>CM053565.1:36771597-36942188 GCA_028646485.1 Cryptoprocta ferox
GGGGGAAAGGTAATGGGGGGTGATGGTCTTGGTGGAGGTCACTTGTGGGGAAGAGCACTCGGTGTTATATGGAAACCAACCTGACAATAAACTATAATGTTTAAAAAAAATAAATACATTAATTTATGTGATATAATGTATGTTATCTAGGAAAGAAAAGTCTTTTATATGTAAGACAATTTATCTGAGTTTTAAGGTCCTCAATAGTGGTGTAGTATTTGCTATAATGTTGAGGTTGACGACCAATGTTCTCTTTTCCAAAATTCTCATATCATGTTTTTATTTTTAATTCAAGGTCAGCATTGGTGTTTTCCAGGTGATGCACCTTGTCAAGGTAGGAGACCATGCTGGTGGTTTAAATTCAACATGTTTTTCCTTGTGTTACTTGAAAGAAGGCCACCATCATCAGAGCCACCAGCATTTTACATGGCTCCCATTTGGTCCAGAGTTCATGCTACTCTACCCTGTGCCAGCACTCAAACTCCCAACTCCAAAGCCAGAAAGTCCACCAGAAGGCCCCCTAACTCTCTGAGTCCCCTACAATGCCATAGCTTCCGCTGAGGCCTTAACAGACCCTTTGCCACTGAGGCTGTGCTGTCAGAACCCAGAGGAATACGCCATTGTGTGCAAATGTAACAGAAGTCTAAGGTCAAAGTATAGCCTCAAGTCAGCGCACTTGGAGATCTTTGTAGAGCTTCATGTATATGTAATACTGTCACATTACATCATCTTTTATGAGCAGTTTTTAAAAAATATATAGTTTTTTTTGGGGAGGGTCAACTTAATCTCTCTACCCCTTAATTAAAAAATTGTTAATGTTTATTTATTTTTGAGAGAGAATGTGTGAGCAGGGGAGGGACAGAGAGAGAGGGAGATACAGAATCTGAAACAGGCTCCATGCTCTGAGATGTCAGCACAGAGCCCAATGCTGGGCTGGAACTCACCAACCGTGAGATCATGACCTGAGCTGAAGTCAGATGCTTAATCTACCGAGCCACTCAGGTGCCCCTCTACCCCTTAATTTAGAGATTGATGAGCCACATAGGTGCAAGTGATGCCTCCCCCGGGTGTCGGCTATATATGTCAGGAAATTATGTGCCGGTGGGAAAAACAGAGATCATTTCATGACCCTGGGTTTTGAACCATGATGAATGATCATTTTTTATTGAAACTCTATATGCATGCCTCTCACAGAAATTCTTTGTTTCCTTCTGACCCTATGTTTCCTGTCATTCCCATCCTCTAGAACCTAGCTCAGGTTTATCTTTTTTTTGGTGTAGCTTTGGAAGTCAACGACCAGTCTCTTTCCAGGGAGTCTGTGTGGAGTAGTATATACGCTTTGGAGTCAGACAGATGGGTGTTTGAGTCCTGGTTGACTGTTTTCTAGCCTGGATAAAAGTTACTTATCTTCTTTGAGTCTTAATTTCCTCATCTGCACACCTTCTATAGGAAAGCTAATGAGAAACATATATTAGTGCCTGGTACATAGTAGGCACTCAATAAATGCTCGTTCTCTCCCTTACCTTCTTCTCCCCTCTGCTCCCCCCCTTTAGTCCAGAGTGGTCTTTAAAACTCATAACAGTACTTCTGTCACACATTCATTTAAGACACACTTAGTGAATGCTTAAGTATGTGCCAGGGACTCTCATGGGACAGTTATGGGCCATAGATTTTTGACAGTTATCATGCATGCCTCTGGATCTGAGTTCCTCCTAAGTTCAGCACCTGAGCCTGTGTTGATTCTAGATATCCATGCATATCTCAGACTGCTCATGGGTGCCTTTGCACACACCTGTGGAGTTGTTGATGTTCCTCATCGACACCTCTACTCTCTTCCTTCTTCACCCTTCTCTGGGTTGAAATCTCTCTGCCCTCCATTGGAAGCCATGGGCTTTCTCCTGTTTTAACTCTCTTTTCTAAGGAAGGGATATGATAGTGTTCATTTACACGAAGAGAAATAGAGCTTTATTCACCGTGCTGTTCCAGGTACCTGAGCATTTGCATTCTGAACTTGTTCTTCAGTTGTGAAATGAGAGATTGTTCCCTGTGATAGGAATTGCGGTTCTTGGTAAGGAGAAGAGAGGTTATTTTGGGCATAAATCTGTTGAAAGCACAGTTTTGCACTTAAAAGGGCAGCCTGGAAGCAAACATGTGATTTAATCTGTCAGAATGCGTCTGTGTGGGGGTGGGTAGCCTGAAGAGAAGGCACAAACTTCCTTAGTTCTTATTCTACATACAGATCTCTCCCTGCTTCCATGCCCATTTCTCAGAGTTCCGTTCCAGGAGTCTGCTCTGAATTTCTGGAAGTCACCTCTCCTTCAGACTTTCTCACTGGCACTTCTTCTTTTCATATCTCCTGGTCTGTCCTCAGCATCCCAAAAGTCTGCACACGGCAGCTCTCTGCCACCCCACTCTCTCGCGTCATGATCTCCACCTCTGTCTCTTGCACCCCATCCCCACAGTGCATGGGGATTGTTTGGCCTTCTCTGTGTCAGCGTCTCATGGCCCCAAGGACCTGTGCTTTTGTTACCCTTATGTGCACAGAATGGAGGGGGTGAAAATGCACAGAAAGACAGAAGAGTCTCAGCCTTCATCAGGGTTTCAAGAATGGAGCTGATTACTGGGAAGTTAGATTTAAGACAATTGCCTTTTTTTTTTTTTTAGGACAATTGTCTCTTTAATGTTAGTATATGTATTTCTGTAGCAGAGAGGGGGAGTTAAACTTGTGCATATCAGGAAAACTGTCAACTGAAACACTACTGTAGCTACTTGAGAACTAATAAAATGCAAAAAGCAAACCTAGAAATTGTCCGCATGTATGTGATGGTGATAAATGAATTCAGCAAACGTGTACCGAGTGCTGACTCTACAAAGCCATTTGCCCCTCCAGATCCATTTGCCCCCTTTCTCCTCCTGCTCTCTTGCTCCAGAAGGATGGCTGCCCCCTGGCTTTCATTAATTGGCCCAGTGGGGACCCAATCAGTAAATGGGAGGAAGAGAGGGAGAAGGAGTTTGAGGTATTTATTCCCCTGGCCTCTATGGGTTGGATGTGGCCTTTCATGAAAAGCCAGAACTCCTTTCAGGGTGACCCCCTTTATAGGACTTTCCCTTTCTCAGTCACTTTCCTTTGTCTCTTTGGGCATGGGAGTAATAATAGCTACTGGTTGTTTCCCTATGCTGTGCCCGCACTTCTGCAAATAGTCCGTGTATTAGACTCTCCTCAGTTTTTCCTAATTCGAGTGTGCCAGCTATTTCCTGCTTAGATTCTGCTGACTGGTAGGACTTGTATAAAGTCCTTACTTTACAGGGGGTTAATGGGAAAGTGAATAATTGCAATACCATGAAATAACATGCTTATCAAAGTGTAGGCTCTTTGAAGGTAGAGACCATATATTATTCATGTTTCTTTCTTGACACTTAGCATAATTCTAGGGAGAGAGCAGGGCCTTACCAGGGTGGAATGGTGGATTTATGCATACAGGGTATGGAGAACGGATGGAGTTGGGCATCTGTTCCAGGAGGAGCCAGGCAGGCCTCACAGTGTAGCCAGGCATGGCAATCAGAAACATGCTGGTCACATTAAGCAGGGGAATTCACTACAAGAGTGTCAAGGGCTTCTAGAATCAAAGGAAAGCAGAGGCGCTTGGGTGGCTCTATCAGTTAAGCGTCTGACTCTCGATTTTGGCTCAGGTCCTGATCTCACGGTTCATGGATTCGAGCCCCGCATCGGGCTCTGTGCTGACAGCTCAGAGCCTAGAGCTGCTTCGGATTCTGTGTCTCCCTCTTTCTTTGCCTCTCCCTTACTCATGCTCTGTTTCTCTCTGTCTCAATAATAAATAAAAACATAAAAACAATTTTTTTTTTAAATTACTGTAGAATCAAAGGAAAGCAGAGAACAGAGCTTGGAAGATAGGAACGGGGGTTCTAGTTTACAGAAGGGCTAGTTTACAGCCCTTCCGGAGGGCTAGTTTACAGAAGCCCCAACAAAAGTCACACATTCAGTACGAGTGGGGCATCCTCCCAGACAGACAGCTCTTGGCTTTTAGTTTCTTTAAGGTCTGTTGACTTAGGTTTCACAGGACTGAAAACATTCCTGGATGCACATTACGTTTGCTCTATGGAAGCAGTGTGGCCTTTCTTCCAGTCTTCCTGTTAGAAACCTTGCCTGATGCCGCAAGGAAGGTAGGAGGAAAGAGAAGTTCTCAGGTAATAGAAGATGAGATCTAATCCCCGCTGGCAGCCCCTGTTTTGGGACTGCAGATACCGGCTCACCCCTGTCTTCCTCACCTCCTCTCTAGATGAAAAGCAGGATAATGGGGGCGGTAGGTGGGTAAGTGACAAGCATTAGTAGGAGTGAAGTAACAGTGGAAGATGAGTCCTTCCCCTGAAGAGCCAAGCCTGCCGAAGAGGTGGGGCTACTTTTGCTTAGTGTGAGAGAGGGTGTTCCCCCATCTCTGGGGAGGACCAGAAGAACGAGTCCCTACCAAACTTTCCATCACTGAATTTGGATCTCGGTTTTGCCACCCTCTTCCTCCTGGCAGCCGTCCCCCTCCAGCTGCCGTGTGTCCGTGCTCCGCAGGTGCACCCCAGCATGGTAGAGCCACAACCCAGTTTCCTTTGCCCTCCCCTGACACGCTCCATTCCCTTGTTTTGGCCTCCTTTGTTTTGAGACTTATCGACCTGTTGTGAGAATAGGTACCAGTCGGATAACCATCTGGTTAGTGGCATTCATCTAAGGTGTGACTTACTGACAAAGGTGGGTAGGGGTGGAGAGGCGTTCACCAAAACCAATTACATTTAAAAAATGTACCTTTTACCCAAGTGGAATTTCAAGCTTTGTGGTGATAAAAATTCTGCAGAAGGGGCTTTTCTGTATTTTTTCAGTTAGTACAACTGACTGTTAGATCAGCTAAAGCAGAAAAGAAGGTGAAGAGGGTTCTTTTTTTTTTTTTTTTTTTTTTTTTTGTCTCTAGGCCTTTCCCTTCACCTTCTGTGGGGAAGGGTCATGCACTTTGGCTCTGATTTCCCCATTTTTGTACAAGTTACTCACTGAATATATACTATATACCAGAAACTTTATGGTATATAAATGCAAAGGTAAGTAATAAGCAGTCCTTGCTCTCAAAGAAACCATATCTTGGGAAGCAGAGGGCAGGGGATAAGACACAAATAATTACAAAATAGGATGATTTTAGTAATACAGATTTATGTACAGCATATGAAGCACCAAGAAAGAGAAGCGTGAGGACAGAGGGAGATGCTGCTTATAAAAAAAAATGAGTGGGGGAAAAATTTCAAGGCAGAGGGACAAGTGGGTATAAAGGAGGTGTAAATATGTATGACCTGTTTGAAGAACTAAAACATTTGGTTTGGCTGGGGCATAAAGTTTGTATGAGTGATTTCCAAGAGATAAGACTGGAAAAGTAGGTTGGTACCAGTTGGGGAAGGGCCTTTAATACCATGCTAAGGAATTTGGACTCGGTCCCATAGTTAGGGGGTGGACCAGTAAAGGTTGCTAAGCAGGGGATGAACATGATCCCAATTTTTAGAAAGATAACATTGTTGCCGGTGTACTAGATGGATCACAGGGAAGCCGAAGGCAGGGAGATGAGCTAGGAGGATTTGCCAGAGTCTGACGGGAGGGGAAGAGACAGTGAGAACTTCAAGAAAGTAGCAGTGGGGTGGAAAGAACGGGAAGATGGAAATGGTTGCATTTGATTATTGCTTAGTTTTGGGGTGAGGAAGGAGAAGGTGGGAGTGACAAATGAGAAAAGGTTTCCAATTTTAGACTTTGAGACGTGCCAATAACTGATAATGAGAATGCAAAGGAGGAGCAAGTTTTATGGGAAAGATAATGAGCTCAGGATAGGGAAGGTTAGGGCTGAAGTGCCTGTCAACATCCAAGTATAAATACTTCAAGGGCAGTTGCAGGGTGGGTCTGGGATTCAGAAACTGTGGCTAGATTTGAGAGTTACTGGCAAAAGAGCAGCCATGAAACTGGATGAGATTTCACAGAATCAGTAGAGATAAGGACCAAGGATAAAGCCTTGAGAAATTGTACCATTTAAGGAGAAACAAAAGAGGTTGAAAGGGAACACTCAAAAAGGAGAGAGCTAGGAGATAGAAGTTTCAAGAAAGCCAAGGGAGAGGAGAATTTCAAGAAGGTAGAGTGGTTCACAATGTGGAAGAGTTCAGTAGTTCAGAGATGTCAAGTAGGATTAGGACTGCAAAGTCACTTTTCAATTTGGCTGCTTGGGATTCTGAAAAGACCATATAAGTACTGGGGAGTGAGTTCTCTCAAAGCTTCTAACTAAAATACATAAGTGTTCTCAGTCTTTATAGTTTGTCGATTATATAACATGACCATGTGCTCAAATTAAAGGAAAATTTTAATTTCCTTTAAAAAGGAAGTTAATAGAAGAATCGAAGAGAGTACACAAGGCCAGATATCATCCATATTGGGATGTTAGTTGAAGCCTTGAGAACAACTGAGTTTTTTAAGGGAGAGAAGAGCAGAAAGTTAAGGTTGAATGGTGAGGAAACCCCAGGAAGTCACAGCATGGATTGAAGCAGGAATGATTCACCTGGTAGAGTTTCTAGAACCTCCCAGAGGTTTTTCCAGATCTTGAGTTCCAAAATCTTCAGGGAGAATGAGGGCTAGAACAATGTCCATGATATTGCTGCAAGATCCTTGGATATCTGAAAGCAAGAATTTTCTGGACAATTTAGGTCCCAGAGCCAGGCTGCCTGTCATTAGGGAAGAAGGGATAAGGATGGAATGAAGCCCTCTGTGTCTTGTATTGCTGCAGCATCCCAAGTGGGCATAGAAAACAAAAGAAGGGTGAGGAGGGAAGCAAGGGTAGAGTGAAGATTATTGGGTATGGAATGCACTTGAAAACAGAAGCAAGTAGAGTTTTGTAGCTTTTTAGGGCTTCTGGGAAAGTAAGAAAAGGAGAACGCTCAGGGAACCAAGAAGTGAAATAGCACTTAGGTATCTGGAAGGAGCGAGTGAGTAATCAGAAATAGTAGTGATCCAGGGCGCCTGGGTGGCTCAGTTGGTTAAGCATCTGACTTGACCCTTGATTTTGGCTCAGACCGTGATTTCATGGTTCATGAGTTCAAGCCTCACGTCAGGCTCTGTGATGTCAGTGCGGAAACTGCTTGGGATTCTCTCTTTCTCCCTTTTTCCCTCTCTCCCTCTCTCCCTCTCTCTCTGCTCCTCCCTTGCGTGCTCTCCGTCTCTCAAAATAAATAAACTTTTTTAAAAAAGGAAATAATAATGATCCTGTGGAATCACTGTATTGTACACCCGAAACTAACAGAACATTGTATGTTAACTCTGCTAGAATTAAAATAAAACATTTAATGAAAGAAAGAAATAATAGTGACCCAAGACAGGAGTGCCTGGGTGGCTCAGTCTGTTAAGCGTCCAACTTTGGCTCAGGTCATGATCTCACAGTTTGTGAGTTCAAGCTCTGCAGCAGGCTCTGTGCTGACAGCTCAGAGTCTGGTGCCTGCTTCAGATTCTGTGTCTCCCTTGCTCTCTGCCTCTTCCCCGCTTGTGCTCTGTCTCTCTGTCTCTCTCAAAAATAAACATTAAAAAAAATAGTGATCCAAGACACAGGGCAGCCTCATTGATGTAGGAAATGACCTGTTGGATGATTAATTTAAACCTCATCACAAGGAACTTGGAAAGAACAGACCCGTGGTATCATTAAAAACATGACTGAAAAAATTCTGCATTTTAGAAGAGTCACTGTGGGAAATGTGCACAGCGCCTGGAAGGTGTGTATCATTCTCTTTTGTACTTAAAAAAAATTTTTTTTAATGTTTATTTTTTGAGAGACAGAGAGAGACAGCACGAGCAGGGGAGGGTCAGAGAAAGAGGGAGACACAGAATCCGAAGGCAGGTTCCAGGCTCTGAGCTGTCAACACAGAGCCCGATGCAGGGCTTGAACCCACCAACCTTGAGATCATGACCTGAGCTGAAGTCAGACGCTCAACTGACTGAGCCACCCAGGTGCCCCTCTTTTGTACTTTTAAAATGATAAGACTTCATTCTTATGCACAGTGCGCCAAGGGACTGCCCTTCGATACTTGAAAGAGGTAGTCACAGCTATAAATACGAATGTGACAGTGAAGGATCTCCATGAACTTGGGAGAAGAGGAAATGTAGTTGCCTTCCTAACTGAACTAATAAAACCAAAATATACTCTATTTCCCAGGGCCAACAACTGAGTAAGGAGTGTGGTCAGCAGGGAATATCAAAGGGGGATTCAGGGAAAGTTTCTTTGACTTCATCTTAGGGAGAGTGATGCTGAATTTGGGCACATGGTCAATCCAGCCACTATAGGAGAGTTGCCTAATGAGTAGCAGAGATATCTTACCTGGCCTCGGTGAGATCTGGAGGAAACATTCCTCAAGTCTTCTATTAACTTCTGCTCAAATTCTGTGCTTACACAATTTTCTGATTCCTATTTCACCCTGTCAAGTATATCTATAGCAGGAAAGTGAGTGTTCTGAAAGAGGCCTTGAACACCGGGAAAGACATTTCGCTTATTGTTGCTTAATTAGTTGGCATTCTTATCTGTACATTAGTATCATGTGAATACAATCATTGTAAGTCTCCATGAAATTCCACGTCACCTCTGAGTATACGGGTGAAGTCCAGTTTCTGGACATGAAAGGCTGAGAGGAGCAGATTCTGGACCAAGGTAAGCTTTCTGTAGTCCTAATTTATACATAAAATTTTATATATGATATATATATATTTAATGGTGCAATATTCATTTATTTCCTGAAGAGACAGGTGCATGAAATTGATTCTAAATGCAACTCTTAAATTCCACAATCAATTAAAAAATTTGGAAAAGGCGGGGCGCCTGGGTGGCTCAGTCGGTTAAGCCTCTGACTTCGGCTCAGGTCATGATCTCATGTTCGTGGGTTCGAGCCCTGTGTCGGGCTCTGTGCTGATAAGCTCAGAGCCTGGAGCCTGCTTCGGATTCTGTGTCTCCCTCTCTCTCTGCCCCTCCCCCCTCTCATTCTCTGTCTCTCTCTGTATCAAAAATAAATAAAACATTAAAAATAAATAAATAAAAAAATAAATGTGGAAAAGGCTCTAATAGTTACTAGCCATGACACTTTCTCCATCCCTTATGCATATGTGATAAGCAAAGCTTATAGCATTGAACTTACAGTTCTGAACTTCTGTAAATCCGGTAGTCACGTGCTCGGGAAGCATCATTAAAATCCTGCCTTTTCCAGTTTTCAGACCAGCTAACAGCACCTGGGCAGGGGATCTAATATATATTTTTAAAAAAGCTCTTTGATAATCAGTCTTGTGGGCTGTCCTCTGCCTCGTTATATATTCCTGTACCCTCCATTAGTGGTTTTAGAAATAATAGCATGATGCATTACTTTCAACAGTTGGTAAAAATAATATGGAGCCTGTATCCACTCAAAAATAGATGATGAAAAATAGAAAAAAAGCTTAGGAAATGTGTAGATTAGAGATGACAGATCCAAAACATTCTTGCTGCCACTCTTCTGTCCTATATCCATGGCAGACATTACTAATTGAAAATGACACTTTCCTGCTGAACCTGGACTGGCTTTGAACTCTTACTAATGACCTTAATCCAAGAAGCCACAATCAGTTGCCTAGATTGGATCCACATGAGTGAAAACTCTCTGCCCTTTTTAGTTTAGATGAGCTCTTAGGGATTCTGGTCATCAAATTCCAGAATTCATCTGGAAAGGATCTAAAAGGTGTCTTAGTTTTTAAGTTTGATATCCTGGGGGAAAGCTAATATGCTCTCTGACCAGAAGTCTGTAGATACTCTGATGGAAATAATACCAGACTAGATAGGTGGACAGGAATGATCAGAATGGAATTATGTAGACCACTGTCACATTCATTATCAAAGTGTCAACCAAGACAAAATTTGTGAGGGATCTTAGATGTTGTTCCCAGTGTTCAAGTCTTCACTTTACCTCGTACTGGGTGTGTGGTGAGTTACTCAGATGAGCCTCAGTGTCCTCATCTGAGAAATAATATCCAATTTGCAAGTTTGAGACTGCCAACGTAGATGACACATGCAAAGTGTCTTGCAAATGGTAGGTACTCAAAAAAGTTAGTTCCCTTCTTGCTTCTTTTGTTAACGATACTCAATACCAAGCAGAACTCCCTTAATCAAGGCTCTCCTGTCTTTACTTGAATGTTTCTAGTGAAGAGTAGCTCATTATCTCACTGGGCATTCCATTTCTGAGCTGCTGTAACTACTAAAAACTCTCTCATTATATTGAACTGAAATCTGCCATGTAGAATATAGCTTGCTCTCTGCCAACATAGAACTTAGCTTTGGAGTCTCTTGGATATTTGAAGAGTGTTACTCTACCCTCCTAAATCTTTTATTTTCTAAGCTGAGGGGTCGCCAGTTCATTCAATTGCCCCTTGAAGGACACGGTTTTAATTTCCATTATCATCTACGTTGCCATTACGTGGATCACTTCTAAATCTGTAGGATTAATCAAACTTTTTTTTTTTTTTGGTCTCTAGTGTTAGTTCAAGGATTATTTTTTAAAGGAATGCATGCTGTGTTTTATTCCATTGCATCAGTCGCCAGCACAATAGTACTTCCATAGATAGAATCCAGCATGAATTTCTTGTTTTCCTATTAAATATAGAAATTATTTAAATTTAGTAAATAGTCATTAGTAACATAACACCCTCACTTCCCCCTGCCCGCTGCCTGGGTTCAAGATGGCTCAGGTGTCTTGAACACATTTGTAATGGAAACTTGTTTCACTTCTTTTGGGTTCACCGTCTTGGGTGTGGGGCCAAGGCTTGTCACTTTAGACATTTCTGATTGTGGTGCTGATTAGCTAGTTGGATCCTAAGCTATAATTATCTTCCTCCTTCAGTTAAAATCACAATTCAGTATTACCACATGAGCTATTGCAAAATCTAATAATACGCATTGGATTTTTATTGCACTTGAAGCAGACTTTCCCTGACAATTCGTATTTTTTTCCTCTGGGTTGTTCAACTGTTAGGTGTTGCTGTTATAGCACTCCTGAGTAGGACATTCCTCCTAACAAAAACTGATCAGTGGGCACTTTGCAGTATTGTTGGTTTTGTTTTCCTATGGCCTCAACTTCTGTAATATAGTGATTAAAACACACTGTATTATTATTCCAGATTACATAATTTTGAGTGACTCATAAACGAGAGCCATATCTGTGTGACAGCATAATTGATGCCAAAATGCAAAATTCAGTCAACATATGCTTTATTTTAAACTGTGCCAAATGATGGGCGTGACTAATAGTTTTCATTGGATTTCAGCCAGTCTTTTCCCCTGAATTTTTCAACCATCTTCACAATGTATAAACTGAATGTGATGTTTCATTTTATTTTATCTTATTTTAGTTTTAAAAGTTTATTTATTTTGAGAGAGAGCATGAGTGGGGGAGGGCAGCGAGGGAGGGAGAGAGAGAGAATCCTAAGCAGGCTCCATGCTGTCAATGCAGAGCTCAGTGTGGGGCTCGAACTCACGAACCATGAGATCGTGACATGAGCTGAAACCGAGATTGGACACTTAACCAACTGAGCCACCCAGGTGCCCCCTGAATGTGATATTTCTAAACATCACTTCAACCAACATCTATTTGGCATACCTATATTCTGTGAGGTGCTGGGAACGTATTTCTAGATGGCCAATAATGCATGACCCTGCCTTTGAAGAGGAATCAGACACATAAACTGATCCTCTATAAATAAAGTTCAGACCACTATGGTCAAAGAATATAGGGTTCTCAGAAGGAGATCACTTAACCTTGAGGGAAAGCATTCCAAGGAAGATGCTCTTTGGTTGTGTTCCTGCCTGCCTACTTCCATTTAACACCATACATTGAGATTTTATATATCCATTAATGCTCTGCCCAAATGCTTTTTCTGCCATAAGAGTCACCCCGGTCCTCATGCTCCAGCCCAATGTATCCTCTCCTCACACCAAACTTCTGTAGCACCTCATCTGCATTTTCTTTCTGGTCTAGGCAGGTGTCTTCATACATCAGGGTAATGTTATGTTTGCTCACAGTTGCTTCTGTAATGCCCAGTAAATATTTGACTGAGAGAAAAATCCACTTTAGATAAAGCACCTTGATTAATGAAGGAGGAACACATTCTATTTTGGTCTAGATTGCCAGGAGTATTAAGGTTTCAGTCCCAATTTTTTCATGGAAAGCTAATCTATCTTCCATCAGTTGCTTTAAGTGAACTCAGTTTTGTATCCATAGTGAGTTGATTGTCTGTGTATAAAGCACACTCTACTGATGAATAAGAAGTCTGGGGTTACTTCTATAAGTAAATTTTAACGGACACAGTTTTGTTTTGCTTTGCTTTGTTTTGTTTCTATTTATAAAGACTTCATAGAAACCGAGGTACTCTATTTTGTGAAAACCACTCCTGGGACTCTTTAGATATATGGGAAAAGTCCTCAGGTTAATTGCCTAAAAAAAACAACCATCATTAATTAAAGTACTGCTTTATTGAAACTGAAGATCACTTACTATTGAGTCATTAGATACTGTCTGCTGAGCAATATGATTGATGTAAATAGGCCTTGTGAAATTACCAAGTGAGAATTTGTGCATTTTAGATAAAAAAGTTATGTTTCCACAAAGTGTCAAGTATCTCAAAGCTTCTCTGGAAATATTAATTGAATTCAACAAAATTCTCAGTAAAATGCAAACAATTTCTTAATGGCATTTTAGTCCCTAATAACATAATTATTTGAGTAAGATTTCAGGAGAATAAGTGAAATTTATTTCCATGTGACTTACACATTTTTAAAAAATAAAGCAACAAAAATGAATAGATTTAAATCTATTCAAGGCATCCTATTATGTATGTAGGTATAATTAATATACAGTCTTCTCTTAGTTTCAGGTATACAATATAATAGATTCAACAGTTCTATACATTTCTCAGTGCTCATCAAGATAATCCCCTTTATCTATTTCACCCATTCCCCTATCCATCTCCACTCTGGGAACCACTAGATTGTTCTCTGTATTTGAGTCTGTTTTTTTGTTTGTCTCTTTTTTTCTTTGTTTGCTTGTTTGTTTCTTAAATTCCACATGTGGATGAAATCATACAGTATTTGTCTTTATCTGACAGACTTATTTCATTTAGCATTTTGCCCTCTCCCCTCTAGGTCTATCCTAGAGGGGATGTTGCAGATTGCAAGATTTCATTCTTTTTTTATGGCTGAGTAATACTCCGCCACACACACGCCATATCTTTATGTATTCGTCTATTGGTGGACACTGTATTGCTTCTGTATCTTGGCTATTGTAAATAATCCTGCAGAGCATCCTTTTAATGCCTCCTATGTGATGGACTCTGCTTAGCTGCTGTGCATTGATAAATTTGGGTTTGTTTATTCAGTTTTTCCAAAGATATGTGGTGGAGAATTTTAGAGTTAATAAATAAGTAAAATATGTTGAATGTTTTAATAAAGTAATGGAAGAAATATATCAACCCTTCTCAGTATTCATGCAACAAATCTTTATTGAATGCCTCTTATGTGGTGGCCCTATGCTAAGTCCTGGGGATACGACAGTAATGTTCCAGCTTTTATTGAGTGAGTAGTCTGGTACTTGTATACAATTCCATTCACACATATTCAGCAAATACTGATTTTCTCCTACACAGCGGGCTGGACACCAGGGCTATAGTGGAAGACGAAACAATAGAGACCTTAGGGATTTTACAGTGGGAGAAGTAGTCATGCAAATTAATACATAAGAAGACTAGATACATAAGAAGACTACCGTATACTATGAGAGTATATAATAGGAGAACCTGGTGTGATTGGTGGGGGGAGAGGGAGGGGAGAGAGTAAGCAAGGCTTTTCAGAGGTGACCTCTGAATTCAAACCTGATAGGTGAGTAGGAGTTAGCCAGGCCAAAATGGAGAGGAACCACTTTCTAGGCAAAGAGAGAAAGCCTGTGGGAAGGAGCAGGGTGTAGAAAAGCTGAACTAGGCCAGTAAGGGAGATGAAGTATAAAGGAAAGGCAGGGGGAGGCACACAATTTGAGAGAAGAGAAAGGGGCCAGGCCAGACCTCGCTAGATTTTGGTCTTTATTCGAAGGACTATAGGAAGCCTGAAGGGTGTTAAGCAACAGGGTGACAGGGTGAGGTTTGTGTTTTCAAAACAGTCCCTCCCTGGCTGTGGTGGGGTGACAGTGGAAGGAGGTGGAAGCTGTGTGGTTTTCAGGCGAGGGGGTGATGGGCAGTGGCCTGGACAGGGTGGCCGTGGTGGTGGGGATGCAGGAAAGTAACTAGATCATAGATATTTAGGAGCAAAATGCCTGATAAGGCCAGGATGTGCTCAGAATATTTGTTGAATGAATAAAACCAGTGGACCAGGAGACATGGAGCTCAACCTAGTTAAGAAGTTACAATAGAAGGGTTTTTACACCAACACTGATGGAATAACTTCTCTTGGCTTGTTTAGCCAAAGTACATTTTGATGCAAATGTATAAATATGTTAAAATGGCCCTTATTTGGTGATTTTTCTGTCTCAACCAAACATAAATGACCCACAGGCATTCTGAACAGAGAGGTGATGATATAAAACATTTGGATATAGGTTTATATAGCAAGTCTTTTATGGTGCATATCATGCGTTTTTGAAACTTAGCTTTATGTGACTAGGTTTCCCTAGATGCCAGTACTTTGGAAAATGCAGCAAAACAACCTCCCTCTGGATAAATTGGGAAAGAATTGTGTAACCTGCCGCTTTAGCTTTGTGTCTGGGGAATTACGATATTATATTGTCCTTTATCTCCTCAGAGATGATCTCCTCTGTCATGCAGCCTTTCACTGTGTACCCCGGAGGTGACAGATGATGATGATAATGATGACTGAAATGTTCATCGGGCTCCCCTCCCTGCTGAGACCTTCCTTCCCCTAGAGCAGTTCTCCTCTTCCCATCTTAGCATTCAGTTCATGCTCCTTCCAGCCCTGCAAGCTGTGAAAACACATCCCCAAGTCCCACAGGGCAAGGAGGTCCAGCACTGAAGACTCCACTGGGGAACTGGGCCAGCTTCTCCCACCTTCCTCCCCACCCCCAGAGGAATTTTCCTTACCCCCAGCGTCTGACCAAAGAGATGGGGAAACTAGACCTCATTGTTCTGCTTTATCAGTAGCACTACTGACAATGAATCCTCTGTTAGTCTGGATCTAATTCTACAGTACTGGTTCCAGGATTATCTCTTAATTAGATGCTGATTGTATATGTTTATTTGTTTGTTTTTTTTAAAACAATGATGAAAATTTACCTTATTATTTATCAGCCCACTCAGTTACTTACTAGGTAAGATGGGGGAAGTTTAACAGTAAACTTACTCTGTCCTTCCAGAATCAGCACATGAAGTTGTGTAAAATGGGTGTCCAGTGAAAACATCTTAAAGTACCTTGGAGGTACTTTTATATAATGAAAAATGTAATGTAAAATGTACTTAAATATTTAAGAGTATCCTAATTAAAAAAAATATGCCGTGGTGCCTGGCTGGCTCAGTTGGTGGCATATGCGACTCTTGATCTCAGGGTTGTGAGTTAGAGCCCATGTTGGGTGTAGAGATTACTTAAAAATACAATCTTCTTTTTTTTTAATGTTTACTTACTTTTGAGAGAGACAGAGTGTGAGCAGAGGTGGGGCAGAGAGAGAGGGAGAGACAGAATCCAAAGCAGGCTCCAGGCTCTGAGCTGCCAGCACAGAGCCCGATGTGGGACTCGAACTCACAAACCATGATATCATGACCTGAGCTGAAGTTGGATGCTTAACCAACTGAGCCACCCAGGTGCCCTAAAAATACAATCTTAAAAAAAATGCCCTGAAAATACCTTTTGAACAGTATGAGTTGGCCCTCTTAAAAACTTCTAAAACCCCGGGGGCGCCTGGGTGGCTCAGTCAGTTGGGCATCCGACTTCGGCCCAGGTCATGATCCCATGTTTCTTGGGTTTGAGCCCCACGCAGGGCTCTGTGCTGACAGCTTGGAGCCTGGAGCCTGCTTTGGATTCTGTGTCTCCCTTTCTCTCCGCTCCTCCCCTGCTTATACTCTGTCACCCAAAAATAAATAAATAAATATTAAAAAAAAAAAAAACGCAACAACTTCTAAAACTCCTAAAAATGAATGAAGATGTATCATATCTTCTAAAAGGAATTGATGAAGGCTCACACTTTTGTTAAATAATCACATTTACTGTGTGTGGAGAAATGACACTTTGCCAATTAAAAATGACGACAACTTGTCTTATTCTATTTGCACCAATGCAGCAAAGGAGAATAATGTATGAAACTATCATGTATTTACCTTTAGTCCATAAAAGCTGGTTCTTTTTTTTTTTTTTTTTTTTTGAGTTTATTTATTTTGAGAGAGAGAGGGTGCATGCACGGGCACATGAATGGGGGAGGGGCAGAGAGAGAGGGAGGGAGACAATCCCAAACAGGCTCTGCCCTCTAAGCATGGAGCCTGACATGGGGCTTGATCTCACACATTGTGAGATCATGACTTGAGCCAAAATCAAGAGTCAGTTCTTAACCAAGTAGGCCACCCAGGCGACCCAAAGGCTGCTTATTTTCAGTAGAAAATATATAGAGAAGTTGGTGCTGAATAAATATTGGTCGAATGAATGAATACACAAATAAATGAATATGTGGTGCCCCACACATGTATATAAATATACCAGCTGATCATTGTTTAAAAAATTAAAAATTATACTTTAACTGGTTAAAAAAAGTTGTATTTGCAGCTCTGTTCATTTGAAATATGAAATCGCAGCCCTAATGACTTTTTAAAAAATCATGGTATTCACAAATAAATGAAATATTCCACAATGGATGTATTTTTCTCAGCAGAAACTTCTTGTATATATAACTTTAGGGCATGCGTTCCAAGCTGACTACTAAAATGCATATAATCTGACCAGCCAAGTTCAGCCAGGGTAGCAGCACAGGGTGAGGAGGATATATTCAGGTAGGACATTAATATTTTTTAGTTTGATTTTGAGTTTATGATATAATGTTAAATGGTATGCAAATCTTAGATCCAATCCCAAAACTTAAACATTTACAAGCCTATAAAAAGTCACTTTCTTGGCTATGTGAATAAATTTTCAGTTGATGTTTGAGTATATTTTTAAAAGCTTGAGTAGTTCAGATTGTCTGGTTGTCTAAACTCTGAATAATTACTTGCTTCTTTATGCCTTAAGACAACTTGCCTCCTTACTAGTGGACTTTCTGGAAACTAATGCCACGTGTTATTTAAATAAGAATTTTTTCATTTATTAAGTTGATAGTTTGCCTTTTTGCCTTTTCTTTATCTCTCTCTTTTTTAAAAAGTAAACTTTATGGTATCAAACATACCTCAAGTGGCTTGAAAAGCAGGGATAGTTTTTTTTAAAAGTTCAGTTCTTGAGATTCCAGTAGGTGGCACTCTCACAAAGCCTAAAGAATTGACTACTTGGGCAACCCAGGGTTGTTTTCTGGATGGTTCCCTTCCTACTGTGACCTACTTGCAAACCCATTTGTTCTGGATAACTAAAAGTTATTGTTTTCCCTAATTATCATAGTTATACATGCTCTTTGTTAAGCATTTTAAGATATGTACATAAGAAAAAATACAATTATCTTCAGAGTCCTTGGTAATTTCTAGGAGGTAACCACTGTAACAAAATACCTATATACATACAATATACTAATATACATTTGTATATACAATATTTACCAGGCCTTTCTGTAGCCTGTACATACAGCACATGCATATAAAAAGTAAACATTTTAATTAGCAAAGTTTTAGATTTTAAAATGATCACGAATGGTATGCTTGTCTTTTGTGGTCTGATCTACTTGGGTTTTGTCTTGTAAGCTATTTTCCCTTTATTTTCCTTAAAGACAGACCTCTCACTTTCGCAACTCACTAATTGCTGAGTCCAAAAGGACTTTTTACCTCTCTGTTGAATTAGGGCTTGTGGTCTTGTGAATGAGGGCTGGAATCTCATGATAAGGGTGCTGTGCTAGTCGCACTTCTTAGCAATGAGAATAGGGCAGAGTGAGCTTAAATAATAAACCTAATACATCCTTTGCCAACTGAAGACTGTAGAATATTCTGAAATATTATCAGAATAGGACTGCGATTTTGGACTTGACTGTTCCATGAG
Organism: Cryptoprocta ferox; assembly: GCA_028646485.1. NCBI lineage: Eukaryota > Metazoa > Chordata > Mammalia > Carnivora > Eupleridae > Cryptoprocta > Cryptoprocta ferox. The sequence continues at coordinate 36,789,831 of CM053565.1, forward strand.
ATCCTAGCCATTGGAGCTTATGTGGGCAATTTTGTGATATCACTGATTTTTTTTCAGGTAGCCCCCCCCCCCACAATGTAACTTTAAGGCCAGCTGACTTCCCCCAGAGTGAGCAATCCAAGATACACAGCCAGAAGTGAAATGCTTTTTGTGCCCTAACCTTGGAAAGCACACACGATCACTCTTCAGTAGGTCTACTCTAATTGCTGGAGGGGACTGTACACAGGGACAGGAGTACCAGGAGGTGGGGAGCATTGGGGCCATCTTGGAAGCCACCACAAGAAGTAATCAATGCATAGAAAGTTACTTTATTCTTTTAATGAGGTATAATTGACACATAGCATTTATTAGTTTTAAATACACAACATAATGATTCAATATTTGTGTATATTGTGAAGTGATCACCACAATAAGTTTATAGATGGTTATTTTAAAGTCATGTGATTAGTTAAGATCACCTAGGGAATGAGTGTAGAGAGAGAGGACAGGAAGACGTGGCCAGCATTCAGAGGTCACAAAGAAAAATCTGAGAAAAAATGGCAAGTGAGGTATTGTCCCTGGGAGCCCAGAGGAGAAAATGCTTTGAAAGGAAAGGAGTGCTGAGAAACTAAGATGGTAGGTTGGAACCACCCACTGGGTTCATCCTTGTGCAAAACTCCTTTCTCCTTTGAGTCTCACACAATTCAGATGTACTTATAAGGAAAACAGATGTTATTTGAAAGAGTAATAGTATTTGCAGCCACTTTTGTGTACCAGAAAAGGGGCATCATGTATTACTTGGGGGGTTGTGGACCCTGTTCAGGAAAAGTCTTTGATCATCTCTTTGGGTCTAAAAGGTAAAGTTCTCCCAGGACGTGTTCTGGTGGGTGAGGGCTAGGCTGAGAGTGGAATTGCTATGCATAATATAGGGAGATAAATGGAGCAATGGAAACCACTAGCAAATATTAAAAGGAAGTGTGACTTCAGAAAGCTGCGTGCTGAAGCAGGTCAGCTATAATGGCATAATACCCTTCCATGGGTTTTTGCACTCAGAGCCAGAATTCCTCCAGGCTTGCATGACTCCTGCCTCTGCCTTCTGCTCCCCATGACACTCCTTGTTCATCACTTCTCCTGGTTGCTGCGCCTCATTTTGGTTCCATACACTAAAAAATAATAGAGTGCAAATACTGAGTACTTATTAGGTTCCAGGGACTGCTCCTAGTGTTTTATGTATGTTACCTCATTTCATCTCCACAAAACCCACCCACTTCAATGATAGATGGGGAAACTAAGGGATTAGGTTACTTGCTATGAAGTGGCAGAGCCAGGATTTGAGCCCAGTCTGGCTTCAGAACCTAGGCTCTTAATCATTAAGTCCTGCTCTTATTTCCCTTTTAGGGTTTTGACTTTGGCAACCCAGACTGACCCCCATCTACTCAGGCTTAGACTTTGGCACCAGCTGTCATAACCCGGAACATGATATCTGTTATTGACTCATGGGTCTGATCCAACCCAATGGAAACCCCACCCTCGGCCTCAATGGCGCCAGATAAGGAGAAGGGACGTCAAAGCAATGTTTGTTTACACCCTCATGTTTTTTCACATGTGTTTCCTCTGTTCCTTTTCCCCTTCTCTGCCTGGTTGATTTCTGTATGAAGCAATTAGTTGCCCCCTGACAAGCTGTTCACTTCTTCCTCCATGTGTCCTTTGAACTTCTTCTATCTGCCTTATCTCTCTGTATCACCATTTCTGGTAGAAGTGTATCTCTGCCCTCAATTGTGAGCTCATCCAGGCAAGGATCTTACCTTATTCACCTTTGAGTCTCCAGTCTTACACACTATAAGGGTTCCATAAGCGTTTCTTGACTGAATGAAAGAAGGTCCTAGAAAATGAACAGGACAACTGTTATCCCCCATCATGGACGACGTAATTTTGCTGTAACCTTGATTGGCTGATGTAAAAAGAACAGAACTTCTACTCTTGATCTTAGCCAAAAGGCCGAGAAGAGAAAAAAGGACAGAACTTCTAAAATAATCTTTTTTTGAAAGTTTATTTATTTTGAGAGAAAACGAGAGGGAACGTGCATGTGGGTGCGCGTGAGTAGGGGAGGGGCAGAAAGCGAGAATCCCAGGCTGGCCCTGTACCGTTAGTACAGAGCCCAATGCAGGGCTTGAACCCATGAACCATGCAATCATGACCTGAGCCAAAGTTGTACACTTAACCAATTGAGCCACCCAGGTGCCCCTGTAAAAGAATTATCTATCTATCTATCTATCTATCTATCTATCTGTCTATTTACAGAGCGAGAGCACAAGTGGGGGGAGGGGCTGAGAGACACACATAGAGAGAATCCCAAGCAGGCTCTGCACTGTCAGCACAGAGCCTAATGTGGGGTTCAAACCCACAAACTGTGAGATAATGATCTGAGCTGAAGTTGGATGCTTAACTGACTAAGCCACTATGCTCCTCTCTAAAAGAGTCCTCTTAACTTAATCGCCAACCTCGACATCTTCATCTCAAGGGTTTATTTTACTATTAGTATTTTACAAACCTCTCTCTATGCTCTTGACGTTATTGTTGGAATCAAGAAGGTACACATTTCACATTATTACCATTCATCTTTTATTTATTAAAACCATACTACTTGATCAGAATCCTGTGATTAAAACATGTTCCCGGTCACCAGAAGAAAGGTTATTAAAAGACTACTCCAGGTCCAGAAAGATGTAAGGCAATTTTGGTTTGTTATAAAGACCAGCGTGGCCATAGTGATTTGTAATTGAAGAGCAAAACAGACTGAATGAGAATAGGGAATCCAAGGAAAATGAAACAGACAAAAGTAGAATTGAACTAATATAGTATCTTATTCTGAAAGGGATAATTTCTGCTTGCAAATTTACTGTTTCTAAGGAACCAATCATTGGGCAGATCTTGTGAAATTTTATATTAGTTCTTCCTGAACTTGAGATGAGACCACTTCACCATTCACCACTTCCTGCACAATTGTCTTGATTTTCCGGGATTTGGTTGGATCTAAAGATAAAAATGGAATGAAGGGGGCAAAAGTTAGTGTTTCACATATTCATCCAAAATTGGTTGTTGTGTAACTTAAGCTTTAAATGAGATATTGGCAGATATATTCCATCAAATTTAAACTTTCAAAAGTGACTTTTGCGTTCTAAAACAATTCATGTTATTCAGTGAAAATGAAATGTATTCTGTATTGTCTTATGCACAAATGAAAATACCTTTCTTTTTAAACATTTAAAAAGTGGTTATGATGCTCATAATACCTCTTTGTAGAGTAGATTTTTTCCCTTCCTGAGCTTGCCAAAAGTTTTAATACAGTACAGACTATTTATTTTTCTGCAGGAATGCATAAATATTTTTCCTTGGCTCAGAAATGCAAATATACTTTAAGTTATTAATAATACTACAATGTTCAATGAGATCTTATGGTTTTAGTCATTAAAAAGTGTGATTCTGACTTATTCTAAGTGATTCTTAGAGAATCCTCATACCTTTAGAGGAGTCAATCGACTGTGTTTGAGATTTGGAGTCTGTCACATAGAAACTTTCATCAAAACTGTTGCTGTAAAGAAAACAAGGGAGATGATATCACATGATGCTTTCTGGGAGAAGGAGAAATAAAGAGTTTACTGTTTAAGCTAAAAATGTGCATAAAACTGGTTTTCTAAATTTCTTCATGAACAATGATTGAATGTTGCACCCTGAGAGGAATCACTTAGTGCGGTGGACCTTTATTTTCAAACCCTGCCTGAAACAGGCTCTCAAAGTGAAGCAAACTGGCAATTAATGGAAGATCTGCTCTCAGAAGTTAGATTTCCTGTTTTACAGCCCCAGCCTCTTCCCATTATTCCAGGCTGCTGCTCCCTTTTGCAAAGTTCACTGCAGTTGGTTGTGAGGTGACTCAGGTCGCTGCTATTTGATGTGTCATCCTTAGCATTGGGGCATCGATATCAGATCTCTAATGGGTGACTTTTTTGTGCTCCTTTGCAGTATGCCTCTTGTCTGTGGTGCCATTATTCATCCCAGCATTTTATAAAATATCAAGATAGTGCGTGACAACACTTTGCAAAGTGTTGTACATTTACTAAATCCAAGGCATGTCGCTAGGAGATGTGGTATTTTCCATCAACCAGAGAACCCTTCCTTCTGTTTCCCAGAGCGCACCAGGTGGCCGCTGTTGGTCAGCCACTGAACTCATTGTCAACCCACTGACTGCAACCTGTCTATTCACCCTTGGGCCTCGCCGTCCAGCAGGCGGCGGTAGGTCTCGATCTCCAGCTCCAGGCGGGCCTTGGCGTTCAGCAGCCGCTGGTGGTCGGCGTTCTGGCGCTCGGCGTCGGCGCGCACCTGGAGCAGCTGCTCCTCCAGGCTGCCGATGAGCTGCTGCACCTGCGACAGTTGGCCGCAGTAGTCGCCCTCCACTTCGGCCAACGAGTCCTCCAGGGATCTCCTCTGCACGTGGGAGGGAGATGGCACAGACAGAACAGTGGAGGGGACTGAAGTGAGGAAGGCGGCCCGCCAGGTGGCCTTCCTAATGTGGATGGCACGTTTTCTTTGGAAGTCATGAAAAGATGCTGCGCGTGCGCGCCCTACCGTGGCCAGCTGGGACTGGAGCTCGATCTCCAGGTTTTGAACTGCGCGCCTCAGGTCGGTGACCTCGCTCTTGCTGGACTGAAGCTGCTCCGTGTTGGTGCTGATCTCCTTCCTGAGCTCCCCGCTCTGTTGAGGCAAACGGGTGAAGGGACGTGAGCGGGTGCTGCTCCCGCGCCTCTTTTCTGCAAACGGGCCAAAGCCTTTTGTTTCTGTTTGTGGTTACCTTTTCAATGAACCAGGCCTCCGCGTCCTTACGATTCTGCTCAGCGATGGCTTCGTACTGCGCCCTCATGTCGTTGAGGAGCCTGGTGAGGTCCACCCCTGGAGCAGCGTCCATTTCCACGCTGACCTCCCCCGGGCGGCCTGCCCTGAAGGCTTGGAGCTCCTGGAGACAGCGAATGAGAGAGAGAGGCACAGGGGCCCATTGTGACTTTTGCTGGCCTCTTCCAACACAGAAGACATTAAACATTTTATTTCATGACCGTGCTGCTGTACTGACATATTAAAACTTTTTTTAACCTAAAAATTAGCATTTTTCTTCTATTTTAAAAGAATTTATGACATTTTCTTGGGTCCCTAAACTTACCATAGGACCTCGGGGCTGTGCCTACCATGGAAAATGGATGAGTTGGCCCTGCTTCTTGGGGATCCAGGGCCTTTACAAAGAACGGGGGGGGGGGGGGGGCGGGGAGGGCTTGTAGAAAAGGTGTAGTGAGGTTTCAACCACAGCTGCCAGACCAGGGCTGCAGACAGTGCAAGGCTTGCACGCTGTACCACAGTCATTGATTTCCAGTAGAAAGCTCTTTAGAAGCCCACTGCCAGGGTCATGATTAATGTCTGTTTTATATACCAGTTCTTGATATACATTGTGGCACACCATGTGGTCCCATGGGTGTTTTATGCTGGGCATAGCCAGTTTCTCTAACACATATAACATTATGTATTATTGCTAGACTTTTATTTTTGAACTTTAAAAGTACTATATATTTTAAAAATCACTAACTCAGGACGATTAAAATTCTGATTGTTCTTACCTAGTGATGAAAATGACACCATTAGAAAGCACCTCTACTCTGTTAACTTTCACAGAAGCCACCATCAATCCCACCACCGTTGCCACCACCACACATAGACACATCCAGAAATTCAAAGCAAATGGCCAATTTAACAGGGGCATGATGTATCATCCATATCAGTTCTAACGCTAGGTTTATAAATTTGAAGTAATTTTTGAATTTGGGAGAAAAAAAGCAGCTTAGAAAGCTGACCTCCTCATGATTCTTCTTTAGGAAGGCCAGTTCTTCTGTGAGGCTCTCGATCTGCATCTCCAGGTCGGCTCTGGCCAGGGTCAGCTCGTCCAGCACCCTGCGCAGGCCGTTGATGTCCGCCTCCACGCTCTGGCGCAGGGCCAGCTCGTTCTCATACCTAAAAACCAAGCACAAAACAGTTTCTGGAGTCAACACACCCGTTTGAATAAGGCCCCTGCCATCATCTTCAGGCTGTCTTGTGCCCTTTGTGATTATTTACAAGTGGCAGCATTGTGACGTATGATGCTTTTTTTTCCTTTTTAACATTTTCCTTTCCTTTATTTCATGGTAGTTTACTGCTCAGTTGGAGGGAAGTGAAAAATTATGAGGTGAGACTTTTCTGCCAGCAATGAACCTCAATAGCACTGTGTCCCAGGGGACAATTTCCCCTTTGGCTGGCCGCCCCGGCTATAGATGGTAGTAGCCCCTCTCCAGGTGGGTTTTCCGATGGCATCCTAAAAGCAGTTGAAAATAAAATAATAGTCTTCTTGCTTAACTTGTATTCATGATTTAATTTAAAGCACTGCTACTTCCTTAATAGCTTTTACCAAGACTTTACAGGTTCAGGCTCATCACCACTGCCACATCCTGTGTGGAGATTTTGTGGAGCAAAATGATCATTAGTGTTTTTTAAGTCTGGGAAGGTGGAGTACAGGGAAGGAGGAGGGAATATAAAAATAGATGTGTGGTTAATATTTTAGCGGCATGTGTCATCCGAGAAAAGACAGTTTCACTTAACTTCTAGGCAAAAACATTATTAATTCATTTTGATACATGGGAGATCAAGGTTTGGGACATCGGTGGAAATATCATGTCTGCATTATGAGCCAACAGCAAATTACCAGGATGGCCATCATAGCCCTAGGTTAAAAGCAGCGTATAATTAAGGATATGTAATGTGAATTGTGTTAGAATCTGATTACTTCCTAGAATGCCCAATGTGCATTTACCAAAACAACACATGCGCAGAGCATGTGAACTGCAGTGGGGTAGAATGTTTGCCATCAATGAAGGCAGGAAAATAAGGAATGAGAAGAAATAATGAGACCTGTTGATTCTCATTAGTCTTTCTTTTGTTCTACTCACTTCATTCTGAAGTCTTCGGCAGCCAGTCTTGCATTGTCGATCTGCAGGATGAGCTGGGCATTTCCAATGGTGGCAGAAATGATCTGGCCAAAGAGGGGAAGACACACAAAATGAAGATGGAAAATACTAGTATTATGTAAGTATATTTTGGAGAGGAAATTTTTAGGTGACATTAACATGCGATTTCATTAAGAGTTTAAGGCAATTTAACTTTTTAAAAGAAAACATTTATAACTTTTCATTTAAAAATTGAGAAACATGTTTTTGCAGAAAGATAGCGGAAGTACAGTCACTTTATAATAAATGATAAAATGAAACTAAATATCCTGAGGTGAGAAATTGCTCCCAATACAGTCACATTGAAAAATACCTTAAGTTTCATGTGGCTTATCACTGTAAAATATTATAATAGTAAAAAAGAAAAATAAAAAATAATTCCCAAAGCCTCTTCAAAAACCATATTGTTACCTTATTCCTGAGGTCTTCGATCAATGGGTAATATTTACTGTAATCACTCTGTGACCCGGGGTCTCCAGTCCCAGATCCTCGTGTTTCATACCATTCTCGAATTTTGTTTTCTAGCTCAGTATTGGCCTCTTCTAGAGCTCGAACCTTATCCAGGTAGGAAGCCAATCTGTCATTAAGATTTTGCATGGTTTCCTTTTCTGATCCGGAAAGAAGGCCTCCATCGTTGCCAGAGAGAATACCTCCAGGGCCACCTCCGGGGCTCCCCACAAATCCAATTCCCAGGCCTCCAAAGCCACCTCCCAGACCTCCAAAGCCACCTCCCAGGGCTCCAAAGCCACCTCCCAGACCTCCAGAGCCACCTCCCAGAGCTCCCCCATAAGCAGCACCCAGTCCTCCTGCAAAGGACATTCCAGAGCCACCACCAAAGCCAGAACTAGAACCAAACATGGAAGCAGAAGAAAAGCCTCCCCCAGAGCTGTCCCCAAGGCCAAAGGTGCTCCCCCCATAGCCACTTCCAACGATGGAAGCGGATGTGCCCCTGGCTCTGCCCGATGTCCCACTCTGGGAAGAGAGCCGCCGGGGCAGCCCAGAGGTGCGCACTGAGAGGGACATGATGTTGCTGGAGAGATCCACAGCCCGGGGCAGGGGGCTACAACCTGAGAGAAAGCAGTGTCAGAAAGGCAGAAAGGTTGGTCTTTTATAGGTCATGAAATGGGTGTTACAGTTGAAAAGTTCACTCTCATTCAAAATATTGTGCTTCCCCCTTTTTTGACCAGCTCAACGAATACATGATTTATGCATACTGAAAACTTGTTGGTATAGAACTAATCGAATAATTGTGCCCATTATATATTTGTTATACAAAAAAGAAATCTGGGTGGAGTAGAGACAGGTTGTCACAAGGAATTTTTCTCTTCCAAAGTATTCTATTGCTTGTATTCTCAGCACTGCCCGGTGTCTTAGGCACAGTAGGAAGGCAATGAGTGTTTGTTGAATGGATAAATTAATCGTACATCGTCCTCAGCCTTGAGCCTCTTAAAGTTCTTCACTCATATTTCCAACTCGTTTCCTTTAGAAAACTGAATGTAAACCATCCAGTCATGATCTAATCTATCTTCTCGTGGAATATATAGTTTCAGAAGCAATTGTGAAACGCACTGGTGAGAGGTGGGGGAATAAATGCATTTTCCAGATTGATACAGGAATTTGAATTCTCAAGGATTTAAAAAAATTTTTAATGTTAATTTTTGAGAGAGAGAGAGAGACAGACAGAGTGTGAGTGACCAAGGGGCAGAGAGAGAGGGAGACACAGGCTCTGAAGCAGGCTCCAGGCTTTGAGCTGTCAGCACAGAGCCCAATGCAGGACTCGACCTCACAAACGCTGAGGTCATGACCTGAGCCAAGTCAGATGCTTAACTGACTGAGCCACCCAGGTGCCCCTGAATTCTCAAGAATTTTAAATCATCAGATTAGGATTAGGATGTCACATGGTCTCTTTTTTTTTCTGATTCAGAAAGGGGACCTTTTGAACATTGAAAAATGCTATTTTTGAGTACAATATTATAGTATTCTCAACAGCTTTGCCTTTACATAAGAATTACCTTGTTAGTAAATGCTACGAAATCAGGAGCCTGATTTCACTGTCTGATTGTTCACTGCTCTACCCCCAGCATTCCTAATGTATCAAAATACAACTGATTTTTTTGAATATTAAAATTATATCAGTGCTTGCACCCTCAATCCCTGATCCGTCAAATATCCAGATATTATCTGCCTTGACTCTAGCTTCCCAGAAAGTAAGGTTCTTTAAGCCTGCTAATAGTCTTTTTTTTTTTTTAATTTTTAATGTTTATTTATTTTTGAGAGAGAGAGACAGAGCATGAGCAGGGGTGGGGTAGGCAGAGAGAGAGGGAGACACAGAATTAGAAGTAGGCTCCAGGCTCTGAGCTGTCAGCACAGAGCCCGACGCAGGGCTTGAACCCACTAACTGTGAGATCATGACCTGAGCTGAAGTCGGACGCTTAACTGAGCCACCCAGGCGCCCCTACCAACGATTCCTTTCATCTATATTACAAGCATTTTGCCTGACCCTGTCTTTGTTTGAACCATTGATAGTGATCGTGTGCTTACTACGTTCTAGACAGTGGACCAGGTGAACTGCAGACATGATTTTTAACCTTTGTGGCAGCCTCTTCAGTTGATTACTTTTGTCCCATTTCACACGTGAGCAATCTGAGGGTCACGATGTCAAGTGACTGCTTCAAGGCCACACAGCCAGGTGGTGGCAAAGAGAAGATTCAGGTTGCAGTGCCTTTTGTAGACAACATAACCCTGCTTCTTACAGTGAAAACAGAAAGGACAGAGGATCACTTCGAGCCCCCAGTCATGAGACTGGGTTTCTGCCCAGCACATCAACCAGGAGCTTTCACTCTTTCCTTTTCAAAAAAGCTTTCTCCTTGAATTTCAATTCTCAGTGTACAGGCTGAGACCAGAGAATGAAACCACACATGAAATCCTGCAAACACGCGGGCAAATGTAGTTTTAGTTATACTTTTGACATGTAACTGCATTGTCAGAGATCATATAAAGTACTAGTTCAACTTGCACTTCCCACGCAGGAACTTGATGTTATGGTCATTAATTATGAGTTACAAGCAGCTTCCCCCCCCCGCACCCACCAAGGGTAAGTCCACTGTGATTGCCATAGAAATGAAAACGGGCTATTACTTGCTTATAGACTGGAGGGAATGTGCCAAATGCAGACTTGGAACTTAGTGATGTCATCACGTGATATGGGAATATGATTAACTTGAATTCTTAAACTTGGAGCCAGTTTTGTGCTGACATATATACTTTCTACCTCTAATGTCTATGTGTAAATTTAAAATAATTTTGCTCAAGTATCTATACATTATGTTTATTCATTATACTTTCATGTTTCTATACATACTATATATTATCCTAGACTGTAAGCCTCTCAGGCAAGGACTATGTCTAATTCATTTTTCTTTACTTATTTGGTTTTAAAATGTTTATTTTTGAGAGAGAGAGAGAGAGAACATGCACATGTATGGGGAATGTATGGGGGAGGGGCAAAGAGAGAGGGAGATAGAATCCCAAGCAGGCTCCACAAAGCCTGGCGTGGGGCTTGAACTCACAAACTGTGAGATCATGACCTGAGTCGAAATCAAGAGTCAGAGGCTTAACCGACTGAGCCACCCAGGCTCCCCTAATTCATTTTTAATCCTGAGTCTTAGCTTAGTGTTTGGCTGAGCTTCATCCTTGTACTCCTGGAGTTATTTCACTTGGGTCATTTAAAATTCATTTCATTTGGAAGTGACTTTGCTGTAATTTACTGGTATGATTTGACCAAGATCCATTCTGAATCCAATTATGGACAGAAGTTGGAAAGAGAGATACTTCTTTTTCAATGGCTGTTTTTTGGGGGAGGGAGGGCTAAGGTATATAATCAAGCCTGTATCTTAAGAGTTTTTAGAAGTGAAAACAATTTTCTCTGACAGCTGTAAAAATACATGAAGGTGGGAGTATAGAAGACAGAAACAATCTTGGGCTTTGGTGGCAAAGTGAGTATATCCATTGAGGCCCAGAGGAAAACAACGAGAAAGGCAGAGCAGCTCAAAAGAACCATGATCTCCCTTTCTGTAGAATTTAGGGGGTACTCAAGATAGAGACAGTTATTTACGTGGTATTTGTAAGTCTTTCCATTTTTATTAAGTATAACATGTGCTCATCTTCTTAGGTCCCATTGGTTAGTTTCCTGCTGTTTGATTACAGGATTCTCCCTGAGTTCTTTCCATTAAAGATAGACCTTCCACTTCCTGCAGTCCACTGATCACTTGATCCCTACCACCTTTCACTTTTGCTGTGAATAACATTTGAAGATCCTATAAGTGAATTAGAGAATACTGGGTTACTAACATTGTATGCTGTGCTTTAGAGATGAGGATGAAAAAGCCCCCCCGGCGGTCATGCTCAGAGATGAGTTCTGGACTCCAGACCTCAGTGTTCTCAAAGGCAGAGAGGATTTGCATGTGGTAAAGAGAGAGAAGAAGGAACCTTGGAAGCTTGCTCTCCTGGGAAGCGAATGTTGGAAGTGAATCTAGGGGAGAGAAAACAAGTGTTTGAAGGAAAATTAAACAATTAAAAGCACTAGCTAATACTTGAAGTTGGAATCGTTATCTGAGACTGCCCCCAAGTCAGTAAGGGTGAGAGCAGGGCGTGTCCACTGGTCATGTTTTGATTTTATATCATTCCATGTCATTCTTTCTAGGTGTTATAAGGCTCTTTGTAGGTGTAATTCCCCAAGTCCAGAAAAGGTAGTTCTCTCCATCCTAGCTTCACCTCTGGGGTTTCTCTCAGAGTGTGATGGTTTCGTATGAAGTCATGAAATTCCAATGTGTGATAAAGAGACCCAGATTTAGGGCCTACAGATCTTCTCTGGATCTGTATGCCTGTCCGAAATAGGATCATGCTGTTCTGTGTCCTAGCTGGTATAAGAAGTATACCTAAGGAGATTAACACTTCGCTTTCCCCACAGTAACTACTGGTAGAACCAGAGGTAGAACCATCTGGTTCCACATGTATGTATGGTTTCACTACTTTCTTTGAAAGATTACTTGGAAGAGACTAGAGATTGACCCAAAGGCAAGGATTAGTTTTCATTTTTATGACAGGAAATTCGGTTAATAGTAAGCCTAACTTTTGAACAAAGTATCCTTATTGCCTAGGGCAATAGGCAATAATTGTCCTATTGACGACGGCCATGCCTAGTGAATTTCAACTTTGGGAGAGGACTTATTTCATTCTTCATATATAATTCTCATTCATAAAATGGGGATAATAGAAGAAGGTCAACCCGTATGAAATTGCTATTTTTTAAAGGTAAAAAATGATCACGGATTGGCAAGATCATATGATTCAACCTAATAGCTTCTACTTCATAGGGTCAGTGGGAGGATTAAATGAGAAGTGCATATAAAATGCCATGCAGGGGCTCCTGGGTGGCTCAGTCGGTTGAGCATCCGGCTTCAGCTCAGGTCATGATCTCACGGTCCCGGGTCGAGCTCTGTGCTGACAGCTAGCTCAGAGGCTGGAACCTGTCTTCAGATTCTGTGTCTCCCTGCTCACCCTGTCTCTCTCTCTCAAAAATAAATAAAACATAAAATAAAATAAAATAAAATAAAATAAAATAAAATAAAATAAAATAAAATGCATACTGCTTAGCTCATAGTAAGTTCTCAATAAATGGTAGATACTATTATCTGTAAGCAAATCACATTATTATTTTAAATATATTCACACTTAGAATCCTATTTACTCATAAACTTATGTATCAAAATTTGTATCCAAGCTATTCATTTACTAGAATACGAGGAGAGAGGGCAAAATTTTTCCTGTAAACATTTGCAAGGCAGTTACTGCTGACTGAAATGAAAAATGTGTGAGAATACAGTATGTGTCTTTTTGGGTCTGACTTCCCTCAGAAAGCATGGTGTTTTCAAAGTCCATCTCTTTGCACTGTGTATCAGTTGCCAAATAATATTCTGTTGTATGGGCATACTGCATTTTGTTTATCCATCGATCAGTTGATGGACAGTTGAGTTGTTTCTATTTTGGGCTTATGAATAATGCTGCTGCAAACATTTCTGTACAAAAGAACAAATTGTATGATTCCATTTATTTGAAATATCCAGAGTAGGCAAATCCATAGAGAGAAGATGTGGATTAGTTGTTGCCAGGTTGGGGGGGAAGAGAAGTGGGGGGTGACTCTTATTGGAGTTTCTTTTCTTTTGTTTAATGTTTATTTATTTTGAAAGAGAGAGCGAGAGCGAGGGAGGGGTAGAGAGAGAGGGAGAGAGAGAATCCAAACCAGGCTCTGTGCTGAGAGGCTTGATTCCATGACCCTGAGATCATGACCTAAGCCAAAATCCAGAGTCGAATGCTTAATGAACTGTACCACCTAGGCACTCCTGGGGTTTCTCTTCTGAGTGATGAAAATGTCCTAAAACTAGACAGTGGTGATGGTTTCACAGTCCTGTGAACATGCTGAAGACCACCGAATTGTGCACTTCATAAGGATGAATTTTATGGTGTATGGATTTTATCTCATTAAAGCTGTTATTAAAAAAATAGTGACAAATATTTCATAAAATACATTCACCCCATAAAGAAAGAGAACACCTGATTGATTTATGCAGTTTATTGTCATAAGGAGAAGCATTCTTCCTTGAGAAGGTTTTCACTAATTTTGTGCTTAATCTATTCCCATTTCTTTTTTTAGTGTTTTTTTTTTTTTTTAATTTTAGAGACAGCACAAGTGGAGGAGAGGGTCAGAGGGAGAGAGAAAGAGAATGAAAGAATCTTAACCAGGCTCTAGGTTCAGCACAGAGCCTGACGCAGGGCTCGAGGGCTTGATCCTAGGACGCTGGGGTCGTGACATTAGCCGAAATCAAGAGTCTAATATTCAACTTTCCCCTAATCTATTCCCATTTCAAGCCTGATGTTCTTCATTCTTATTCTGCTGAGCATTTGAGATTGGAGTCTGACTCGAATTATTCGAAGAGCTGAGTTGAGTTTTTTTTTTAAGTTTATTTTCTGTGTGTGTGTGTGCGTGTGTGTGTGTGTGTGTGTGTGTGTGAGACAGAGAGAGAGAGAGAGAGAGAGAGAGAGAGAAGCATTGGGGAGGGGTGGGGGTGGGGACAGAGGATCTGAAATGGGCTCTGTGCTGATGACAGCAGAGAGCCTGATTTGGGGCTTGAACTCACAAACCGTAAGATCATGACCTGAGCTGAAGCTAGATGCTTAACTGACTTGTGCCACCCAGGCGCCCTGAGCTGAGGTGAGTTTTAAAAGGCAATGGAGACAATGGAAAAGAAAGCAGATGTAACTCAAAACTAGCAGGATTGTACCAATATAAAAAATCCAATGCATTTAACCAAGAAATTGGCTCAATTAAGAATCCAGAGGCCCCTGAAAGGAGATTTTGCAATTTGGAAACAGGAAAGATTAGAGAGTGGTTTATTTGCAATTTGCAGGGACTCCTCTCCTCTGCAAGGTTTAGTATAATTCACATTGCTATAATTTTCAGGAACATTAACAAATTGATATTAGGTGGCCTATAGCTTATACCCAATGTGTTTCATGGTAAAGATGTTGGTAATGAGGTTTTAAATGTCTGAGTGCTCACTGGGTTTTGTTTTTGTAGGCAGTTTGCAACTCCTCTGAATAAAATATTTATATTCAATTATAGAGACTGATAAATGGGCTTTCCCCACTTCTGATCACTACAAAGCATTAATAGTGCTTTCTGATGGCCACTTTCTTGTAGGGAGCAAAGATTATGTCTACGTTTCTTCCAAATCCTCAGCAGCAATCTCCCGGCAACCGTTTACATATCTTCTTCCATCTCTTTGGTTTCATATGACACAACCTTGCCGTCCACCACTTCCTCCACGATTGTCCTAATCTTCCTTTTTTTCTTTACATCTGAGTTTAGATTTAAGTATAAAATGTTAATTCAGGAACATGCCTCTGGTGACTTAATAATATTCAATTCTAAGTCATCATGACTTTATTTTTTTCCTAAAAGGAAAAGAAACCCATTCTATTTCTTAAATAATCTTTTCCCACTTATAAATAAACACAGAAAATGTATCACTGTCTCCAAATTCACAAGTTTTCTTCTCTCCCCACCCCCAAAGAAAAAATATACAATATCGAATTAAGCCAAACGCAATTTTTCGTCTTATTTTTTCCCTTTGATGATCCCAGGGTTCCTCAGAACAGCAATAGCTTGGGTGGAGAAAATCACCCCGTTGTGGGAGTGTGACAAACTTCTCACATTGGGGGTTTCTTTATATGATGTGCCTGATTTTCAGAATCCCTAGGATAATATCTGCTGACTTGAAAACCGATCTCTCTTTACTTTTCACCAGTGGCGTTCAATAAGTGGTAACCTACTGAGTGAGAATTCAGTCTTACAGGAAAGTTGTGAAACTAGAACACTTACCTTTCTCCTCCAGGGTGCTTAACTGATGCTCTGTAGTTCTGTGTGTTTGTTCGTATTTTTTAAGAAAAGAAAAAGAAACAACAAAAGGTGTTATTGCCATTTTGAAAATGAAGAACTGACTTGCCTTTTTCATTGCAAAATGAAGTCTGCATGCTGTGTGTTTTAATGCTGTGATTGCATTTCCCTCCCTTTACCATGTATATACATATATATATTTCTAAAACTGACCTGTTTCCCCATGCTAGAAGTTTTTGTAATGAAAATAACAAAATTACAGTGGAAGTTTAAATCTTGTGTTCTCTTACCAAGTGTCTTGGTAGTAGAAGAGTTGCTGTGGCAACACTGATGATTCTTAAACTGGTTCCCACAGACCTCTGTGGTCTGTTGTTCATTTCATGACCTCTCAGTAAGGGTTTTTAAAAGTTACTGTTATGTTAAAAGTTACTTAATTATGTATTAAACATAAAAATTAGCAAAGCATAATCTGTATCATCTACTGTAGAACCATCTTCTAAGTCAGTCGACTCTACACATACTTGGTATGTGGGGGATGGTCGTACTTTTCGTATATTTTTGTTTTGTTGTTGGTGATGCGTGTGTATAATTGCTTTTGTGCTAGGGACTGCATTGGTGCTGGGGAATAAGTGACAGAGTTTAATGTGTGGGCATTAAAATAGCACAGCATGTAGACACTGGCATATATCCCTTGATTCTAAGAGCCTTACGTGACATCTTCTCCTTCCAGAAGGCGGCGGTAAGTAGCAATTTCCTGCTCAAGCTGGGTCTTTATGTCAAAGAGGGCATTGTATTCCTTGTTCTGGTGTTCTGTATCGGTCCAAATCTGGGTCAGTTGGACTTCTATGGAGTTCAGGAGTGCCTGGATGGTGGCCAATTGACTAGCATAACGAGCCCTGGTCTCCTCTAATGTATGCTCCAAAGATTCTTTCTATAAGCACAAGAAAAAGGGGATGTTTCTTAGTTGAAAACTTAAGAGGTGGCTCAATTTTAATTTCATTTGAGGAGAATTTCCACCACTAGTCATTGTGGGCATGACTCTTATTTCTAGCTTTATTTCCCCCTTTCCATCTAGGCGACCTCAGCCAGCTGCTAGGATCCCTAGCTCCTGGGGTCTGTTGTTGGTGTTTAGCCTTGCTCTCACTGTTGTCTTACTGTGGTATATTGTATTATTGTTCTCAACATTTACCTCCTCTCCCTGTGATTTGTGGTGCCCCTCCAAGCGGAGGATTAGGTTTTCTCATCCCCGTTGGCAGGAGGCTTGGCATGTGACTTTTTTTTGGCTAATGCAATGCAGGTGAAACTGACAAATGCCTTTTCTGAGAAGCTTTAGGAGCTATCGTGTGGTCTGGCCATTGCTCCTTTCTTTCTGCAACAACCCTCGCATGCCCTGGCTAGGGTTTCCTCCTTTAGCCTTACCCCCCCCCCCACCCCCGTGGAAATGTCATAGAGCAGAGCTGCAGCCAACCCATGATGGGTTGTTGCTGTAAGCCGCTATGATTTGGGGGTTCTTACCACAGCATAATTTATGAGGAGCTGACTGATTTGCTTAGCCTGGAATGTCTTTACCCTTATTCTCCAGCTACAGATTCATCTCAAGTTTTAAGATCTAGTTTAAATGCCACTTTCTCTGTGAAGTCTTCCAGATCTACTTGCTCCTCTGCATCCTTGCAGTGTGCTCTTGTCCTTGATTTCTTTCTGTGTTTTAATTCTAATCAGTGGTGTGGCCTGTTTCCCTGCCAGCTCTACAAGGGTAAGGGGTTCTTTCCTAGAGGTTTCTGCATCTCCAGAGTTCCTCACACAGGTACTTAGTAAACACACACTCCATTGAGAGCGTGAAGTTAGATGTGCTTTACCATACTGAGGTGGGACTGGAGTTCGATTTCCAGGTTCTGGTAGGTGTGTCTCAGCTCCTTTAGTTGAGCCTCAGTGTCTTTTATCTCTTGAGTGCTCACTGTGACATGTTGCTGCAGAAGTTGGGTCTAAAGTTCCAAAAATGAAAAAAAAAATGAGTAAGGAGAGAGAGAAAAGAAAGAACATGAGTTATCTTTTGTTTTTTGAAGGACAGCTTCTACACAGTTGCTTACCCTTCAGAATTATGCTATTACCTGTGTCTCAAATTGTTCCTTGGCCTTCTGAAGATTCTCCTGGACTATCACTTCATACTTCTGCCTCATTTCATTCAGGAGGGTGCCAAGGTCCAGGGCTGGAGCAGTATCCAGTTCTACACTTACAGTATTGCCCAGATGTCTGTGTAGGCTGTCCACTTCCTACAGGGGTGAAAATCCTAATTATAGCCTGAGGCACATTCTCAGATGAGGCTGGGCAGAAATAATAAGTCTTATGGCTTCTTTCATGGGGAATGAGTAAAAAAAGAAAAAATAACTTAGGTAGGGTTTATTATAGTGAAGGTACTGCTCTAAGTCGTTGAACCCTGACAGCTCATACCATTATTGTTGTCATCTTCTTAACATCATCCCCCCTTATTATCACTATTAGAGCCATTTCTATTATTCCTAACACTGCTTCTGAACATTTCCTCACCTCTTGATGTTCTTTTTTGAGGAGATCCAGGTCTTCTGTCAGTTCTTTAATTTGAATATTCAAGTTTGTTCTACTTAGGGATAGATTAGCCGAGACTGTATTCAGGCCTTGGATATCACCCTCCAGTGTTTGGCACATTTCCCTCTCAGCCTCATACCTGTGAATTAATTGGTATGCAGAGATTTGAGTCCTTCGGACGCCATTATAGAAGAGGTAGTCCTAATATAATGAGATATTGTTATGTGGTATATGAGAAAATCAATTTCAATACATTGTATCCTTTTTTATACAAACCAAAAATGTTCATGAGAACCCAGGAATCAGATAATTTGCTCCATAATATAATCTCTGCAACCTGGAGTGATTAGTAAAAAAGCAATCCAAAATAACTCATAAAAAGTTCCTAAATTCTCAAATATATTTTTAAGGAAATAAAAAATATATTTTGCTTTAATTAATGTGTCAGCAAAGGATTCTCATTATTGACATTAAATAATGGTTAGATTTACTTCATGAATGCACATGATCAATTTATTATTTTTGTTACTTTCTAAGCAGATGCATCCAAAGTGAATTATCTTAAAAATTCATGATTCTCCTCCAAAATCTTACCTACTCTCATTTTTATTAAAAACTTTAAAAAAATGATAATGTAATGGAACAGCCAGATCCTGACTTAGTAAAACTGGAACGAACAAACGTTTACTGCTTTAATCTTCAGATCTGCTTTCCCATTTCCTCCTTTTTGATCCTTTGTAGCATTAAAATGCTACTCTTTTAAGCCACAAAAGAGTTTTTAGTACCAATGCATTGTACACATTCAGGATGAGAAAGCCCTAGCATAGGAGCCATTTATGAGGAACAGTTCTGATCACATGTAGTGTGATATGGCTTCAAGAGAGTGAACATAATCTGAGCTGCTTTAATCATTGTCCTACTTATTTGGTTGGTCAGACCCTATTGTAAAACACCAGCAAACTCAGAAGCATCAAGGTCACCCCTGGAACTTGGGCTGTACATTTGCAGGCACTTGAAGAAGCACGGATAACTCACTTGGGGAATCACTGAGCATAGACAAATGGCTTGCTTCAGATAACAGAAAGGGCACTTACACAGAAGAGGAGTAGTAAATTGCTTTGGTATTACTCTAAAGGGCAGAGTTAGGTTCAGTGGGTGAAAAGGTAGGTAAAGGTTACTAAAAAAGAATGTTCTAGCAACCAGAGCTAACCAGTGAAAAATATCAAGAATGTGGGAGATAGAAGTCTACCCCTGAGTTCTGGGCTGGACCAGATAGCTTCTAACACCCTTCAAACTCCCAGATCCACAAGGATGTGGGAAGCTGAGTGTCATGAAGCACTGCTAAAAGGAATGATTTTTCAAGACATTTTACCCTGGTGTTAGAACCTACTTCAGCCGGAAGTCCTCAGCGGCCAGTTTGGCATTATCAATTTGCAGGACACAATGAGTATTTTGCAGTTGTACATTTTTAATCTGGAAAATACATGAGAAAGAATGACATTTTCAACTGGACAAGAGTTTCAAATGATTGAGTTTATCCTCAGATACAACCACTATTCTATCAAAGATGATGTTCGTTTCAAGAATTTCCACATGAAAATAGAAAGGAAGAACAATGATATGGGCATTTAAGCTAATCGAGTCATAAAATACAACTCTGGTCCCAGGGTTAGGTGAGCTTTTTATGGTTTTACAAAAGGAAGAATTTCATTCAAACTTGAACCATCAAACATTATTGAGTGCCTTCCCTTTGATGTTGTTCCTGCTGAGAATATTGCTGTTAGCCCTTCTCACTTGGTGAACAACTTCTCCTCTATCTCTCACCTTCTACATCTTTGCCTCAAGGAAGTCTCAGTGATTTCTTCAAGGCAGAACTGGATGAATTGCCTGTGTTCTCACTGCCATACAGGGCCCTCCTTGCTAGCATCTATCTCTGTGTGGGATAAGTGTTGTCTTTGTGTCTGTTCCCCCTAAATCACATTACGTTTCCCCCTAAATCATATTCCCCAATGCTCAGCATGGTGTCCAGCACTTAGTATCTACTAACTACTGGCTGAATGAATGGACACTTTGCTACGTGAGAGTTGTGTTGGGCACTGAAGCTGTCAGGATGGATAAGCCCTCAATCTTAAAAAAAGGGGATCCCTCATGGGTGAGTTCCCTAAGATATATATGGATCCTGACTGCGTGTAGAAGATATTACAATGGTCTGTGTCTTTCAGCAGATCCAGTCCTGGAGGAAACTGCCTTTCTTTGTATATTGAGTCTGTCCAATTAAATGGAGTATGGATGATCCATAGTAGATTTGGAAATGTGAATCATGAGACAAGTAGGGACAATGTTGATTTTGAACATTTTTAGTGGGAACCTGAGAAGAATGACCTGTTGGCACAAAGATGGTTTAGACACCATTGCCTCACCTCCCCAAAGTTCCTGAAACTCCAAAGTAACTTCCTGTGGAGTCTGGTTCCAATTGCACTGATGTCTAATACTGGTAAGGAGGTGGCCTTTGCTCTAAAGGAATATGAGTGTTAAAATAGAAACGAAAATGAAAGGGATTCTTTCCTTGATTAGGTAAGAATTTTAAAGCAGAGCAAGTGCTTGTGTTGTGACTGAACCCTTCAATTTGGAGCAAAGTCCACTCTCTTTATTACATGCAATAAATTAGAACTCCACCTTTCTAGGATAATGTGGGAGTGGGCTGTGATATAATTGCAACAAATTTGAGTTGGGGGCAATAAAACATTTTATTGCTGTAGAAGTGGTTTCTGAACTGATGATGAAATTATTAAACAGGGCATTAAAAAACCTGGACCTCACTAACACCTACATCCCTTCCCCTATTTCCACCCTGAGTCACTTTGTCACTGAAATTTTTCACATGGTGTCTTAATACTAATATTACAATATTTACATAAATTAAAGGAGGAGCATCTCTGCATTGACTGGGAATTCACAAGTTAATGGAAACTGGGTGAAAAAAACAGATTTATTGTCACATAAAATTTTTAGCTCTTCATAGAAAATAATGTTTACTATCCACTTAGCTGCGTCCTGGTAAACTGTGACAAAAATACAGATTATGAGACTGGAGGATAACATTTTCAGAGTTTCCATGAAACTATATTGTAAAAAGTTAACAACTATATTGTAAAAAGTTAACAAAGTACGATTTACAGTCATCCAGTTATATAGTCAGCTATTCCACCACTAAGGGTAGATGATGGAATTCACCATTTTTATAGATATAGTATTTCAGCCTAATATGCTTTCTGGCATCCATTTGGACCTACCTAACATAGATGCCCCCTTGGTATATCGTGCAGCTCAGCAGTGGAGTGGAAAACACAGGCATCATCCCTTACCTGGTTTTGCAGCTCTTTTATTTGTTGGTAATATGCACAGTCGTCCCTGATGCTGGGTGTGTTTTTTTGATACCACTGCTTGATCAGCAATTCGAGCTTAGAGTTGGACTGCTCCAGGGAGTGTACTTTCTCCAGGTAGCTTGCTAGGCGGTCGTTTAGGTTCTGCATGGTCATCTTCTCATTGCCAACAAACATATCTCTTCTGGTGAGATCACTCCCATAGCCCACCATGTGTTTTGAAGTCGAGATGCAGATGCCCTGACCTCCAGCCCCGCCATAGACGCTGGGTGCCAACCTGCGGTGCTGCACGCCTCCCTTCCCATACATGGGGCCTCTCATGCTGAGTGCAGGGTCCTGCAAGGAGGAACTCAGGCCTCCATGGAAGCTTCTGAGGGTGAATTCCATCGGGGATGGTAGGAGGGAGCACCTGAAGCTTCAGGATGGCTGGAGCAGAGTCTGCCTCTCGGTGGTTGGATGAGCTGACCTTTTATAGAGTTCACAGGAAAGAAACACCTCCTCTGCTGACACCTCACCTTAAGACTGACCCACTGTCCACCTTGCCTTGCTTTGTGTTTTCTTTTTTCCCTTTGTACAGCAGTCTGTTTCATTTCATTATAGAAATTACCACTAGAGGCATTCCTTAGAGGCTTTTCTCAGGGACCATTCCTTTTTTTCAAACAGAGACAACAAAAGGAAACAAGAAGATGTATTCTTTTAGTCCTTGCACCTGCGTTGGCAGATTTCTTTTTATCCAAATATACACATAAAGAATATTTGCAAACCCTGTGAATAATTTAGGTACCTAAAGAAACTGACATGGGTAAGTTACACTAGTTTAAAAGAACAATGGTTTAAAAGAACTGGTTTAAAAGAACAGTGTTTTAAAGTGTTTTTTAATTTATCACTTTCTTTTTGGTGAGAATATTTAAGTTCTATTATTTCCATAAATTCCAAGTATACAGTCCAGTGTTATCAACTTCAGTCACCATATTTTGCATTAGACCCTGAGACATTATTCATCTTAAAGCTGAAAGTTTGTATTCTTTTACCTCTCCCTATTTTCCCAACCCCCCAGGCCCTGGCAGCCCCTGTTTCTATGAGCTCTACTTTTTTTCTTTCCTTAAGATTCCACATACAAGTGATATCATGGAGTATTTGACTTCTCTGTCTGGCTTATTTCACTTAGCATAATGCCCCCAGGGTCCATCTATGTCATTGCAGGGTTCCCTTCTATTTTGTGACTGAATAATATTTCAGTGTGTGTGTATGTGTGCGTGTGATCCTCTTTTTAAAATTTTTAATGTTTATTATATTTGAGTGCGAGAGCGAGTGAGAGTGTGAGAAGGGAGGGGCAGAGAGACAGACAAAATCCAAAGCAGGCTCCAGGCTCCAAGCTGTGAACTATCAGCACAAAGCCCGATGCAGGGCTCGAGCTCATGAGCAGTGAGATCATGACCTGAGCCGAAGTCGGATACTCAACCGAGTCACCCAGGTGCCCCTGTGTGTGTGTGATCTTTATCCATTCATCCTTTTGTGGACCCGTAAGTTGTTTCTAGATCTTGGCTATTGTGAATAATGTTTCAGTGAATATAGGAGATCAGATGCCTTTGAGATAGTGATTTTTATCTCCTTTGAATATATACCTAGAAGTGGGATTGTTGGATCATATGGTAATTCTATATTTAATTTTTGAAGAACCTCTATATTAATCTCCATAGTGGCTGCACCACTTTACATTCCCACCAGCAGTGCACAGGGTTCCATTCCCTCCGCGTCCTCCCCAGTGTTTGTGATGATGATAATTCTAACAGGTTAAGGTGATATCTCACTGTGGCTTTGATTTGCATAAGAACAGTGGTTTATAGGTACTGATAATCCCTCTTCAGAATCTCTGTTTTATGCCTTTTTTTGGCTTTTAGGTTTATCTCTGTTTAGAGGTTATGTTTTATAACTATTAAAATGTTTTGTACCAACACAAAACCTCAAGTATTTAAAACAGTAATGAAACATTTATACATTTGGAGATGTAGCTTGGGGAAGTGAATTAAATAAATTTAGGTGAATGGTGGGTAGATGATTTTGAGTTTTTCTTTTTCCTAATTCTAATGTTCTAAGACTAGGTAATTTATTAAAATTTTCAGTCAATGCCTGGCTTTAGGTCTTGTTCCCTGAAAACAGAAGAAATAGCATAGTGCTTTGCACCTGACCTGGTGCAAGGAAGGGTCTCTCTCCCGTTACAAGATCAGCTGAGCACCCACCGGGAGGCAGATTGCTTGCTCCATCCATTCTGAAACTACAACTGTTCCCACCTAGAATCTCCAATGGATTTCAGAGGCTGAAGTTTTCATGGATATGGACCTTCTCATAGGTCCACAGACTAATGGCATAAGTGGAGCAATTCTAAGCATAGACGAGGTGTATGTGTAGTGACTTGGGGCTACACCCAGCCTCCATGGTCAGGCTAGAAGCCTCTGAAGGTGTGTAGACATCCAGACACATGCTGAGCTATGGGGGTGATCTCACCAGTGGGGCTCTGATTAACATTGTTGAACCAAATGGAATCTATTCATTTGTTCTCTCTCATCCAAACCCCCTGGCCAAAAAAATTCACTGAAACAGTTAAATTGTTTTCTTAATCAAGTGAAATATTTCGAATGATTGGAGAAGCCACAGAAAACATCCCATTAATTTTAATTCTGATACTATAATTGAATTGAGGTTTGTCTATGATTAAAGTAAATAAGCAAGCATAGAAACAAATAACAACAAAGAAGAAGAAATCTGAAAGAAGGCATATCCAAATCTCTGCACATTCTTTCTGAAGAATTTGGAATTTACATTTTTAGTTACTCATTTTTGTTGCTGTTGTTCTTCCACTGAAAACGAATGGTTTTTTTACTTTTGAGTTCAAGTTTTTTTGGTTACATTTTTTACAAACATCTTCCTTCTAAAATAAGGTAAGAGTATATTATTTCTCTCCTAAACAGTGTACTTTCAAATAATACTTTGTGTTAGACTTTGTTTCAGTTACATTATAAAAGTAAAAATTGGGAGAGTTGAACCTACTTCATGCTCTTTATGATATATATGTGGATCTCTCTTACTTACATTTTCATCCATTCATATATGCATCAGCCAATACTCACTGAGTGTTCACCACCAGTAACTGAACATGTAGGAAGCAGACCTAGCTATTTATTACAAAGTCTTAAATTACTTTGTAACTAGCTGTCACAGCTAAAATCTTCAGTGAAGAACTTAAAAAAAATTTTTTTTAATGTTTATGAGCAAGCATGGGCAGAGTAGGAGCAGAGAGAGAGGGAGACACAGAATCTAAAGCAGGCTCCAGGCTCTGAGCTGTCAGCACAGAGCTTGATGCGGGGCTCGAACTCACAAACTGTGAGATCATGACCTGAGCTGTTGGATGCTTAACCCACTGAACCACCCAGGCACCCCAAGAACTTTTTATGAACACATGAACTGTGTTCTTTTATGTATATATATTCACAAAAGTAACATGTCTTTTGTTGTTGCTTGATGGGGGAGAAGGAAAGCATTTGATTAAAGTCACTGGAAAATTGTCCTGTTTAAATTTCACAAGTTTTGCAGTGCGCTGGTTTCAGCTAAGAGTTTACCACAATAATACATATGGTCAAGGCATGTAGAAGCATTATTTAAATCAAGAGTTAGCTTTATAAGAGTTGGGATATCAGTGCAGTTATTTAAACATGATAATTTTTATTTTCTTCTTCAGCACAATTATTACTTGTGGCTGGGCCCAATTATGTTTAAGTGAAAGAGCTAAAATCTCATTGAAATCATTAACATCATTTTTTAATGTTTTGGGACATGACTATGTTAGTCCACTAATTTTGGCTAGTATTTGTGGGTTTTTTGTGATTTCAAATTTAAACTAAAATATGACACAATACAGCTGTTATGATTTTAATTGAAGTATAATTAACATACAGTGTCATATTATTTTCAGGTGTACATTATAATGATTAAACAAGTCTATTGTTATGGGGTTCAGTCATCCAATCTAGAAAAATTCCTATTGTGAAGACTCCCAGATGTTTATGTCAGGGCAGGAGAATTTCCCAGCTCCTCTATCACGTTGAGTTTTATGCTTTGGTAGAGTATTATAATTTGTAATGTGATTACAGGAAACCAGGCAGATATTTCAAAGCAATTAACTTTTCTGAATTACATCTAGGACTAGATATGGACCTTATTGACTCTTGCTCATACACAAGTCATTTAGAATTTAGAGCCCCAGCTATTCTAGGCTGTTGGATGACAGCATCTATAAATAAATATTTATTAGGTCCCAACTTGTAGCTAATCAATGGTGCATTTTGACCTCTGAGACAGACTCTGCTGAGGCTGTTAATGATTAATATTAAGTATGCCCAGTAATTTTGAGAGTTATTACAAGCACTACAGTTTTCAGAGGATTTTTAACTTTCCTCCACCAACATGGACAAGGTATTGCAGCCCCAATGTGATACATATAGAATCTGGGGTGGGGGTT
The DNA here is from genome assembly GCA_028646485.1 of Cryptoprocta ferox. Classification (NCBI taxonomy): domain Eukaryota; kingdom Metazoa; phylum Chordata; class Mammalia; order Carnivora; family Eupleridae; genus Cryptoprocta; species Cryptoprocta ferox. The sequence goes on from CM053565.1 coordinate 36,815,799, forward strand.
GGCAGCGTGGGGGTTCTCTTGCCCAGACATCTTAGTTAGGATATGTTGCTCTCATTGGTTGCGGAGGATGGCACATAGGAACTGTGGGTGTTTGTAGGCAGTGTGGTTTTAGATACCATACAAAGTTAATTCAGAAAAAATGATGGCCTCTGTGTTTAAAAACTGGTGTACTTAATGAAATAGTTACAAGTGAAATGATATGGAAAGGAACAGAGTATCTCCATATTAAAAAAATAGAAATTGTAATTGTTTCAGGCAAAATATACATGTAATATACAAAAGCAAATTCCAGATTCATTAAAGATGTAAATGTGAAAGGTAAAAGCTATAAAATGTTTAGATGAAAATACATAATATTATCTCTAGGAATCAGGGTAAAGGAATATTTCTTAAATAAGACACAAAAAGTACAAACTGTGATAATTAATTTAACAATTTTTGTTCATTAAAGGATACCGTAATATCCTTTAATGGAAAAAGCCCCAAACAGGGAGGAGGTATTTATAATATATGTAACTGACAGGGAATTAGTTTCCAGAATATGTAAAGAATACCTACAAATAAATAATAAAGAGAAAAAACAACTGAGTGAGAAAGTAGGCAAAAATATGAATGGATGCACAGAGGAGGAAAGCTGACTGGCCCATTTCACACCTGCCAACTGGAATAAATTAGAAAGATGGAGAAGGGGAATTCTCACCCACTAGTAGTAGGTGTGCATATAAGTGCAATTACTTTGGAAAAACAGTTTTATATTATCTCAGAATGGTGAGCATGCACATACTCCATATGTGCATGACTCCATTCCTAGGTACATATTCCAGAGAAACCCTTACATGTATTTATCTGAAGCCAAGTACAAGAATATTCATGGCAGTATTGTTCATAATACACACACACATATACACACACACACTCGAAACAACGCAAATGATCATCAACAGTAGAATGAATAAATACATTAACAGATATGCATACAATGGAATATGATGCAACAGTTCAAAACTAGGGGCACCTGGGTGGCTCAGTGAGTTGAGCTTCTGACTCTTGATTTCGACTCAGGTCATGATTCCAGGGTTGTGGAATTGAGCCCCACATTGAGCTCTGTGTGAAGCCCACATAAGATTCTCTCTTTCTCTCTCTCTCTCTCTCTCTCCCTCCCTCCCTCCCTCCCCCTCTTCCTCTCCCTTTCCCTCTTCCTCCCTCTCTCTCCCTCTCCCCCTCTCCCTAGCTCTCAACTCTCTCCCTCTCTAAAGAAATAAAATAAAATGGATAAACTACATTCTTGACATAAATGAACCCAAAAAGCATGTGTAGTGAAAGAAATGACAGAAAATAACATATCCAAGTCAATTCAATTGATATAAATTACAAAATAGGCAAAACTAAATATTATAGGATTAAGGGATATACATACAGATAGTGTGGTGGATTGCATGCAGTGGTCACAGAATCCTCCTGAAGCTGTATACACACCCCTTGGCAAATCCTCTTAGTGTTTAAGTGGCATCTGGACCATCTCTATTTTTTTTCAAGACTCCTGATATATTAAACAAATGAAAACAATCCAGAATGGTGTAGTCAAAATTACCACATTTAAAGTAATTTTTATTGCCTACACATTACCATTTTCAACACAAAGATATTATAATATGTTTGTATCAATACAAGATTTATTAAAAATGGTTACTTATTTCACACTTTGTAGGCCGTGTGATCCGGTGCTGGGACACTTTTGACTGGCAAGATGAATGTCGTCTTTCAATCCTGGAAGTGATCACTGAAACCATTTGAATTTAACCTCCGAAGTGTCTGAATGGGAAGCCATAGCCCAAATGGCCCTCTTCTTCAATTGGCCCTGTGTCTGGATTATTTTGCCAAAGTTTGATGTTATACCAAGGACAGCTGGTAGGTACTTATTTTATACTAGCTTGATTAAGAGAGAACCCAACCAAATTCCTCCCAAAAGAGAATTATTTGTCCCCAAGGCAAATTCCAGTTTCTATTCTTAGAATGACAGTTAAGAGGGGCGCCTGTGTGGCTCAGTCAGCTGAGCGTCTGACTCTTGATTTCAACTCAGGTCATGATCTCAGGGTCGTGGGACTGAGCCCCATGTCCGGCTCTGCACTGAGTGTGGAGCCTGCTTAAGATTCTCTCTCTCTTCCTCTGCCCCTCTCTCCCACTCACACTCTCTCTAAATTTTTTTTTTTTAAAAATGACAGTTAACTTATTGACAATTTAAAAGTAACAGCTCCTGCCTCTAGCCATCAATGGTTCATAAATGTTGAGGTCCATTTCAAAACACCTACCTATGAATGCAAATGCAAAATTTCACTTCTCCAAAATATTCCTGGCACTTATGTGGTCAAGCTCAGTACATAGCTCTCTAAGATCTAATCCCTGCCTACCTTTCCAGAGTCCCTTTCCTACCCATCCTGTGCCGCCAACTCTAAGCTTCAGGAACACAAGCCACTGATGCTCCTTCACTCTGTGCCTTTGCATGGATGTCATTTCTTCCAGGAAGAATCTTTGTACTCCCAAACTCTTTCTTTTCCAAAGTGCCCAGCTATCTTGGTTTGCCTAAGATGGAGAGGTTTTCTGGGATGTGAGACTATGAATGTTAAAATCAGGACAGTTCCGGGCAAACTGGGACAGTTGGTCACCCTGTTCATCTCTCCCACACATGTCTCTCTGGGGTACACATGTGCACACTCTGGTCCTGATTCCTTTGTTGAATCAATGGTTGTGGATGTGAGGAGTAGAAGGAGATAAGGATAACTCCCAGGGTTATGACTTGGGTGACTAGGCAATGATAGTTTACTAAGGGAGGCGCTGGGACAGGGCTGGGAGAGGGTCTGGGGAGGGGTTGTTGCAAAGGAATACGTGATGTGTTCATTTGTAGACATGCCAAGTTTGTAGTGTCTGTGCTATTAGATGTACATGGAGAAGGTCTCTATGAAGTTGGCTGTTGAATATTCTGATCTGGAAAGAACTGAGCTGGAGGTGTATAATGAAGTAACAGGAGAGGTTTCCTCTACCTTGTTGGTTCGCACGTTATCCCTCATATAAAAATTACCACCATAATTTTAGTCCACTTGATCTTTTCAGAACCCTAGAGTCAAACCTCTGCACAGAGAGACCACAGGTGACAGGGAGGAGCCTCGCCTTGCATGGGCCTTGTCACTGCATTAAGATTTTTTCCTTTTCTAGACTACTCTGCATTGCCACACAATCGAACATTTCATTCATTGTAATAAACTGAAAATGTAGTAGTAGTTATGGTGTTAAGTGCAATTTGTGAAGGATCCAAAAAGTCTGACCTAAACTTAGCAGCTAAACGGTAATAATCAATTAGCATTGGACTATGTATAAATATGTATATATATATTTATTTATTCAAGTTAGTTAACATGCAGTGTAGTATTGATTTCAGGAGTAGAACCCAGTGATTTATCACTTACATATGACACCCAGTGCTCATCCTGAAAAGTGCCCTCCTTAATATCCATCACCCATTTACTTTAACCCCTCCCCCCCACCTCCCCTCCAGCAACCCCCGGTTTGTTCTCTGTATTTAAGAATCTCTTATGGTTTGCCTCCCTCTCCATTTTTATCTTATTTTTCCTTCCTTTCCCCTATGTTCATCTGTTACGTTTCTTGAATTCCATATATGAGTGAGATCATATGATATTTGTCTTTCTCTGACTTATTTCACTTAGAATAATACATTCTAGTTCCATCCACATTGTTGCAAATGGCAAGATTTCATTATTTTTGATTGCTGAGAGGATTATATTTTAAGGAAAGAAGTGATCCGTGGTTCAGTTTCATGATGTCCTTTCATGTTATTTGAACAGTCCAGACTTGGTATTTTTGAAAACAAGTAAGCAAGTGGCAATTACTCACTGTGTGTTATTTTTCATGGTGCTTAATTTTCAGTACAGAGAACTATAGGCTCTCATCTATAAGAGATCTTGAAAATCATTTAGTTCATGTTTCTTACTTTATGAACAAGACAGCTGGGGTGTTGGCAGATTTATTGATTTGCTTATGGTGACAGTGCAAATATAGAAAGTTGGTCAACTTAATCCACATCATGTTTGCTCTCTATATTGGTTTTCAGTAAGTTTGCCTGACCCAGGAAAGCTGTCTTGCAAACAGCACCCTGATAAAGAAATAAAACTCTCACTGATTAGATTACTGCTTAAAAGGCTAATATAAGTTATATGCCCCATATATAACTAGTTTCGACCCCGGGGTTAAAGACCTACTCTTTCAACATCTTCCTTCATTTGTCCCTACGAGCACAAAGCTGAAGTAGATGCTCTGAGATGTGGCAGTGATCTCTGGCCCCAGAATATTCCTCAAACAAAGCACGGTATATACAGATACATCAAACCAGATGAAGAGATGTATTATTAATTAGCCTTTAGGAACACAAACAGCATATGTGTTCACATTTCAGCTCCATTGGGTATGTCATTACTTTTTAATGTGTACACATTTAAGTGAAAAAACCTGTACAAAGCAGATTATTGATTGAGAAGCTTTCGATGCTAATATTGAAAATCTGTTGTAGGTAATAGGATAGAACTTGAGAAATGAAGGAGGGAGAGAGTGAGAGGTAGAGAGAGACAGCAAGAGAGGGAGACTGAGAGACAGTAAACTTTTTCAACATCTAATTTTGGAAGGAGGAGTTGTAAACAAGTTTTAGGAAAATGGCTATAAAGATCAACATTTTGTGAACGAGGCAGTTGACAAAGCATGAAGCCAAGTTTTGACAACTGGCTTTTAACAAAAGAAAAGTAGGGGCACCTGGGTGGCTCAGTCGGTTAAGCGTCCAACTTCACCTCAAGTTATGATCTCATGGTTCGGGGTTTAAGCCCTGTGTTGGGCTCTGTGCTCACAGCCCAGAGCCTGGAGCCTGCTTCTGATTTTGTGTCTCCCTTTTCCTCTGCCCCTCCCCCACTCATTCTCTCTTTCTTTCTCTCCCCCCCCCCATTTAATAAACATTAAACATTTTTAAAAAAGAAAAATAACCAGGTAAATTAATCAAATCATTTATTCTTTTTGAATAAATGAATGGTGTATCCAGTCTCCAGTTATGTTCATTGAATGTAATAAATATAACACTTGACTAGAAGTCAGGTTTTTAATCTCTAATTCAGATCCTCCACCCCTACCCCCACCCGCAGACCACACAGGCACAGGGCCTTAGCACTGTTAAAGTGGAAATACCAGACAGCGAAATTGGTCCTAGAGGCAACGATCAATTAGTCAGACACTGCTCTCAAGGAATGCCTCTAGCAGAGGACATACTGACATGGATTTTAATTTTAACCTTTATTTTAATTTTTAATGTGGATGGATAAGAACGATGAACAAGTGTATGTGGGAGTAGCACACTGAGGCCCAGAGGGACCCCGAAGATAAAGAACTGGGTGAGTTCAGTCAGCCTTCGGGTGCTGGGGTCCAGGCTATGTATTATTTGTTGAGTTGGGATTCTAGCATATGATAAAGTAATAAATCCTTAGGTAATCCTGCTTGGGCATCAGAGGGTCAGGAGGAAAGAACCCCACTGTGAGGAGCCCCATTTAACCCGCTTAGAAAAAGCAAAGGCAGAGAACCACTATCGCTGCAACGAGATTCACTAGTGCCAATAACCAGTGCAGAGAGTATAGCCTTTTGGCAGTTTTGTGCTGTGTTGCTGTGCTGTGTTTTGTAGCTGCGTAACCAGGAGCTTTACACCTTTCTGGGGACTTACCAGGTGTCAGTGGAGACTTGGTTTATTCATATTTTCTCCAAAAACGAGTTGCTACTATTCAGCTCTCACAACGCTACTAATATTTTTGATGCCTCATCTTCCACAAAGGCCTCCTTTTTTTGGTGTTTTCTACTTTTTTTTAAGCAATGAAAAACCAGGAAAAGCCTGGAGCAATTTCTTATGTGTTTGACATACATGTTGAGGGATACTTAATAATTGCTGCCATGGGCAAAATATACCAGGATTTTATGGCCAAGTCTTATGTTGATAGAGTGGACGGGCTGGTAGCTACACACACTTTTTCAAAATAAATGCATCTCTGTGAAATGAGCTGTCAGGGGGACCACGGGGCTTGGAAGCCTGGCGTAATTAAGGCGCAATATATTGGTTCTGAGGAATGGACATTAATGTTGACACATGAGGTTTCTGGGCAATTTGATCTATACCAATAATTCATTTTGTTCCCTACTGCAGGACTCATTTTGTTCCGAAGTCATTTGAGGCTTTATTAAAGATTTACCTGGTGGCTTTTTAAAATCATGGTATTTACTTTGGTGTGTGTTCAGTCACGAGTTATGTTTATTGAACGTGATAAGTATGACATTCGGCCAGAGGTCAGGTTTTTAATCTCGAATTCGTCACCTCTCCTCCCCCACCAGATTCACACCAATATGGGGCTGTAGCATGGGCAAAGTGGAGGCACCAGACAGCAAAATTGGCCCTAGAAGCGATGATCAATTAGTCATAGATTAAAATGGGAACCAATTATTCTGGACTGTCACACTCTCATGTTAAAGCCACTATTCTTAATCTGCTTCATCACGATGATTACAATCATTTTGTCTCCTTCGTTTTGCATTTTAGTATTCCAGGAATTTTCTGCCACATTCTTTTTTATTTTTATTTTTAATATTTATTTAGTTTTGAGAGAGAGAGAGAGAGACAGTGCGAGCAGGGGAGGAATAGAGAGAGGGAGATACAGAACTGGAAGCAGGCTCCAGGCTCTGAGCTGTCAGCACAGAGCCCGACACAGGGCTCAAACTCACAAACCGTGAGATCATGACCTGAGCTGAAGTCGGATGCTTGACCAACTTAGCCACCCAGGCACATTCTTAATGTGGGAACTTGAATGAAACCTTTTGGTAGAACTATAAGAAATCTTTTAAGGATTTTGTCCTTTTTACAGTTCTGTCAAAGTGGATTCAGCAAGGACTTTGCATATTATTTCAAAGCTTTGGTGTTTTAAAATTGTACTAAGAAATTAATATACACGGGTGTTAATCCCCAAGGTAAAATTGCCATCGTAAAATCTACTTTTGGGGATGAGCCAGCTCTTTTGATGAGGAAAGAATAAAGTCATTAAGGAAAAAATGGCTGCAAACCTGAAACTGACTAAGAAATTCTGAATCCATCTTTCAAAGATCATCCTAAAACTTGTGCCTTCATCATAAAACAGTTTGTTTGGTAATCGGTTTTGAGTTAGTCTTCCATTTTTTTCCTTGTAAGCCTATTTGCCCAGTGTTACTCTGATATGCCCATATTAAAACTTGAAATGCAGTGTATGTGTGGACACACATATTGTATACAGTTCATAAATGTGAACACATGTGTGTTCACAACATTCCACTATAAAGGAAATGTCAGATTTACATATTCCCTGATTTGGAGGAATAACAGGTTGATGACAACATTGTATTTTCTTATTTATTGAGAAACATACACATTTATTTATTTATTAAAAGTTTATTTATTTATTTTGAGAGAGAGAGCACAAGTGGCGGGGAGAGGTGCAGGGAGAGAAGGAGAGGGAGAGAATCCCAAGCAGTCTCTGCACCATCAGCAGAGCCCGACGTGGGGCTCCAACTCATGAACCGTGAGATCATGACCTGAGCAGAAACCAAGAGTCAGACACTTAACTGACTGAGCCACCCAGGTGCCCCGAGAAAGTTATACATTTGAAAAATAGACTCAGAAAAAGAATTAAAGAATATCTTTGTCTTGGTGTGGATATTTAAAAAAGCAACTATTCAAAACCACCCAACATCGCTTTTGCCTTTTTACTGCTCTGTGATCCAGAACCTGCTGCTGGGATTATAGATAGATACCAAGGGTTAAAAGCACAGTGTTTGGCGATCTGGATTAGAATCCTGTCTCTGTCATTTACTTGCTGTGTGAACATGGATAAGGTTCTTAACCTCTCTGAGCCTCACTTTCCTCATATGGAAAGTAGAGGATGGTTAATTACACCTAGCATGACACTGTTGTGGGGATTAAATGAAATGATGTTTTGGAGTGCCTATCACAACACCTGACATGCAGCAAACACTCAGCCAGTTGTAGCTACTAGTAGCAGCAATGAGCCTAGTAGTAATTGTGAACTTGGTGATGGAGACAAGGAAAGGGCCACTAACATTTACCACCCAGTGTGACTAGGGCTAGTAGAATTGTCACTGATACTGATTGAGTCCATGTAACTAGCACCAGATAAGATGAAGGACAACCTTCTGGATGAAAATGTAATTGAGAAAAATGTGATAACTCTGAAATATATATACAGTGACCCAGAAGTATTATAAGGGGGAAGAGCAACCAACGATTTATAAAGAGCATCAACACATCAGATATTCATGTGCTGGGCACTGAGGAGAGAAAGATGCAGAAGACAAGGTTCTGTCCTTAAGTCTGCTCCACTCTGGTGTGTGTGTGTGTGTGTGTGTGTGTGTGTGAGTGTGGGCATGCACGTGTGCGCATGTGCATATATTGGAGTGGAAGGAGCCAGAGCAGCAAACTTAGTGTGGAGAGAAGTTGAGGGATGAACTCAGCTATCAAGCTGTTCCCTCCTTGGATGATGTCCAGGGCTGGTCTCACATTCCCACCCCAGGGAGTTTATAATCTGGTGGAGAGGATGGATAAGGGAAACTCCAGTGGTGTTTCTTGAACAGTACTGTTGAACAGCAATGGTACATCTAAGATAAAGTTTTCTAGGAACTGCATTTAAAAAGGTAAAAAAAGAGATGGGTTTAATTTTAATAATATATTTTGTTCAAGCCAATTATCCAAAACATATAATCTATAAAATTATTAATGAGATACTTTACCTTTTTTTTTTTGAACTGTCTTTGAAATGTGGTATCTGCTTAAACTCACAGCACATATCCATTTGGGCAAGCGCTCAGTAGGTCCATGAGGTTAACTCAGTAACTGCCTTACTGATAGTTCTAGATTTAGTTACTCAAAGCGTGGTCCTTAGTCTCATAGTACAGGTGTCCCCCACTCCTGGGTCCCATGCTCACCTGGTCCCGTACTCACCTCCTGAATCAGGAACTTCGTTTTCACAAGATCCTTGGTGAATCACCAAAGCTTGAGATGCATTGCCTGGTGATTTGAAAAGCTGGTTATTCGAGATCACGCACACCCTCACCTCTAATCATAACTGTGCTGTACATTTGCTTATCATAACCAGACCAAAGGTAGGGTTCATTTTAGCCCTTGTTGGAATCAGTGGCATCTCATTAGATTTTTCTAAATCAGATGGTTGAGTTATTTTAGTGAAAAATGAAGGAAGGGTAGGGCCAAAGATGAGACAAGGACAATTTTTTATTCAACGATGACACTACCGTTGTCATCATAGCTATTATTTTTGGACACATGTTTTGAGAGGGAAAAAGACAAGGAGAGAGAGTGAGAGAGTCTGGTTAGTTTCCTAATTCATGGGTTTTTCATTATGTCAGAGTCCTTCCCCCCGGGGTTGGCTTCATGGGCATATGACTTTAGAAGGGTCTGGCCCTTGCTTTAATGCTCTGCTGTTGCAGTGTGGAAATTCTTAATGATTTTGAACAAGAAGTCCAGAATTTTCATTTTGCATGGGGCCCTGCAAATTTTGTACCTCGTTCTGTTCTCCTCTAAGTGTGTTCTTAATATTCACCTGCACCTGTAAGAGAGTAAGTGGATTAGGTAGGGTTTGGGAGGGGCTAATGCTGTCTTTCACTTCCCTATCACTAGTCTCTTTATAGCCTGAGAAATTAAAAAGAGATAACCCTGGCCTTGGGGGAAATTGGGCTCAATGATGCATTAGACAATGGTGTTTTAAAACCAGTTGTCTATGAAGGCTGAATGCTATAACTGTATAACAAAACAGCATTCACCACATGACAAAGGGGAAGTTCCTAAATCAACACGAATAAATAGCCCCATCCTTCCGGCCATCTCCACCAAGTTTACTATTATCTATCCACACTGTTTGAACAGAGCTCAGGTACATCTGGGCGATGCCAGTGAGTCACCTGGGCCCATCCGTGTTGGAAGTTTTATATGGGGGAAAGTTAAATGTTCACTTGCTTCTATTTTGTCAGGATTTTAATAATGAAGTGTAATAATAAAGTGTAAAAGTATATTGGTAGTTTTAGTGCTCAGACCCAAAATCAAATGCTTTGAGAACTGCACAAGTCCTTGAATTTCCTTTTTTCTTTTTTTTTTTACATTTATTTACTTTTAAGAGACAGAGACAGAGCATAAGTGGGGGAGGGGCAGAGAGACAAGGAGACACAGAATCTGAAGCAGGCTCCAGGCTCCGAGCTGTCAGCACAGAGTCCGACGTGGGGCTTGAACTCACAAACTGTGAGATCATGACCTGAGCTGAAGCCGGACACTTAACCGACTGAGCCCCCAGGTGCCCCAAAAGTCCTTGAATTTGAATACTAATCTCTTTGGTACAATTTATAATGCCTTGAACTCAAAGTTTGGTCCCTGGATCCACAACGTTGGCCTTACCTGGGGCTGGTTAGAAATGCAGATCTTGGGCCCCACCTCACACTGGCTGAATAATCTGCATTTTCAAGAGATCCTCAGGTGACTTGTGTGCATTGGCAAGGTTGGGGAGTGCTGTAATCATGTACCCAACAGCTGGTTATCTTGGTTGAGGGGTGAGGTAGCAAGAAATTTAACCCATTTCCAGGTATGTCACCTTAGCATCCGAGACCTCCCAGAGAGTTATGGGGGAGCAAGGGCTCTCAAAGAGCAGTCCCCAGGTGGGCAACATCAGCCTCATCTGGGCACCTGTTGCAAATACAGATTCTCAGGCCCTTACTGATCCTCTGAATCAAAGACTCTGGGGATGGGAGCCCAGCAATCTGGGTCTTAAATCCTCCAGGTGATTCTGACATATCACAAAGTTTGAGAACCACTGCTAGAAAGTAATGGTAGTTGTGATGTAGGAAGACCTTTCAACTGATTATATGTTTTAGTTTTGAATGCTTTGTTTTGTCAAGTGGAGGCCAGTATTAAATCAGACAGTTTCACAAGGCAACAGAGCAATTGTAACTTGGAAAGAAGCCAACAGGCTCCGAGACTGATTAAACTGTTAGTTGAAATGGATTTTTATTTTTGAGGGATATTTGAACAAGGAAAGTGGCTAGAAAGAAACGAAATCATTGAAAAAAAAATAAAGTGAACGAAATGATCTGGGATTAATGAACCCAGGGGTGTGAAGAGCGAAAGGAAAAACAGTTCATTTCCACTTTATTTCTGTAAATAGCGAGAGAGTCTTGTCATAAGGGCTCCCCCAGGACAGGAAGAAGTTCTTTCTCTTATGCCTCTGAGTGGCAGGCAAGGCCATGTGTTCTTCATTCAGAACTTCTTGAGAATCTATTATGATGGGTCTTGATGCTGTGACAGACTGTGGGGTCCAGAGCTGACCAAGGACCTCCATGATGCCAAGCAGGCTGCAGCCTAGTTGGGGAGCTGATTAGTAGATCAGTAGTTATAAGTCACCGTAAGTTTTAAGAAGAGTTTGGGAATATTGGGTAGGGATTCCCAAGTGAAACTAGATGAGGGAGAGTCATTGAAACTTACCTGCAGGTTGTCATATTGCCAGTCAGGGCAGCATTCAACCAGCCAGGCCACTGGGAGGAGGGAAGTGGGGGATGGTCCCTTCTCCTGCATGTGCAATAACGAATGACTCATGGGTGAGTCACATACCATAAATCCGAGTGTTCTACCAATACTTCTTCAGTGCCTACTATATGCAACATTGCTCCAGGCCACAAAGATTCTTCAGTGAGCAAAACAGACAAAAAATTTCTGTTGATGGAGCTTCATTCTAGCTAGAATTGTATCTAGAGAGATTTATGGTATCAATCGTGTTGATACATTCAATTGCATGTTGTAGCTAGAGGACTTCAGACAAAAATGATATAAGATAATGTCATATGATTACATCAGAAAGGTGGAGAAATGGGAACTGGGGTGTGGAGTGGTATCAGAATCCTGTCTTGTCATCTTCCACAACAGCAATTTAGGTTTTAATGTCTTAAATTAAATAATTAAAAATAGCCATAGAAGCATGTTCTTTAGGAATAATGCAGGTTACTACCCGAAGAAATAGTTACAAGATCTTGAAGAGGAAGATAGAAGATGGGGATTGCTATTGTTTAGTCTGAGCCTTGTAGAATGTGTGATGTTCCATTCATTTATTCACTCATTCATTCATTCATTCATCCATTCACAAATATTTGTAAATATATTAGAAGTGTGTGCCAGGCCCTGTTTGGGAGCGTCTTGTGGAATTTGGCATCAGAAGCGGGGACTACAAGGAGAAGAGTCTGTCAGAGGATGACCTGTGCTTTGGGACAGATGTGGGGGTCTGGGGTTCTGGAGACGGTGTACTTGTGTATGGAGTAGATAGGACTGGTCTCACTGTGAGTGATACTTGAATGAAAATGGAAAGTTTGGGGGCGCCTGGGTGGCTCAGTCAGTTAAGCGTCTGACTTCGGCTCAGGTCATGATCTCGTGGTCTGTGAGTTCAAGCCCCACATCGGGCTCTGTGCTGACAGCTCAGTCTGGAGCCTGCTTCAGATTCTGTGTCCCCCTCTCTCTCTGCCCCTCCCCTGCTCGCACTCTGTCTCTGTCTTTCTCAAAAATAAATAAATATTTTAAAAAACTTAAAAAAAAGAAAATGGGAAGTTTGGCAAGAGGGAAGAGCTGTGTAGAAATCTGGGGCAGGGACCTCCCAGTGTGGGTGGAGCAGTGGCCCCCTCACAGCCCAAGCTGGTGCTGAGGGATGGAGGGGAGACTGGCAGGAAAGGAGGGAGGCCAGAGGAACATGGCTATGGTTTGCGGGCTGCATTGTCCTGCAAAGACTCTGGCTTTAACTCTGTGTAATAAGGGCAGCCACTGTTTGTGGAGTACTTCCCTGTGTCTTTAAAAAGAGACATAGAGACCACACCTTTATAAATACTGATATTAAATGAACAGAATAGACAATCTTTTTCTTTACAATCATTTGAGAAGGGAAAGTAGTACCAGTGGTAACACACACACACACACACACACACACACACACACACACACACAGATTTAAATGCAAAGAAACGAAAGCTAAAGAACTAACTAATAGTGATTCAGAGGAAGCCCCCTAACACCTCCCAAATGGGGCCAGCAGCTTAAGACTCTGGTAACCCAGGCAGAGGCTGGGTAACTGGAGTTGCCTTTCATTCATGCACCGACCCTAGCCATCCGTCCTTCCTTCCCCCCTCCCCCCATCTGAGCATTAGAGATTCTGGGAGCCTAGTGTCATCCAGGGGCCAATGTGAGTAAGCGTGTTCTCCCCTCGAGGATCCACAGTTCAGGCAGAGAGGCTAGCCTACGGCTTGCAGGTGGATGTTCGTGGGAGCACCTGGCGAAAGTGGCTCATGGGCACCATATTGCCTTGCAGGCACCATCTGGCAGAGAGGGGTTCTCATCACAGCAGATTGTTATTTGGTGCCGAAGGAGCTCTCACATTCCTTAGAAAAATGCCTTTCTAGCCTATTCACAGCCTTTGCCTTTATTCCATGATCACCAAGCAATTTTCTGATACCTAAATTAGTTTGTGGGCACCTTGATCATGAGACAAGGCGCACTGGAGAGTGGTAAAACACCAGCACAACTTTCACTGGAAAGGAATAGGGGTTCTCTTGTTAACGGGGTTTATAGGACTCCACTCCCTTAGCTCCTTATCAACGTTGAATGGACTGATAAAATCAAATTTCTGAACCTTGAAGTTTGAGGACTGGACCTTTGCCAACAAATGTGTGTTGAATGGCTAAGTGTATAAAGTCAGGGTCTCTGGGATGCTCCTCCAGAAATGTTCTATCCGTCTTCCCCACCGTGAGTACAAATGTCCAAGTGTACTCCTATGGCCGCAGATGTGACACTGACAGCCGCAGAAGGACACGGCACAGTAATACCCAGCACTGTATCCCACGAAATGGGCTCTCTGAAGAAGGGGCCAAAATATCCCAAACGTCAACACAGGGCTGTGCAGAGATGTTAGGTGAGCCCTGGATACAATGTCTAACAGAATAAGTACATGGTTGATAGTTAATAACTAAGTGAATGAATGAATAGGTATGAGGGGTCCACTTTATCTGTTTTAAAGAGGAAGACATTTCTTTGTATTGTACTTTTCTTTAAAATCCTTCTTGTGTTCAGGGGCGCCTGGGTGGCTTAGTCCATTAAGTGTCAGACTTCAGCTCAGGTCATGATCTCATGGTTCGTGGGTTCCAGCCCCACGTTGGGCTCTGTGCTGACAGCTCGTAGCCTGGAGCCTGCTTCGGATTCCGTGTCTCCCCCCCCCCCCCCGCCCTGCCCCTACCCTGCTTGCGTTCTCACTCTCTCTCTCTCTCTCTCCCCCTCAAAAATAAATGAACGTTAAAAAAATTTTTTAATCCTTCTTGTGTTTATGGTGTCTACAGCCAATTAAAATGTATTTTACTATGTTCCTTATTCAAATAAGGAATTTTGATTGCATGTTTCTATAGGTAAATGAACATAAAAGAGAATCATTTCATGTAAGCTTTGTCGTGGGAGAGAACACATCAAATGAAATCAAGAGATAGCTCTGTGTTGCCGTGACCAAGTTTCTTTGCTTTTCAGGAAATACTATCATTGAAGACAAAATGAATCACTTAGGCTCCAGTCTTAAATTCCATGTTCTGACTTCAAAAGTATTTGTTTACCTCTTGCTCCCTCTGCTGGACAATAGGCTTTGTGCTTTGCTCTTCTAATGACTATTTTGCGTAGCTGTGGGATTTTCTTTTTTCTTTTTGTACTTAAAAATTCCCAAGCTTATATTGAATTATAATTAGACTCGAGAGGTCCTTCAACTCAGTGGTTCCTGTCAGTAAGCTGCATACTGGGGGCGTGATGTTATAGTCTAAGGATGTAATTCAGGCTTTTACCGTGTTCAGTGTTTCTGTCCTGAAAGATGGCATTTGGCCACTGTATTTTCAAATTCAAGAAATCAGAAGCTGTAATTCTTTGTATTTTTAAACTAGATAGAGAACGTTGCCTTAAATCATGGACATTTTAAGGAATGTGTCAAAAGTATTGGACTAGCTCAGGGTATGGGCAATCCTATTTCTCCTGACTTGATACTTCAAATAAGTCTACTTGGAACTTGCTTTCAAAGTCCTATCAAGTTCTTTTAAGAGTATTGCGTGACCAAGTTGCTGTCCTAGCCCTCTTCTTTCTGTTATTTTGCTTCAGAGTCTTCCTACAACTCTTACGGTTTTTGTGGCTCTTGTGGCTAACAGTGTGCCCTGAAAAATGGGCCCACAGGAGTGATTATTATCTAGGTCACTGGGGTTAAGAAATCCAGATCCACATAGATTTTATTCCAAAACTCAGATGCATGAATGAGTCCACTTTCTCATTTGCTTGGTATTCAGACCTTTTAAATGTTTTGCTTCCCAGATTCTCCTTTTTCAAATCAGAAGTCCCTGGCCTCATAACCCTTGTTCTTCAGCACCGTCCGTGTCTGTCCTGGCCCCAGTCCTCGACTGCTCCTGGTCTGCATGGCATAGTCACTACTGCAGTCCCATGGTCATGGTCAGTGGGGGTTTTACTTCACCTACTGGCGAACGTTCTGTTCTGGTAGAACCTGAGTGAGGCAATGGTGAGATCAGTATTTAAAAATCCTCTTCTTCCAGGGCACCTGGCTGGCTCAGTCAGTTAAGCATCCGACTTAGGTTCAGGTCATGATCTCATGGTTCACGGGTTCCAACCCCACATCAGGCTCTATGCTGACAGCTTGGAGCCTGGAGCCTACTTCAGATTCTGTGTCTCCCTCTCTCTCTGCCTCTCCCCCACCTGCACTCTCTCTCTCTCTCAAAAATAAATAAACATTAAATAAAATCCTCCTCTTCTCTGAAGCTCTTTTTTAGGACCCTTGTGTTAAAAGATAAAACTAATTTTAAAAATGCTTATGCATCATGTGGAGCAGAGTTGCCTAAGTGACAAGAAAGATACTTTAAAATCCTAGCCTCTGTTTTCATTGGTCAGAGGAATTCAGAGATTGCCCCCTGGGGGAATTATGAGGCCAGAAGGTCTCTGTCCTGTATCCCCAGCCTCCACTGTGTCCGTAGGTCAGGAAGGGAAGCCTGCCCCCTAGCTTACAGGGGTCCTAAAAACGAGCTTCAGGGAAGAGGAGGATTTTTTTTTTAATGTTTATTTATTTTTGAGAGACAGAGAAAGAGTGCAAGCAGGAGAGGGTCAGAGAGAGAGGGAGACACAGAATCTGAAGCAGGCTCCAGGCTCTCCCATGTATCTTTGTCAATTGTTGATGGACTCATTACATTCAGCCTGAACCATATGAAGTTACTGGTTTTGTGGGTCAAACAAGTAGAATACTGGCAATTTCATACAGTTTGACCTATTTGGAACAAAATCCTTGGCCAGTATTTGATTTCAAATAAGGGATTAAGTTCTTTGTTGTTAAAGGAGTTTGCGTTCAATGGGCTGTCGTAGAAGACTGTTTTTATTTTTATATTTAGCGGAGAAGGAGACTCAAGGAAGAGAAGTGAAAATCTGGTGATTCCGTTTTGATGGTTGTTTTTTGCTGCCATACATGTTATGCAAATTACTGAGATTTAAAGTTGCTACCATGCCTTGGGCATGAATTGTGAATGTTTCGTATTCCTTTATTGCCTCAGGGTTTTTTTTGGAAATTGATCCTTGCCCAACCTGAGAGCCCTGATAAGGAAAAAAAAAAATGTGGAGTTCAGGCCTAAGTTGCCTCTCTGGTCAGCAGGGGGCACTCCTCCCCTTCATATCTAATAAAGGCTACCGCACCCTTTCCAAGGCTCCCAAGCTTATGAGTCACCATTACCGCCCTTCCCACTCTGTGCAAATTGGCATTTTGCAAAGAATGGCATAACTTATGGGTGAGCACAGTTGACCAGTCATCCTGAAAAACATTTGGGAAACTCTACAATTTTAAAAGTAAATGATCCTTGTTATTATTTAAAATTTTTGCCGTGAGCATGAAGGGGGAAGAGCAGATACTTTTCAATCTTTTAATTTATTACACCGGCCCTCAATTGTTCAGGTGTTCTTTAAATTAGCCGTGTTCATGTTTAGTAGTTGGCAAGGGGTCAAGAGTGATCTCAACTGTCAGAAAGGTTTAATAGCCTGTCCCCTTCCCCTGGCAGAGATGTTGTTATAGTTGGGCCTGTTTCTGCTGTAATTTCAACTCATTTTCTCCTAATGTCTCTAGACGAGGTTGGCAGATTTTTTTCTGTAAAGGCCAGATGGTCAATATTTTAAGCTTTGTGGACCAGAGAAACTCAGTTGTAACTGTCGGGCTCCGCTGCTGTAGCCCAAAGCAGCCACAGGCAATACGTAGACAAATGGGTGTCTCTGTGTCCTAATGAAACTTTATTTATAATTTGGCCAACCTGTAGACATCTAAAATACCAGCTAATATCTTCCATAGATCTGTTACTTTATATTCTTTATAAGCCCAAACGCTTTTCTAATTAATACAAGAATCATCAAATCTGAATTCAGTTCACTGTCTGGTTCCACTCCTGTGTAGCATTGATGCCTGGTCCCCCTTATGACATTCCTGACCAGCGTCCCTGCCCTCCGCTTGCAAAGCTCAGGTGTTCTGTTAGCCCTGTAAGAAAGGCAGCGCCCCAAAAAGCAGAGAGGGTGATCAAAGTCCACAGAAGGTTAAAAGGAGATAATGCAGCAATTTAGAAACCAGAGCTGCTGGATTTGTGAACTTTTCATCTTTTCATTCACCACATCATTTAATCCGTATTTTAAAGAAAAGGTGCCATAGTATAAAATAACAGGCACTGGCTGGCCTAACGTATCCCAGGAAAATCTGGTTTCAGATTTTTCTAGGAGCTGATCCAAGAACATTTTTTCTTTCTGCCTTTTGATCCGTTGAAAGATACATAAGATACTTGGATGCCTTAAGGACACAGATGCCAATGTGGAACTAAACTCCATCAAGTTGTCTCGAGGAGGGAGCCGGCATTTCAAAGAAGGGATGATTGTAAGGGTAGGAACTGGAACTTTCATGTTTCCTGCCTGATCTCAAACTGATCTTTGTACTTTGTGCATGGATTCTGTCTCCTTCAAGTTTGAGTGGGTTTGGGGGAAAATAAGGTGACAGGATGGCTGCCTGCAGTCTCAGTCCCTCTTCACCTACTCTTAAAGTCCCCCTTCCCTTCCTTGCTTCTGATGGGGGGGTGTGCTACATACCCCTCTCCCTTCCCGCAAAGAAACCTTCAGCTGGGGTCCCTGCAGAGGAAGTTAGGGTGCTCCAAGAGCTAGAGAAGCTTTTACATCAATATGCCAGAGGTTGCTTGGAGGTGCCAAAAACAATGCTGGGGGTCAGGAAGTGAATTTCTGAGATGCCTCCATGCCTCCCCCTGCTGTGGGACCCACTCAAGCACAGGCGTGCCTTCTCGATATCTTTTGGATCCTGTGACCATAGCAGAGCCACTTAGAAAGTTTTATTTCTAGAGGGTTATGGGAGTGGGTTCTGAATTCTCCCCCTTACATGTTCCTGGTGGGTGAAGTAGGGAGGATCCAATTCTAAGCACTACTAGGAAGAAACTGACAGAGCATATTTGTGTATCAAAGCCTTGAACTCAGCCTCTGACCCCACCCTTCATCATTTCCCCACCTCAGGTGTCTGTGGGGCCCTCCTACCCAGCCTGCCCAGTGTCTGGACTCCAGATGGGTGTCCGGCTTGCCTAGAGGTGCAGGCTCCCAGCTTCCTTCTGTCACTTGCCTGAAGATACTGCAGGCTCCTTTCTGAAGGCTGTCGTTTTAACCCTTTGCCTGCTGTAAACATGGTTAGCAGGCCTTGCTTGTCACTGGGGGCTTATTTCTACCTTCTGCTTCCTGTGATGGATGAGGGAACAGACTCTGGACGTCAGCTATTCGAAGGCAGCCTTGGTGTGGTCTGACACAGAACTCAGTCCTGGTGACTCTGACCTCTGGCTGGCCCAGGAACAGTGTGGCCTGGGCAGAAGAGAGAAGACTGTCATCTCCTTTCTTGCCTTTTTAGCCTTAGGTGCATCCATGCTAGAGGTGGGGGCAGAGGAGGAAGACTCCTGTAAACAGGCTTTTTCCAGAACTTTCCAACCATCTAACATTATAGAGGGAAGAGGAAGGGAAAGAGTGAGAAATAGAATTACCCATGTCCCCACATCATGGCTCAGCCCCCTGAGGAATGATTAAATCATTCCACACAGGAATGATTGAAGATGCTACCTCCTTCCCAGAGTTGTTGCCAGCCTATAGGTGTATAGCCTCTCCCAACTCAGCATTGTAGCAAGTATAGTTCGTAAACTTTTAGGTGATGATTATTCTTGTGTGTATGTTAGAACTTTGAATAACTAAAAGATAAATAAATTTAGATTTTCCATAGCTTCCTCAAACACTTGAATTAATGAGTTTTCTTGGAATGCCCTTTTCTGGTCTGCTAGCTGATTATTATTTTCAGAGGACACTAATGACAACCCAGGCATAATGGCTACAAAGCCCTACATTAAGGCAGCTTGCATTGCAAACCTGCCATTCAGGTAATGACTTGCCGCCCTCTGGAAAAACAAGCTGGGCCTCACTAGGGGAAGGCCGTGTGGCAATGCCTTGATATTTGAGAAGCGTGTGAGGCCAGTCATAGCAGTTGGCTTGGTAGAGATGGGCAGAAGGGCAGAAGGGTCATGGATGACTTTACGAAGTTTTTGTTGAGTGTGGGAGAAAATTTCAAGAGGGCGGAAAGAGCTTTACTGGAAAGATGTGCCTTCTTTTTGTCTTTCAGCTCAAATCAATTTCCTTATCATAACAGCAGCAAAGGTGTAATTATTATGACTGCCTACTATGATTATGAGTGACAGGAATTGCTGTTGGACAAAGGGACGGTTTTGTATATTTTCATTTCCTTCTCAGAAGTTCTGACTTCATGAACTTCCTTACTTTGTCTTCCTAACAGTGGCTGGCTTCAGAGTAGACATGTGTTGGAAGCTGCATAAATACTTCCTGATTGGTCTTAATTCAAACTCATATGTGAATTTCTTGAAAACAAAGAGTGATAAAATCAATAACCAAGATGAAAGCAACCAGTTCAAGCTGGTTTAGTTTGGTGTGTGGAATGGGACATAATTTCACAGAGTTATTGTTGTTTTTCTGAAAACTTCAGCCATTGTTTAGTTCACTCAATAAAGAAATGGTCCTTGAGGAAAATTCAGGAAGAATTTTGTAAGTGAATACTCATATGTAAATAGTGGCATACTTTTTAGTGCCATTTTCATAGCACGGTAGACAACTTCTGACAGGCATTTTCAGCCTCTCCAATGAGTCTAGTTAGTGGTGAACTTTTCATGTCATGCACTAATGCACTGAGGGCAAGAATAATTGGGTACAAAGTGATTGATCTCCTTGGTTTCCTCACTTCTTTCTGTTTTCCACTCTTGACCAGAACCAAGAAACACTTTCTTTCAAGGCTTTACTTAATCAGCGAGTACTCTTGCGAGCTTCACTTGCTTTGAGCAAGACAGTGCTAATCGGATTCTAATGATACCACCTTTCCTACTGTATTTTTCATCTAGTTCAGTCTATATAAAATCTATTGAAACTGGTTTGTGGATAAGACATTCAGTCTAGGGGATTTATCAAATGGCTGATGGATTGAACTCATCTTGCTACTCAAAGTGTGGTCCGTGGATCAGCAGCCTCAGCGTCATCTGGGAGCTTGTTAGAAATGCAGAATCTTGGACCCCCAACCCAGATGTACTAGATACCCAGAATCTGCAATTTTAACAAGGTTTTCAGGTTTATGTATTTTACATTTATTACATATCTATTTTTATATAACATATGTAATACATAAATATAAATATATAGAGAGACATTAAGATTTGAGAAGCACTGATATACATGTAAGTGTTAGGATTAGATACTGACCCCAAACCACTGCTTCCTAGAATGTTGGAAATATGAAAAAGAGAAAAGAAAGAAAGAAAGAAAGAAAGAAAGAAAGAAAGAAAGAAAGAAAGAAAAAGTTTTTGTGATAACACTCTGGATAAACTTTTTCCAGTTGATGACTCTGGAACATATGGCCCATCCATCATTACCATCTTTGTCCTTCTCTTTCTTTCTTGTTCTCTTAGTATATGGGAGAGATGAGTTTGATAGAAACTAGGAGTGAGTGTAAGATCTAACTGCACAGACTAAGGTGTGAGGTCCTCTAGTTTTGGAATGTGCTAAGCTCTCCCCTAGTGGTGACCTCTGTGCACAGAGAGTTGAATGCTTTGAGGTTTGGGTAATGGGAAGGTAGCTTTTAGTCATAAAAGTCTGTCCCTTCCAAGACCTGAGTGTGTATTTCTGACTCCTTTGTATTATTCTAGAACAATGTACATTCAGAATTTTCATCCCTGGACTCTCATCTTAGATAAAAACCATCAGCAAGAGTTCATCAAAATGTATTTCCTGTGTTGTTTAGGTTTTATATAACTCTTTGGTGACCATGTTTTGACTTTGTGTGATACAATAAAAAGAGTAAGTACACTGGGTATTCTGGTTCCACCATTTTTAGCTCCATGATCACAGTTCAGTTAATCCATTTGAGCCCCAATTTCATCAGTATAAAATGAGGATAATAATACCTTGCAGGGTTGTGACAAGTGAAATTGTGAATGCAAAGGTCAGCCCAACAAATGTTAAAATTTCCTCTAGTATATGTGTGTATGTATGTCATGTACGTGAGTTTATGCTGTATATACAGACTTGAAAATTGGTAAAAATTGACATATAGTTTCTATGTGATGACTCATAATTTTATTAGATGGCTTCTAATTTAAATTTCAAAGAGAAGTTTTGGTACATAAGACAGTCCCTGTAAACACGCACACACAAACACATACACACAGAGTTCTTCAGTAAAACTCCTAAGTCTGTTTAGGTCAGATCATGGAGTATGTCAGAGACATGGTCATCTTTCCTTTTTGCATGACCTCACTGCAAATATATTTTAGAAACTCTCTAGTCCTTTTCAGAAAGCAGGTGACATATAGATGTTGTAATAGAATAAATGAGATGGGGAATGAGTCACCCACATGGGAATGATCTCAGTCATGTAGTAAGTTAGAGAAACCAACATTGTTATGATACACAAATAACCAACGAAACACTTTAGAGGGTATGTATAAACACCCCAAATCCTAGAAGTATATATTGAAATGAGTATAGCATTGTGAAGAAACATGCCTAGAGTGAATGGACAGTTATTTAAGGGTCTTAATGACTTAAAAACTTAAACACTAGAACTAAGAGCTACCTAATAATCATGATCTTCTTAATCTGTAAAAGGGCTTATCATTTCTAGATGAAGGAGAAATTGCTCATCCACATGGAACACAGGTCACCTTTCAGTGAAACTCTTGATCTGTATGATACTTACTGTAAGCATATTTATAGAGAAGTTGTTAATGTCCCTGGAATGAGGAACTTAAAGACAGAGTCAAAGGAATCAAAACTTAAAGATATGAAGGAAGAGAATTTACCAGCATACTCTCGTGAAGAGCATGGGATGTCCCTCCTTTCTGGGTTGGAGTTACACTGCTTGCTCCCCATTTGTGAAGAGGCAGAGAGGAGAGCTGTGAACCTATGAACATGGGCAATGGCTTTATATTCTGCTGTCTTCGGAGAGTGAAGACCTTGGCTTTTCTCTTGGATGCTTTGGTGCTTCATCGATGGTTACTAGACCAGGACCTCCATAGAGATCCATTTCAGTGTTAAAATAGCTAAAATCCTGGTCGAAAGGTTTGGTGGGAGGCTAATGGACTAGACTTAAATCAGCTACTGTCACTGGTGAAATAATAGACTCTTTTTCAAAAAAATATTTTTTTTTGAGAGAAAGAGCATGTGCATTTGTTTGTGGGGTGGGGGGCAGAGAAGGAGAGGGAGAGAGATAATCCCAAGCAGAGTCCATGCTGTCAGCACAGAGCCCAATGTGTGACTCAATCTCATGAACTGTGAAGTCATAACCTGACCCAAAATCAAGAGTAAGATGCTTAACAAACTGAGCCATCCAGGTACCCTGCAAATAATAGACTCTTAAATACTCTATTTCATTGTTCATTGTCACATGAAAAAGTACTCCAAAACTTACTGGAACTTACTGGTTTAAAACAACAACCATTTTATTTGTTCACAATTCTATAGGTCAGAATTTCAGATTCAGAATATTGGGAATGGCTTATCTCTGCTCCATGATGTCTGGGACCTCAGCCTGGTTGGCTGGAATGGTTGGGAACTAGCTGGAATGGCCAGGAACTAGATGGAATGGCTGGAGCAGAGTCATACATCTAGAACTTAAGTTATGGCTCTTGGCTAGGTTCCTCAGTTTTTCTTCGTGGGGTTTCTCTGTGAGGCTGGCTTAGACTACCTCACAGCGTGGTAGTCTCAGGGTAAATGAGCTTCTTTTATGGTAGCCGGCTTCCTATAGGGAACATTCTAAGAAGACATAAGCCCCAATGTGTAAGCATTCATTAAACCCCTGCTTGTTTCATGCTTGCTGATGTTTCATTGGCCAGATCAAGTCACACTGTCAAATTCAGAGTAGATGTGGGAAAGACTACGGAAAGGCCTGAGTCCTGGTGGGGTGGGTTCATTGGGGCCATCAGTATCTACTAGCTAGTCAGAAAATAGTACTATTATTTAGTATCCATTTTCTATTGTGAAAGACTAAATCAGTGTATACAGTATTGCTTAGTGTCCATAAAATGTATTTTTGGAATTATGTTATTTTTATCCTAAAGAAATGATATGCCAAATTATTAGATACAATGTAAACATTAAAAAAATCTCCATGCTACATAAAGTCTGCATTAAGACCATCTGTGAAGAAAATAGGGGCACTTGGGTGGGTGGCTCAGTCGGTTAAGTGTCCCACTTTGGCTCAGGTCATGATCTCACGGTTCGTGGGTTTGAGCCCCGCATCGGGCTCTGTGCTAACAGCTCAGAGCCTGGAGCCTGTCTTCGGATTCTGTGCCTCTCTCTCTCTCTGACCCTCCCCTGCTCATGCTGTCTCTCTCTCTCTCTCTCTCAAAAATAAATAAAACATTAAAAAATTAAAAAAAGAAAAGAAAAATATCCAACCTCCAGTACCCATCTGAGGCTTACTTTTTTCTTGTGAATATTGGCATTTTTACAAATTGGTCCCAGCTTAAAAAAAAGCTTAATTGTTTTGGCTTTTTAATAGTTCACACATTTAGAATTATTATTATTATTCTTTTTTAATTTAAAAATATTTATTTCTGAGAGAAAGAGAGAGAGAGAGAGAGACAGAGCATGAGTGGGGGAGGAGCAGAGAGAGAGAGGGAGAGACACAGACTCTGAAGCAGGCTCCAGGCTCTGAGCTGTCAGCACAGAGCCCAGCGTGGGGCTCAAACCCAAAAACCGTGAGATCATGACCTGAGCCCAAGTCAGACGCTTAACCAACTGAGCCACCCAGGCTTCCCTAGAATTATTATTTTCAATTTGCTATGTATTTAAAAATTATGTGATTCTTTTTTCAATTCTGACGTTTCCATATGTCAGGGATGCTACATATAGGTAGGAGTGAGATCTAAGTCCCAGGAGGGCTGGGCTAATTTTTCTAGACTTTGGCTTTTTCAGCTGTTTAACAAGAAAGTTTAATCAATTGATTGCTGTTTTTTCCTAATGCTACGATTTTTTTATTTGGACTCTGTGTGATGCCTGATTCACTATTAGAGAAATGTAAAATGTACTTTTGGGAAATAATAAAACAGTCTGCTATTTCCTTAAGGAAATATTTACTTAGGTGTTCCTGAAATTAAAATTTTTAGTCATTTGGCTTAGAGGTATTTTCCCCACAAATCTCTTATCTGCATGTGTTACTATTTTGCTTTGCTATGAAAAAAGGTAAGAGGTAAAGGGAAGGAGGAGGCTAAAATAACACAGCAAATTTTCATCATAGAGGCTCATTACAGGAGCCTAACACTTTGGGAAATATTTGATTAAGCAACTGAAAGGGATTTTACTAAGATTAGTTGGAAGTAAGTTTGCAGTGTGTGTGTGTGTGTGTGTGTGTGTGTGTGTGTGAAATACTTTTTAGTATTTGTCTTACCTCTAAGTTTTTAGTCAGCTGTGTTTCCTGGAAGGACTTCTCTCTAATCTGGTAAAATGAAACTCTATTCACAAGAATTTGCGAATGACATGAAGGAGGCTCTTATTTTTCTAGTAGTTGTCATTAATTCTTGGGAGAGTATTAAACAATTAACATATGGGAAACATACAAACAAATACAGAGATACTCACCTGAAGCTCTTAAAGCAGTAGGTTCTCAAAGTTGGCTGAATGTTGTAATTACATGGGGATCTTTCAAATATATTGATGTCTGGGTCCCGATCTTCAAAAACCATGTTTTAATTGATCCATAATGTGGCTTGGGCATTAGAATTTTTAAATCTCTCCAGGAGATCCTGAAATGCAGCCAAGTTTGAGAATCTTTTCCCAAAGAAACTTTCTTGGATCTCTTTTTCTTACATGTTTTCCTACAGTAATTTGAGCGCTTGCCCCCTTCTCAGCTTTATGACCTCTCCCCCAACATACAATTGCTACATTCCTCAATAATGAATTTTTATGAAGTTTATTCCCAATTTCACACATTATTAACAGGGTAGGTGTATGAAATCATTAATGGAAAAACATTTAGTAAAGGCATGTATTCGATTGGATGGACGCATGTTAAATGGATCTATCCACTCAACCATGTTATGGTACTCTTGGAAAATATGTTGCCATAAATATTAAATTCCAAAGCAATATTTTGTATCTCTCTGGGTTAGCCAACTGTTTGTTTAGTTGGGTCTTGGGTAATGGAATAGCTGCTATTTACTCAAAGTGTTACTGTAACAAAAACAATACAACTTTTTACCAACTCCTTTATGTGCATTGGGTGTGTGTTGGTCCAAACCAAACCCAAATGAAAACTTCTGTGGTTAGTTACTCACCTAAACATTCAGGCACTAATCAATTTGTAATGGTATTTTGAAATATTTTGGGGCTGACTTAGATGTGGGGGAGAGATTATTCTATGTTGTCTAGCATGCAATTGTCTCTTTATTCAGACAAATGGTTTAATTTCTCTGCTTGTCTCTATTAGTGAAATAGAGATGGTATGGCCTAAAAAAATTCAAATTGTTGAAGTCCTAACCCCCACACGTGAGGGTTTTAGGAGGTGAGACATTTGAGTGGAACCCTCATGAATGGGTTTAAGCTTCTTACAAAAGATATCCTATAGAACTCCCTCGCCTCTTCTACCATTTGAGGACACAAGCTATGAACCAGGAAGAGGGTCTTCACCAGGATACAACCATGCTAGTACCTTGATTTTGAACTTCCAAGTCATCAGAACTGTGAGAAATAAATTTCTGTTGTTTATAAGCTATCCAGTCTGTTGTATACTTATAGCTACTTGAATGGACTAAGGCAAGAGCAATTAATTCTTTATTAACAGGGTGCCCAACCACCCCAAATTGAGGGGTTTCCTGGGCAAACTGAGATGAATTTGTCACCTTAATTGATACAGTGAAAATTAATAAGATTTTAAGGATATTTCAACCTCTTGAATGAAAAATTATTCACATGTTATGATTTCCTGTTACCAAATCATATAAAAATTACAAGAGTAAATGGAAGATTAGTGATTGTTTTTGAGCCTAGTGTTATAACTTTCCCTTCAGCTTATCATATTTTTTGAATATTCTTCAAAAGATTTTGCTAACTGTACTCAAACTTCACCTTGAGAAAATATGTATATTTAATGCATAATTTCTAGATTTTGAGAAAGAGATAATAATATCTAAAATGCAGAGTGTTTTGTTGCTAAAATGGAGGAAAAAATTCATTTTTAGGTCTGCCTTGAGACTCTAGTACCCTATTAACACAGGGAAGTGCTCATAGTAAAATGAAATAGAAAAAGAGAAATAATAAAGTCTAATATGGATCCGTTCTTATTCCCCAAAACATCAAATGTCTCCACAGAAAAATACTGTGCAAAGAAAACTTATTGAAGGTGTTAGTAGTGTACTGGTTATTTTTGAGATTCTTTGGCGTAATCACACCATAAAGATAAATTTATAATTTTACTCCAGAGAATCAGTGTATTTCAGTTAAAACAATTATACACTTTTGTAATGATGTGATTATCCCAGGTTCCTTTTGCCTAATTTCAGATTGTTAGGGGTTGGTTTTCCATTATTTGGGCATTAAGAATAAAGAACACCAATTATTGCCTTAAAGGGAAGACCAGTTCAGTTTTAACAGATGCCTCGTTTAGAAAATATCAAAAGCAATCCTTTCAAAGAAAGTATGAAAACACAGAGACAAAAAACATATGGGGCATTGTCAATGTGTTAGATGACAGTGGAACTACTTTATACCACTTTTAGTTTAACAACTGTTAATGGAGTCGAGAGAGCTAGATTTAGACTAGCAACAGTCCAGTGAGTGTTTGAGTAAATGCCTTTATTGTTCTGGGTCTCAGTTTATTTGTCTGTAAAATGGGAGAGTAGAGTTTGACTAGCCTGTGCTTGTGGTCCCTTGAATTGTGAATTTCCTATAATTCCACAGACTGCATTCTGGTAATGCCTTAGCGGATATATGGACTTCTGCCTTCCTTTTCTCCAGCATTATTTCTCTGTCCCAGCCTTGGAACAATGGCTCACACTGCTACAATTTCAGGGGAAAAAAGCATCTTTTTGAGAGGACAGAGGGGCATAGTTTCTGTACATCAGCCCATACTCCACCTCAACATAATAATCTGGATCCTAAAATTTGCATTTCAGATCTTAGACAAGTCACTTCCCCTTTTAGGGTCTTAGTGCCTGTTTGTAAGAGGATTTTTTTCTGAATTCCCTTTTCTTTTTTTTTAAATATATTTTTAAAGTCTTTATTTATTTGTGTGTGAGAGGGAGAGAGAGGGAGAAGGAGAGGGAGAGGGAGAGAGAGAGAGAGAGAGAGAGGGAGAGAGAGAGGGAGAGAGAGAGAGAGAGAGAGAGAGAGAGAGAGAGAGACGGTGGGGGACGAGGAGGAGAGAGAGGGAGACAGAGGATCTGAAGCGGGCTCTGTGTGGACAGCAGAGAACCCAACCAGGGCTTGAACCCATGAACTGTGAGATCATGACCTGAGCCAAAGGCAGATGCCTAATTGACTGAGCCACCCAGGTGCCCCTGACTTCCCTTTTCTAGCTTTAACTTTCTATTAGGCCCTTTAGATTACATAGGTATGTATGTATGTGAAATAGAATACTGTTTGGTCATCTTACATTCTCAGTAAGGCATTCTAGGCCTCCCTTTCTGTTTTCCCCCTTCTGCTGACAGAGATGTGGAGAGCCTCATGAGCCATGTCTTGTTCCTTGGTTACATGGCTGCAAGGTAACAATTCTGCCCAGTGTTTGGCTACCGAAGACATATTCAAAGCATTAAGGTCCCTTTCTTTCATGGACAATGCCCAGAGAATCCCTTGTTAGGATGAGACCCTGATATAAGAATGACATAAATATGATGTGACATAAACAAAGACATGATGCAGCTGGTGTAAAGTTTTATTGGCTACAAAACAAATACACAGTGATGGCAACCTGAAGATTGTAGTAGGAAAGTAGAGCTTTACGCTCATGAACTAATATTGTGATTCAGAAAGTGCAGCAATATATTAAGATCACTATGGAGTAGCTTGTTACATTGTTCCAGAGGGAAAAAAAAGTTTCTGAGTTTGATAACTCCAAGGATACCTCTTAGGAGTCACCCATCATGTCTGGGCAAAGATTTCTATTGGGGAAAAGTAGCTCTTACAATAGGCAGAAACTTTTATTGGCTTTATGCATACTTTTGGATCTCATTCACTTGAGAAAGAATTATTCTTCCATTGATGATCTCCTGTGTGATGGCCTTGATCTTTGGAGCTGAAGATGCTGAGGAGAAAAGCAATGGAGAGGTCACTATCATGCTCCTGCCACAATCTGAAATAGTTATTTCTGTTTCCCTTCTCTTAGTACCTGAAGGTTCTCCATCCCTTCCAACATGATCCCTCAGCAATGTGGCAGGCTCTGCCAGTAGGAAGAGATCTCACCAAGGAAGGTTTTTCATCCCACCCTCCAGAAAAAAAGGATGTGTGAATAGTGTCATCTTCTAGAGGCCAAGACCTTCATCCTAGGAGTGCCTGATATAGAATCTAGTCCCCGGCTACATGTCCTGGAGGAGGGCTTCCTGCTTATGAGGGCTTTGTTCCACTTGTACCACAGATTCTATGAGCTAACAGCTCATTAAATGCCATTTTGAGCACCTCATTTAAAGATCTAGAAAGCATGAGGGATGGATGAAAAGCCAAGGATGTTTACCATGGCCACTGTTTTCAAAGTTATGATTTATTTGAATATGTGCTTTGTTGACATGGCAGGAAACTGATTCTAGACCATAGGAAAGACTTGAAATTAATAGAGATGCAGTGAAAACTTTGTTAAAAATCAAACCTCTCCAAGAGTAGATTGGGCCACTCCATCAAGTAATGAGTTCCCTGTCCCTGGACATGGGTAAGGAGAGGCTGAAGGATATCTGTTGATATCTTGCAAAGGGGTAGCAGTTAGACCAACTGCCCATGATGGTGCCCAGAACCCTGACTCTCTGAATCTCTAATACTTTAGAACACTTTTACCACAAACTGGTCAGAAAAGTGCCACTCATCCCAGACTGTGGTTTCTTAGAACTTTCCTGTGAGATGTTAAAAGGCAAGTTGAGAAAATAGGGTTCCCAGGTCAAAGATATTTGGCAACACCAAGTTAAGCAAAGTAAAACTTTTGTTGTTTTTTTCTCTTTCATATTCCTTTTCTCCCCATAGCAGTATCTGTTCCATGTTTAACTTACTGAAATGCATGGCTGTTATTAAGAGGATAGTAGTACATAGTATCCCCAACCATTTGTGGCCGTGGAACACATCTTTCATAATATGCAATATTTCACTTTCTGCGAAAGTTTCACAGAACACTAGTGTTCAACAGAATATAATTTGGGAAATTATGTGAAATCATTTTATCTTAATTTCCTAGGAGTTTAGTAAATAGACTCCATAACTTAACAGAGATATAATAATATGAATGATTGTTGCTATCTACTTTACAGCTGGCAGAGACCTTGCACATATATTATTGAATACAATACTGAGAGCTCTCTGTTTTTCTCTGTTATCTACTTTAAGTTAATTTAAAAATTCCTGGCCATTTGGGAGTAAAATAAAAATTGAACACAAGCTATTTGGGAGTACACTAAGGGTTAGGACTCCTATAGAATTAATAAATTTGCTGATTCATTTTTAAAAAGAAAATTCAAACAATGAAAAATTTTTTTTTTACCTTTCACACTTGACTTTGATTCTTCCATTGTCCTATAAAAATGATAAGAGTTACAGTTCATTTTAGCATTAGCAACAATCATAAAAACTCCTCAAGGCGAACTAACTTCCTTTGCCTGCTTATAAATTCATAGCTCTATAATGAGGATAATTGTCTGAGCTTTGTAGTTTCAAGGTCATGAGTTCATGGGAAAACCTTCCTGGATCCAGAAGAAAGTGAGTACAGCCTCCCATGGACCCTAGGGTCAAGGCAAGTCTATCAAACCACCTCTATCCTTTCAGTTGGCTGCAGGCTTTGCCTCCACTGAGATCCTTTCCAGGGTCTGGGTTTGAAGCTTAGAACCATTTTTCAGACTGTTCAAGGTTTGGTCTGATAGTATTTTATTTATGTAGTTTTATTTATTTTATTTTTTGGAGTTTATTTATTTAAGCAATCTCTACACCCAAAGTGGGGCTCGAACTTATGACCACGAGATTAAGAGAGACATGCTTTACTGACAGAGCCAGCTAGGTGCCCCTATTTATGTATTTTTAAAAATTCTGGGGCTCCTGGGTGGCTCAGTTGGTTAAGTGTCCAACTCTTGGTTTCAGTTCAAGTCATCATCTCACAGTTTGTAAGTTTGAGCCCTGCATTGGACTCTGTGCTGACAATGCAGAGTCTGCTTGGGATTCTCTCTCCCTCTCTCTCAGTCCCTCCCCTGCTCGTTCTCTCTCTCTCTCTCTCTCTCTCTCGATCCCTCAAAATAAATAAATAAACATTAAAAAAATGTCTAACCCTTTCTCTTGGGTCATAGAATGTATGTGCCCTCTTTTTTCCTGGACAATTATTGTCATTTTCTAAGTTGGTTAGAAATACCAGATTGAAGAATCTAGAATTCTCAATCTCTTATGAATCTTTTCCTACTGTCAGGCTAAAATATTCCCCCAACCTTCCTTTTTTTTTTTGGAGCCCAAATTATGTACATTCCCAGTGGAAACACTATAGTCAAGCCCTCCTAGCTGTTTCTTTTTTCTTTCTAAGTTTATTTATTTATTTTGAGAGAGAGAGAGAGAGACAGAGGGAGGGGCAGAGAGAGAGGGAGAGAGAATCTCAAGCAGACTGTGCAGTCAGCACAGAGCCCCATGTGGGGCTTGAACTCATGAACTGTGAGATCCATGACCTGAGCCGAAATCAAGAATCGGATGCTTAACCTACTGAGCCACCCAGCCACCCCGTTAGTTGTTTCTTTCTAGAGATCTTAATATATTAATTTTAACAATAGGCCTCAAATCTTAGTGCCTTGGGAGTAATAGCCAATTGATTCACATATGCTGCTTAAATACAACCTGATCCAAATATTCATAAGAAATTCATCACAAACCTTTCTTTCTCTGGAGCGATGCTTGCTAACAGGTATAACACGTATGATGTATATGAATGCACGCACAGAAACTCAGTGCCCTTTTCGTCCTCCTCCCCTGCTGGCCTTTGCCTTACCCCTCGCTCTCTCCCTCCAGGAGCCGGTGGTAGGTGGCGATTTCCTTCTCCAGGTGGGTCTTGATGCCCAGGAGGACCTTGTATTCGTTGTTCTGACGCTCCAGGTCATGACGTAGCTGCATCAGTTCGTCCTCGTAGTGGGAGATGATGCGTTGCATGTCCCGGAGCTGGCAGGAGTACCGGGACTGGGTCTCCGACAGCATGTTTTCTAAAGCAGATTTCTGAAAGCGGAAATGAGGTTTCTTGTACTAACCGACTGATGGCTTGATAGATTGAGTAGTTAGAACACACTGACCACTCTGCTAGGTGTCTCCGTGGCTGCCCAGGGTGCAAAGGTGGGCAGCTGGCAGACTCCCAGGGTTGGGGCTTGGGCAGTGAGGAGTGACTAGAGTTAGGACTTTTGAAGCCCATTTTGTGGGCATTTCTTTGTGTCAGGGAGCTCTTGGCAACTTCGCCGCATTCCTGTAGTGTTTACTGTGTGTGCTCCTCCTTGGGGATTGGGCATATGCCACCTTGCCCTGATCTGTCCCTTACCTCCTCATGCTTACATTTTATCTGTGGCCGAATGGAAACCTCCTGGGGAAATAGCCACTGGGACCCCTGTCTCTTTTTATCTTCAGTAAGGGTGTCAGATAAAATAGGGGGCACCTAGTTATATTTGAATTTCAGATGAGTGACGACTAATTTCTTAGTACACATATATCCTAAAAATTGCCGCAATATTGCACGGGATATACTTATACTAAAAAAACTTTGTTGTGGATCCAAAATTCAATTTTTTCGTTTTTTATTTTTGGGAGAGTGCAAGCAGGGGAGGGGCAGAGAGAGGGGGACAGAGGATCCGAAGAGGGCTCTGCGCTGATAGGCTGACAGCAGCGAGCCCCATATGGGGCTTGAAGTCATGAACTGTGAGATTATGACCTGAGCTGAAGTCAGATGCTCAACTGACTGAGCCAGCCAGGTGCCCCCGAATTTCAAATTTAATGGGATGTCCTATATTTTAATTTTGGTCAGTGTGGCAACCGTAGTCCCAAGCCATGCTTGTTGATTATGACAATGGCAACAGATTGTCATTTTTGAAGAAATTCTAAAGGTTGCATGATGAAGTTGCTGCACTAGGATACAGAGAACGGACTTCAAGTCCCCACTCTGTTTGGATTTACCACCCGCTTCTCTGGAGTGCAGAACTTTAATCTTCAGGAGAAACCCTGACTGTGCCAGATGCTCTCACTTTACCACGGCTGCTAACTTTTGGGGGCCCTTCATGCCTCCTGGTCTGCTTCCCTCCCTCTCCTGTTCTCCCAGAGGTCTGCTGCCTTCCCTCTCCTGTCTCTCAGCCCAGGGGCTTGCTTCCTGTGCTGCTGAGGAAATGAAAAGCCGTCAGGAGAGGATTCCCACAGGCTCCCACCATTACTTTGGCCCACATGCATGAATCTGCTTCCAGGTTCTCACTCCTGCCCTGGTACCAGATTCTCAGCCCCCCCACCCCGGGTACCAGGCACGAGCTGTCTGTGCTCCAGTCATTTCAGCCATTGCCTGCCTTCTTGCATCATTTGTATTTTCCTCTCTATCAGCTTCTTCCTATCTTTCAAACAGAGTAATTTCTCCCACCTTAAAATTGTTCTCTTGAATCCTTATCTACCTCCAGCTGTCATCCAATTTCTCTGCTTCCCTTCACCTACAGCAAAATTCCTCGAAGAATTGCCCATATCCGAGGTTCCAAGTTCCTCTTGACCTCCCTCCGAGGGTCTGGCTCCATTGTTACCCCAAAGGCTTCCCCTTTCCTTCCCTTCTCTTCTCTCCTTTTTTCTTCCCTTTGTTCATTCACTATAGCCACATCGGCTTCCCTACTGGTCTTTCAACCCATCCGATGCCCCTGTTCTTCATGGCTTTTGCAGTTGCTGTTCCCTCCCCCTGGAACTCTCTCTCTATAGCCACACGATGCGTCTTCTTACCACTTCAGCTGTCGCCTTAACAGTGAACCCTTTCCAGAGCACCTTGTTTAAAATGGCAGCTCTGCACTCCAGCCTGCCTGACCTCCCCCCGCCATGCTTTATTTATTGGCAGCACTTTTCATCATCTCACATATTACATATTTTGATAATCTGTGCATTTATTGACTGTCATCCCCACTAGAATGTCAACTCCTTTATTGTAGAATCCTCAGCACTCAGAACAGTGTCAGATGATAGAACGCATGAAAATGGATATAAATGTCTTGCTGACCTCAGAGGGTTGTTGCAAAATAATGTATGTCCAAATGTTTTGAAAACTATAAAACACTGTAATTATTTCTGTGCTCATTATTATCACCTTGACAGTGTACATTTTAAATGTCTCTTCACCATCAGTTATTCTTAAAACATAACAGTAATTTACCATGTGTACCTGCAACAGAATGAACCAATGACTTCTCCTCAAGACCAAGGGCAGAGTAGCACTTGGAAATGATACTGATGAATGATTAGAAGATTAGGATAGACTACATAGGAAATCAAATGATAGATTTTATTTAATGAATTTTGAGCGCCTGTGACACTTCATACAAAGGATTTTACTAAAAACCATGAAAATTCTAGAAATGACTTAGATATAAGAATTTATAGTTTACGGGGTGATAAGACATATACATAATGAACAGAGCAGTACTTTGGAGTGAGCCAGGCCTGGATTTGCCACCAATTCATGTTGGCACCAGGATTTCTTTTTTTGGGGTCTTTAGAGGGCAGCCTGGTTGTTAAGTGGGGAACACTGGCATAGATTGTGAGGGTCTACTAGACCTCCACACCAGCCCCCAAACACCAGGTGGCTTCACCACCAGCCACTTACTATCTATGTGACCTTGGCCAACTTACTTAACTGTTTGGTTTCCTCATCTCTAAAGTGAGAACACAGAGACCTCCTGGAAAGGTTAATGTGAGCATTGATGACAGTTAACATAATGAACCCCCTGACATACCATATGGTACAGTGTGGACACCTCAGGAAATGAGAGCTCTTATTATCATTCTCGTCAGGAACAATTTGGATGGAAAATGTGAAGTGAGAGATGTCCCAGGGGAGTTGGGGAGATGAGCCCAGGAGAGAGATCACGAGAAGTTCTGCGGAGGACATGGGACCTGACCCAGGTCCCAGACTCACCCTGTTGCACTGCGCCTGCAGGTCAATCTCCAGGGCCTGGAAAGTGCGCTTCAGCTCATGGATGTCACTTTGGCTGCTCGGCACAACTGCTGGACTGGCCGCTCCCTGCGCCATGGCTGCTGACTGTGAGACCAAGCAAAGGGCAGAGGCATTGGCATTGGGACCACATGGAAATGGAACCTTTGGCAAGTTTGAGCCCCTTTCCTTTACCTGCTCTTTATACCAAGTGTCCAACTCTTGGTGCTTCTTCTTTATTATAAACTCATATTCCTGCCTCATATCCTCCAGGATCTTAATTAGATCCTCTCCTGGAGTTGCATCCACCTTCACATTGACCTTGAAGTCGTTTGGCACATGATGTTCTACCATTTCCTGTTTAATAACAGAAAAAGAAAGATGAATCAGCTATGAAAATCAGAAGGCCAGAAGTGTGTGGATTGGCAGCAATTAACAGATCTTTTAAAAAATCAGCTTATGTGGTTGTTATTCTTTTACTGGTTTGATTTGGTTTCTCAAGTATTATTTGTTGATGGCAAAACATATATTCTTTTTTCTATTATAACTCTATAAAATAAAAAATAACACTAGATAGGTAGTCAAATGGCCTCTGTGATTACTGACTTAATCCTTGGTTGAAAATATTTCACAGAGAATTACACTTATGTAGCACGATAAAATACTCTTCAGCACATGTTCACGGGTGAAGTGATGGCACAGTTCAACATTGAACATTTCAGGTTGTAGGCTAATGCTTTTGGGGAACAGTTCAGCAACCCAAAGCCAAAAAGGTTTAAAGACTTTTAATGTCTTACAAACGCATTCTGACTCTGTAGGGTTGACCCCATAGGATATCACAAAAACCAAGAAACCTTAGGAAAAGCTTAATTAACAGTTATTGTCAAACCAGCTCTTCATAATTGAGGCTCTTTGATGTTCATAAGCAATTTTATTTGCCTAAAATGGGGATTGCTTTCCTTGTATTGCATGAGAGTCTCAAGGACTTTAGATGGACTTTTCAAAGTCAGTTGCATGGTTCTGGAAATTAAGATTCTTCATTTTTGTCACTAGTTTTATTGACCTTGGTTAGTGGCAGATTCTCTTTATTCTACTGTCCCCCAATTTGCTGTACATTGGGTCAATGAAGGAAGTTCAATCTCATGCATTATTCTTATGGTATCATATTAATGAGCAAGTCTAGATAATCACTGTATATTAGCAAAATTATTGGCCAATTTATCATTAATTGTGATTTTATTTTGGCTGTTGCATTTGACTGCATAGACAACCTTGAAGCTGGAAAAATTCGATGTTTCTATGCTAGGACTGGCATTCAGATGGTGGTTTTTTTCCTGTGGCTATTAAGTCTAACTGTGCAGATTAAGAGCTGTGCTGGTTACCAGGAGCTCCTGGGGAGTCCTACCTGCTCATGGCGCTTCTTCATGAGAATGAGCTCTTTCCTCATTCCCTCAACCTCCTGTTCCAGATCTGTTGTGACAATGGTCAGATCATCCAAGGTCTTTCGGAGACCTTCAACTTCAATTTCCAGATCTTTCTTGAAGGAATGTTCATTTTCGTACCTTTGGTTGGAAGGGAGAGAAGAATACACCTGTTGTTGGAAGGCCATGGCCTTGTAAGGATTCACCTTAGTTTAGAGGTGAATCTCTTATCCCTCATATGTCTGTTTCATGCAGGTTTTTCTGTGATGGTGACCCAATGTTTGTTTGTTTGTTTGTTTTTTTAATTAGAGAAGATGAATAATAAACAGTCGTATGCCCATTGGTTAGATTTAGTAACTGTTAACAATTTGCTTCATATATACTCTATTTTGTATTTTATTTTATTATTTTTTAATGTTTATTTTTTGGAGAGAGAGACAGTGCATGAGCGGGGGAGGGGCAGAGAGAGAGGGAGACACAGAATATGAGGCAGGCTCCAGGCTCCGAGCTGTCGGCACAGAGCCTGATGAGGGGCCTGAACTCATGAACCATGAGATCATGACCTGAGCCGAAATCAGACACTTAACTGACTCAGCCACCGGGGTGCCCCATATCTAGTTTGTTTAAAGTAGGGTCCATTCAAGTATTTGTTATTATGCCTTTTTAATTCTATTTTAAAGATGTTACCCGTGGCTAATGGTGAGATAAGTTAATTTCTTTAGAAAACAAAAACAAGGGGAACCCCACAAACAGAACAAAACAAAACCAAAACAGCAAATGATGACTCCCCACAATACGGTGAAGAAGGAACGTACTTGAGGCCGAAGTCATCCACTGCCATCCTGGCGTTGTCAATGAGAAGAGTGATCTGAGCGTTGGTCTGCTTGCCATCCATGATCTGGAAAACATGCATCAAGAGTCATTTAAGTCAGGGGTGCCTGAGGGGCTCAGTTGTTTACGCGTCTGGCTCTTGATTTCAGCTCAGGTCATGATCTCACAGTTCATGAGTTTGAGCTCCACATAGAGCCTGCCTGGGATTCTTTCTCCCTCTCTGTCTGCCCCTCTCCTGATTTCAGTTGCGCACTCTCTCTCTCTCTGTCTCTGTCTCTCTCTCTCTCTCACAAAATAAATAAACATATAAAAAAGAGGCATTTAAATCAGACACCCTCCCATGGGAGAAGTACATTTCAGCCCTCTAGTTTCTGGGTACATGACTCGTTAGCATAAATGATTTATTTTCTGGCACTGATTTATTTTTCTGGCACTGAGCACTTACGAGGTACAAAGCATCAGAATGATTTTAAAGTAAGAGTATGGTCTGCGGCCACTTCACTGTCTTTTTTTATGCTGAGTTTGAGAGGCTAAAATTGAGGCCGCTGTTGGAAAAATGATATTGGAAAGGGAAGGAGAGTCTAGGTTCAAAGTGCCTTCTAACTTTCTAGTGCTGCAAACATACCTTAGTGTTTCAGCTCATCCTCGTCTGAAGATGTTAAAAGAGGCTTAAGTTCCAATCCTGCCTTTGCTGTGTGGCTCCCTTAAAGTGCATTAGTTCTTTTAGATGAACACAATTTTTCCTTGTGGTAGCATTCATGTTTCTGATCAGTGACACTGAGCAAAGTATCAAAATTATCACTGGTATATGTTTGTCAAACTAATTTTAAATGAATTTTGTAATAGTCATCACATGCCACAATTATTTTTTGTCCAAAGTGACGATAGCCATGTCCATAACTTGTAGGTATGTGTACGTGTTTGTAAGCTATGCCATGATGAGAATGCCCCAATTGTAGCTTTTAGAATATTAACTGAAATAATTTTTTAGCAGAGTAATAAACTTCAGCTGTGTTAAGGCCTCTAGTTAAGACTCACTAGATGTTCATATACTTTTTAACTTTTAAATGAAAACTGCTGTTTAAAGTTTCTACCTGAGCAATTGTGTATATGTATATGATTTATAAATTCTTCTAGGTAGTTGTGACCAGGCAAGTATTGCACAGTTGATGTATGTCACCGTCTTTAGGAAAATTGGGTAGATGATGTCTCAATGTCAAAAGTATAATACTACTTTTGTACCAAGTATTGTGCTGAACTAGGAATTGGAGGTTTTCTTTTTACTTCCTGTTACTCACCATTGGCATGAACTCGGGCCAGTCTTGCTGTCCCCTGGGTTTCAGTTTCATTGTCTGTTAAATAAGGAGTTTGTACTAGAGCCAGTTGACCTTAGAGGTCCTACCTCTAAACTTCTGTGATGTAGTTGGAGGCAGAAAATTCTGTGACATTTCCATCATATTTAAACAGATAATTCCTTTATTTAGAAATGATTTCCTTAGGATAAAGTTATACCTCAATACAAAGACACTTTTTAAAAATCTGGTCCTATTCAAACCTCCATTGGTTGCTTGGAATTTGGTATCATGAATGCGTAATAGCAAGATTCAGAGGTGGTGATAACACACCTGGGTTTGTAACTCAGGCCTGAGGTCCTGCTCTAGCACCTACTAGCTGAGTGAGCTTTCCAAGTATCAGTTTCTTCATCCATAAAATGGCAATAATAATAATAGTAGCCACTTTATCAAAGAGTTATGAGAATTAGATTGGAAGTGATTAAATAAAATAATTTACTTAGCTTATTCTGGGCATATTGTAGACACTCTGAAAAATTCGTTGAAACTAAATTAATATAGAACAATTTAAGTGTTTAATTTTTTTTTATAAAAGAACTTTTGAGAAGACATCCAGATGGTCAACGGACACATGAAAAGATACTCAACATCACTCATCATCAGACACATGCAAATCAAAACCACAATAAGATAATACCTCACACCAGTCAGAATTGGCTAGTATCAAAAAGACAAGATATAATAAATGTTGGAGAGGATGTGGGGAAAAGGGAACCCTCATGCACTGTTGGTGGGAATGTAAATTAGTGCAGACACAGTGGAAAACAGTATGGAGGTTCCTCAAAAATTAGAAAAAGAAGTGCCATATGACCCAGAAGTAATTCCACTTCTGGATATTTACCCGAAAAGAAAGCACTAATTTGAGAAGATATATGCACCTCTGTGTTCATTGCAGCATTATTTATAGTAGCC
This sequence comes from Cryptoprocta ferox, assembly GCA_028646485.1. Classification (NCBI taxonomy): domain Eukaryota; kingdom Metazoa; phylum Chordata; class Mammalia; order Carnivora; family Eupleridae; genus Cryptoprocta; species Cryptoprocta ferox. The sequence goes on from CM053565.1 coordinate 36,855,423, forward strand.
AAGAACCGACCTAAGTGTCTATAGATAGATGAATGGATACAGAAGATGTGCTAGATATATACAATGGAATACTACTAAACAAAAAGAATGATTATCATCTGTGACAACATAGGTGGACCTAGAGGGTATATGCTAGGTGAAATAAGTCAGACAGAAAAATACCATAGAAATAAGAAGTCAAAAAGACAAATACTGTATGATTTCACTTATATATGGAATCTAAAAAACAAGAAATAAAGAAATAAAGAATAAAGAAAATGAATAGAACTGGACTCATAAATGCAGGGAACCAACTGGTGGTTTCTAGAGGAGGAGCGGAGGGGAGTGGGTGAAATAGGTAAATGGGATTAAGAGATTACAGACTTCCGGTTGTAAAATAAATAAATCATGGGAATGAAAAGTACAGCATAGGGAATACAGTTAAAAAGGAAAGAAAGAAAGAACAAAGCTGACACTTTTGTCACTAGAGCAATGTCTGTGCTGGATAAATTTCAGGTTCTGTATGTTTTGAGATGCATCCTCAAAGTTGTGCTGTTCGTGGTGGGAGATAGCCAGGCTCCTGCCCTGCCTAACTTCTTTCTCCTGGTGGATTCCAAATGATGTTATGACTACTTCCTTTGCTCCAAAAAAGGATTCTGTAGATATTTCCTTGTCTCCCCTCTGTAGTGCTGCTTAGGAACTCTCATACCAATCAGTTCTTTTCATTTCAGGCTCTTTACTCCCTGCGTTATCTAAACTCACAGGAAATGAAAAGTAGCTCCATCCATAAGGGCCTGGGAACCCTGGTTATTGAGGTGTTGATTGACATCCAGAGAAACCAAACACTATCCACCCCCCCACCCCCCGCCATGGAATCAGACGTCTGGGGGCTTATTTGGCTTTTCTGGGTTACACTGATACTTTATCTGTTGCAACCCCGAAGCCAAGAATCTGATTCCCCCAGCCAGCATCCTTCTCAGAGTACATGAATGGTGAGTTCTGAAATGCACTTGATCTAGAGCTTATTTATTTATTTATTTAAATTCAAGTTAGTTAACATACAGTGTAATATTGGTTTCAGGAGTAGAACCCAGTGATTCATCACTTACATATAACACCCAGTGCTCATCTCAACAAGTGTCCTCCATAATGCCCATCCCCCATTTAGCCCATCTCTCCACCCAACAGTCCTCCAGCAACCCTCAGTTTGCTCTCTGTATTTAAGAGTCTCTTATGGTTTGCCTCCCTCTGTGCTTTTATCTTATTTTTCCTTCCATAGAACACATTTAAATACCAAAACCATTTCCCCAGTTCATGCTTACTTGATGCAATTTTATGATACAGCCACTCTTTCTGAGACATCCTTCACGGTGATGAATGGATGATGAGGATGGTTGAGAAATAATATGTGAAGCATAGGTTTTGCATTGTGTGTTGTAGTTAATCACCTGGATTTTCCCCCCAAGGCTCTGAGTTCATTCTTTTAAAAGGATCTAGTTGGTATATTAATACAGCATTGCTGCTTCAGGGTGTGTAATCTTGTCCCAGGAAGAGGAAGATAGAATTTTTGATTGTAAACCACAGTGCCAAATAGATCACTATTGAGAGTCGTTCTAAAATACACATATCCTTATGGCTGTATCTGACTCGGTGTTTCAAAAGGATTGGATTAATTTTTGAGTTCATTTTTAAAAGACTTTTTCAAAAATTGTTTTTAATGTTTATTTTTGAGAGAGAGAGAGAGAGAGAGAGAGAGAGAGAGCAAGCAGGGGAGGGGCAGAGAGAGGAGACATAGAATCCGAAGCAGACTCCAGGCTCTCAGCTGTCAGCACACAGCCTGACGCAGGGCTCGAACTCACAAACCGTGAGATCATGACCTGAGCCGAAGTTGGATGCTTAACTGACTGAGCCACTCAGGCGCCCCTGAAAGACTTTGAGTAACATTTAAGATCCCTGAGGTGGGGACGGAAGAGTATCATATCTCCTGATAACATTTCATCAAGCCCTGGGAAGGGGTCAGCCTCTGGTTGTTGTGGCTTATTGTATTCTTTGGCCCTCTATTTTCTCACCTGCAATCAGGGGAGATTGGGACAGACAACCTCAGCATCAAAGAGTTGTTTTCTTCAAACATGAACAAAATGCAGCTGAAGTAAGAAATCCAGAAAAGAGAGGAATTCAAACTTGAATTTAATTTATAACCCAGAATTTTAAAGCCAGAACCCAGAATCCTGAGCCTCCTGGAGAGTGGAAAAGCCACCTACTCCTTTTCTCAGTTCTGTTCCAAAGAATTTGGGCAACCATGCAGTCTCAGTCTCCTCATCTATAAATTGGGGGTGAAAATACCTGCTTCACAAAATGAGACAGTGTGTATGAAATATGTGTTGTATGATTAACAATGCCATTGTAATGCATTATCTTTATTAACAAGCAGCACCATTTTTGTATTACGTAGGCAAGGTTAGCACCATGCTGTATGGAAACTATGAGGCCATTAGAAACAGACCTGGGTTAGAATCCAACCCCAACCTCTGCCTCTTGCTGGTGGCTTTCTGTGGCTGCTTCACTACTCTGAGCTTTCGTCTTTTTACAGGGTCATTGTAAGAATTGAATCAGGGGGACGCCTGGGTGGCTCAGTCGGTTGAGTGTCCGACTTCGGCTCAGGTCATGATCTCACAGTTCGCGGGTTCAAGCCCCGCGTTGGGCACAGTTGCTGACAGCTTGGAGCCTGGAGCCTGCTTCCGATTCTGTGTGTCCCTCTCTCTTTGACCCTCCCCTGCTCATGATCTGTCTCTCTCTCTGTCTCTTAAAAATAAATAAATGTTTAAAAAAAGAATTAGTTAATATTGAATGGTTCCATCAGTGTGGAGAGCTCTCAGATGGTGCTGATATGTGTATTAAAATATCCAACACTGCGGCTGGCATCTAATAAGCGCTCAATACATGTTTTCCTCCCTCTTCCCTGCTCCCTCCTCCTCTCTAATATCAGTTAGTGAATTATTTCTAACGTGAGGTCTGACCTCACATTTCTTTTGGGAGTTATGTTCTCAGCTGTCCATTTGCAAAAATCTTTTATATTCTCCATTCTAAAACCAAAGCAGCTTTTATTATTTAAAACAAATATGATGAGGTTTGTTGAGTCACCTTGTTTTTTTTTTGTAAAGACAACCATGTACTATATAGTTAAGGTAATTACACAGTCAGTTATTAGGTTGATTATTCAATAATTAGGGTTCATTATGAGGACAGATTTATATTATCTTGATTGGTCTTTTCTACATTCAAGTAAGGACGACCAAGGGTTGAAAAATAACACCGAATAATATTGGAAACCTTGATGCCCTTTCTAAGATGGGTTGAATTATGGTCTTATGGGGAATTTTCTGGGACTGCTTTACATAAGAGGGAAGTGAAATAGCTTTAAAAAATTATCTTATGGGATGCTGCATGGCTCAACTGGTTAAACATCCGACTTTTGGTTTCAGTTCAGGTCATGATCCCACAGTTTTGTGGGTTCGAGCCCTGCATCAGGCTCTGTGCTTGCAGTGTGGAGCCTTCTTGGGATGCTCACTCTCTCCCTCTCTCTCTGCCCCTCCCCAACTTGTGCTCTCTCTGCCTCTCAAAATTAAAAAAAAAAAGACTTAAAAAAAAAATCTTATGAGGTGACTCTATTCCCTCCACTTCTAACCAATGTTAACGAGGCATTCCAGAAAGTATAAGCCTAGCTTTTTAAATGTTTGGTTGATTTTTTTTTTTAATTTTTTAAAGACGTCTCCATTACCCATCCTAACTCTAAGATTCCAAAAATTATGCTCATTTTATTATTATTTTTCTAGCAATATGCCCTTTTCAGAACTGTAAGCAGTAAAAACTCAGAACTTTTAGCAGGCCTCAAGGAAATATCCAGGGATGTGAGAATGAGGTATTGGCTAGTGGAGTGACAGCTTTTAGGTGTGATCTCCAAAATAGTGTAACTCAGCTTTTCTTTCTTTGGGTCATCACGCTGTCGCCAGGACTTTTGAGGTGGAGCAGAACTGATGGAGCAGAAAGCAAATGCTGTCCCGTGCCTTGTGCACTGAGCATGAAGGACAAATACCAGTCCTTGTCATTACTATAACATCCCTGGATCATATGTGATAATGGACAGCAGCTGGTTGCCTTTTGGCATTTTTTTTTGGATTCTCCGCATAATTTACATATAGAAGATGAAATATACAGAACAGGCTTCCCCAAGTCCAAAAGGGATAGTAAGAAAATATCCTCAAATACCTTTGCTTACAATGACGTTAAGCTCTTTTGCCATTGTCCTGGAAATTGTCATTTGTACCAATTTCTCTTCCCACGGCTCTCTGGAAACACAGCCCCCTCTTGAGTGCCAGGGTCACCCAGGATCTTACCTGCTCCTGAAGGTGGCTGATGTTTTCTTCATACTGGGAGTAATTTTGCTTACTGCCAGGATCTCTCTGCTCATGCCACATCAGGATGCGATTCTCGAGCCTCTCGTTGGCCTCCTCCAGGGCACGCACCTTCTCCAGGTAGGAGGCCAGTCGGTCGTTGAGGTTCTGCATCATCTCCTTCCCATTCCCGCCCAGGAGGGAATGGCCTTTTCTGGGTCCCCAAGACCCTCCAGGAAACAGGCATCTTGGTGAGCTGAAGGAAAGGGAGACTCGGACACCCCCAGCACCCCCGTGGACGCTGGGAGCCCGAGGGAAGCTCCCCAGCTGGCCCCAGCTGCCTCCCATGCCATGGAGAGAGCCTGAGATGGTCTGGCTAAAGTTGCGGCTGGAGATCATGGTCCCATCTGTGTTTGGTGCAGGGCTGGGCTCTGCTCCACTCCCTGGGGCTGCAGAACTGAGCCGCCCCAGACTGCTCCGGATGGTTTTATGCCCTTTGCTGTGGGAGTTCCCTTCTCTGACAACTGTACCAACAAGATCATATCATTGTGCAACATGTGTTTCCTCTTGGTCAATCCCGACATGCCCCTGGGCCTTCACACACATTGTTGTTGTTTAGAGCCACATCGATATACCAGTTTGCTTCTCCCTCCTACTTGTAACCCAGAGGTGTGGCCCACAACATTAGGTGGGTATTAGTCTCAGGTTTCTTCCTAGTTTTTCCGTGGAACTTTTCCATCATCCATTTATCTGAAAAAGGTCAGAGTGAAGTTTACAAAAAGGTTATTTGGTGTAGTATAGATTTCCTTTTATTTTTTTAAACTTTTTTTTAATGTTTTTTATTTATTTTTGAGAGACAGAGAGAGACAGCAAGAGTAGGGGAGGGTCAGAGAGAGAGGGAGACACGGAATATGAGGCAGGCTCCAGGCTCTGGGCTAGGTGTCAGCACTGAGCCCCAGGCTCTGGGCTAGGTGTCAGCACTGAGCCCCATGTGGGGCTCGAACCCACGAACTGTGAGATCATGACCTGAGCCGAAGTCGGACGCTTAACTGACTGAGCCACCCAGGCACCCCTAGATTTCCTTTTAAAAAGGAGATATTAATCGCACAGACACACGTTCCCGCCTCCCCCTGCCCATAATAAACAAACCCCAGCTCTAAAGCGAGGAGGGCGGGAGAGACTCCCAAGGGAAGAGCCAGATCAGAATCTCAGGTCCTAGAATGAAAATACTCGTGCTGAGGAAATGGAGAATGTTCTGAATATCTGATGCCTTTGTGGCAGTCACTGTTTGGTGGAAAGTAATTTCAAAGGATCATTCTTAAGACCAAACCGTCAATTATAATTAATGAATGAATGACCGAGCCTTCCACTTGCAAGGGTGCCTTTCATCCCCAGCACACCTCAGATCCAAACGACCGGCCTGCCCCAGACTTCCTTGGCTCCCGGGAGGAGCGCAGCCTTTGTGAACTGGCCAGCAGCCCTGTCCCGGCTGAGCCCTGAAAAGCCTGGGTTCCCTGTGCCTGTGACCTGCGGGGGGGGGGGGGGGGATGGAGGAAAACAGGAACCATGCCATGGGTTGTCTAACGTGCTTGATGAATCTTATGCTTCATCTGCCAAGGTAAAGGTTAAGAATGAAAAAAGAAATAGTCTGGGGGCGGGGAGCCACGTGCTAGTTACTAGCAATTAGATTTAAAGGGGACTTTGAAATAAAACGGCAACATTGGAAGGGACTTTAGTGTAGCTCCACCCAAACCACTGATTTTGCAGATGAAAAAAACTGAGGGAGGAGTGTGGCAGAGGACAGTGGGTTAGTAGCAAAGCCAGGGTGGGATTCTTTCCACCACATAGCAGTGTCATCCTTGAGTTGAATCCTGACAGAGTGCTGTAAAGCTTCTCTTCCATCATGCTGATAATGGGACTTCCCAGTTTACACAGCCCTTCAGTGGTGTTTATTTAATGTGCGCAACAGCTCTTGATGTAGCCACACAAGGGTTATTGTCCCCATTTTACAGATTAAGAATCAGGGACTCATGGAGGTGATTGATTGAGAGCTGATATGCATGTGCAATGTATTGCACGTGCACACGAATTTGTGGGTGTCACTGCCTTGGTCTGTGCTTGGATACTCACTGCCTTACTGCCTGTAACTGCTCCCCTGACTTCCAGATGTAGTTTGAGGGTTATCTCCTTCCACAATTTTTTTCTGAATTTTCCTGCACGAGTTGGATGTAGGAAACCACCCTGCATCCACCTTCCACGAAGAAACCACCTCTTATGGGTCCTAAGATCCTCCAGAGGGGCAGACAGTTTAGGATCCCCACCCCACTGTGGAAGCTGGGAGCCCCTGGCTGGGCACAACCACCTCCCTGACTCCACCCCTCTGCTTCACTCATCACATAACTCTGCACTCCTCTGGGGCTGCAGGCTTCTTGAAAGCTGGGATTATGTCTTCCATCTTTCAAGCACCGGAGTCTGGCTTCTAGGCATTTCATAAATGTGTGTTAGCTCAGTGATGAACTTTTTAGAGTTAGGATTTTAAGTCTGGTCCTCTGGTGTCATCACCTCCTGCCCCCTTTGGGAGTGTGAGTTGTAAAACCAGATAGTAGGAAGAAGCCTCTCCTAGGGGTGGACCAGCCAGCTATAAAGGCAACCTCATTCCTAAATACTAATAAAATTACCTAAAGCACACCAGCTCTGCTTGTCCACTCCAGCAACAAAACCTTGCAAAATTCCTCTAGAATTTCCAAGACTAAAGGAAAGGGGCACCTAGGTGGCTCATTTGGTTAAGCATCCTACTTCGGTTCAGGTCATAATCTCTATCTAGATTATGACCCACGGTCTGTGGGTTCTAGCCCTGTGTCAGACTGTATGCTGACAGCTCAGAGCCTGGAGCCAGCTTCTGATTCTGTGTCTCCCTCTTTCTCTCTGCCTCTCCCCCACTCACACTCTCTCTTCCTCTCTCTCTCAAAATAAATAAACATTTAAAAAAAGACTAAAGGAAAGTTTTGGGGGTTCTTAGAGAGAGTGCCCTTTTAAAGAGTTCTTTGATCACTTACGTCTCTGAACACAAGAAAGAGACAAAAGGGAGACAAGACGGGTGCCTGGGTGGCTCAATCAGTTAAGCATTTGACTTCATCTCAGGTCATGATATGGAGGTTTGTGGTTCGAGCCCCACATCAGGCTCTGGGCTGATAGCTCAGAGCCTGGAGCCTGCTTCAGGTTCTGTGTCTCCCTCTCTCTCTTTACCTCTCCCCTGCTCCTTCTCTGTCTCTGTTTCTATCAAAAATAAATAAACATTAAAAATTTTTCTTAAAAAAGGGAGACGAGATAAAAATAGAGCAAATGAGGGACTAGTTTGGATGTGTGGTGGCAAGCAGTGTTCTGGTGGACCTGGATGGCGCCTGATCCTTTGTTTTGACTCAAGGCTCAGGTCAGCTCTGGACTGTGTTCACATGGACCCAGCCTCACAGATGAGAACATCCATCTGTAGGTTGTGCAAGAGCCAGGCTGCGTGCTGCCTCCTGAAACTCCCCCTCAGTGGTTGGCAATGGGAATGATCATTTCTCCATGTTTCGCAGACATGTCTGAAGTGGCAGTGACCTATTAGCCCCGTGGATTTGGCCTATGTTTCATTTTACACCAGTGTGTGGGAGTTGGGATTTATAGGAGTTAACCTCGAGCAAAATACTGTTGATGGTGTAGCAGGACCAGGGTAGGGAAAAATTGGTGGTGCCGTTTGAGAAGACTGGAGAGAAGTCATCTCTTCTAGAACCATCATGTGAAGATTTTCCTTGTAGCTCCCAATCTGTGGCGCTCCACTGGATTTTAAAAGAAATGGTGGATTTTTTTTATTGGTTGCTTGCTTGTTTGGTAAGAATGATACATGCTTATTATAAAAAATACTCAAGTAATACAGGAAAGAATAAGAAAAAAGATTTTTAAAAACTGCCTAATTCTACCACAGGCAGCCATTGGTAAATTGGTGACTATTATTTCAGATTCTATCTGTGTATATTGGTAGACCTATGGATGGCTAGAATAATTTTAGAAAAATGAGCTCATACAGTTTATTCTATTTTAGAATAATTTACTTTAAAAAATTTGGTTACCGTGGGGCGCTTAGGTGGCTCAGTCGGTTAAGTGTCTGACTTCAGCTCAGGTTATGATCTCATGGTTCATGGGTTTGAGCCCCTCGTTGGGCTCTGTGCTGACAGCTAGCTCAGAGCCTGGAGCCTGTCTTAAGATTCTGTGTCTCCCTCTCTCTCTGACCCCGCCCCCCCCCGGCTCACACTCTCACTCTCTGAAAAATAAATTAGAAAACATTAAAAAAAATTAGTTACTGAGTAAGAAGCTGAAATGGATTCACTTTAGTTACATGTGTTCTATAGGATTTGTAGACATTCATCATATTCCTTTAATTTTACAATTTTTACGGAGAGTAAAAGGACCTGTAAATTTGTGGAATCACAGAGCTGGAAAGAAGGGCAAGAATAGGTCTTTTTTTTTTTTTTTGCAGTTTTCTGCTTTTAGATATGTGTATATCTAAACTGCAAATCGCTGCGCTTATTTTGAAACTATTTTTTAAAGATTCCAAGGGATAAAGGCTCAATTGCCTTCTTTTTTTTTTTTAATGGTTATTTATTTTTGAGAGAGAGAGAGTGAGAGTGGGGAATGCATATACCATGCATTAAGCAACTGCCTGGTTACCCCAGCACTTAATTGTAAGGATGCTTAAAGGCCCAGGCTCTGGCCAACTCACCATTAAGTTGTGAATACTGTTTCCAGTTTATAGAGGGCTGTGGCAGGCCCTTCATAAATGTTTGTTAACCTTGGTCTTGGGAAGAAGATAGAGCAGTAGTGTATTGGGTGGAACAGACTACATGAGATATAAATGAGAAGGAAAAGGAAAAAGATGGTGGCCAGGTGTGGTTAAAAAACATGAGCTCTCCCACGGAGTTGCTACTTAAGGAACTCTTGTGGTTGAGAGGGAACTAGAGGTCCCAGGTCATGGCGTCAGAAAGAATGGCTGCCAAGGAAAGACAAATCCTGTAGGGTTTCCCCAATTCTAGATTTTGCTGATTGCATCCCTATGGAATTTTTTTACATGTTGCCCTGACCCCTGTATTCCTTGTAAGGTAGTAGTTGGATCTGAAAGCTTTATTAGATTTCTGTCTGACAGTTTTGGCAAGAATACTTCCTAGAGGGTGTTGTGTTCTTCCTGTTGTTCACGCTGTAACAGAATATTTTCTGTCGGCCTTGCTTGACCATTGATGTTTAAGCTCTTGTAGCTTCTGTATTCCAGGTGAACATTTCCCCAAGTGAAAAAACAAGACTGTGCCTCATTTCAGATGGAGAGTTTTTCACTTGAACTCAGTGGACAGGCTTCAGGAAGTCAGTAAAATCTCTGAAATGGCACAAAATTATCTCTTCATGTTCGTATGTTCACTATTCTGAGAGGAAGTTAGCTTTCATTAACTTGTCAAAGTAGCGTATGAATAGAAAAAGTTAGAGTCCAATGGTGTAAAACTCTGAAAGTTCATTCTTTTCCTGGCCTTTAATTACTAGGAAGATGTGTAGGATTTTCATGTTTTATAGGAATGCAGTAGTGGACTTCAAAATGAACTGTATTTATCACCTGTCTCATACCCATCACTTTATAGACAGGAAACTAAAGAAGGGAAGTACTTTGGGCTAAAGCCCATGGCCAGTTAATGTCAGAGCTAGGACTAACAGAAGGATTCCATGATATTGTTGTATAGCTCCTTATCCTCTTTATTATTATTTTTAATTTTTTAATGTTTATTTCTTTTTGAGAGAGTGTGTGCACGAGAGCGGGGGAGGGTCGGGAGGGGGTACAAAGGATCTAAAGTGGGCTTTGTGCTGACAGCAGACAGCCTGATGCAGGGCTTGAAACCACAAACCATGAGATCATGACCTGAGCTGAAGTCAGATGCTCAACCGGCTGAGCCACCCAGGCGCCCTATTTTATTATATTCTTTAAAACCGTAAAGATGATGTTTCAGATTCACTGAAAGTTTTGCAGTTGTGGGATGTTGATTCGTGCACATGTTCATTTACAAATAACCAGCTATGGTTAAAATGTTTCTGTTCCTTTTTTCTCCTACCCTTAAACTATGCATTTTGTCTCTGATTCCTGCTGGTTAAACTCTATAGCCACAAATAATTAGGGTTAAAATCCTCTAATTTAATTTACTTAATTATTTATTTTATTGAGAGTGCTCTGGACTAGACTGATAAGATGCAGTTCCTGCCTTCAAGCATCCTTCGTGGATCCAGGGTTTTTGTTTTGTTTTGGGAAGCCAGTACTCTGCCAGTGACCCAACCTGTTAGGGGAGGGTCTGTTTTGGGGTGCTTTGGAGCAGTTACTGATCTTTATTTACCCACTTATACCTTGAACTCAAAGTTGCCAGATCTCAAGGAGCCGTGGTAGGTTAGCAATATCACCACCAGAGAAAGCCACATGTTCCTGGTTGTCAGGATCTTTTCACCTGGTAGCAATTAAGTCATCCTCATTTGAGTGACACATTTGTCACTGAGTACCTCGTTGTGGAGCTTGGGGAGAATGGGTTGGCCTATCCCATGGTCGTGGGAGGTGAGTCTCCTATATCATTACCATCACCTTCAAAACAGGAGGCCCATCCCTCCCTTTTCCCAGTTTCCTTTCCCAGCTGCCACCAAACCTTTCTGAGAAGGGAAGAGATGTTCCAGCCAGACAGCTTCTTTGAGAAGAGTGCCAGGGCAATCCAGTTTAAGCCTGGCTTTAGAACGATCCCCAAGTCCTTTTGCACTACCTTTGGCACGCCACCAGCTCCGTTGAGGTGATTTTGTTCATTCAAGGCTCCAGAAGACAAACAGATCCAGCTAGTGGGTGGGGAGCACTAGTGCAAGACTGAAATGGCTTCCTCTCTTCTTTTTTCTCCTTTTTATCATCTTAATCTGCTCAACATGATAGGTCAACAAATCCCTTATATAAAGGTTGTTGTCACTGAGAATCCTTGAATTAACTTGCACGTTAGCTTCAGTGCTCACGGGGCGTTCCTTTCTTCTGCCATTTAAGGAGACATTTCGAGTAAGTGTGGTGGTGTTTGCTGAGACATCATCTCACGCAGCTTGCCAAAGTCTGTCCTGGTAGCTTTTACCTTGAGTCCAGGGTGGTTCATATTGTGGCAGGCTCGGTGTATGGAGGGCTGTGGGAGGGTCCTTGCCCTCCAGAATTCTTCTCCACTTGACAGTTGTTGGTGCCTGAAATCCAACCATTTATTTGTTTGGTTCACCAAAATGTTGCTTCCTATTAAAAAAATACTGGGGTGCCCGGGTGGCTCAGTCGATTAAGTGGCCAACTTTGGCTCAGGTCATAATCTCATGGTTCATGAGTTTGAGCCCCGTGTTGGGGTCTGTGCTGACAGCTCAGAGCCTCGAACCTGCTTCAGATTCTGTGTCTCTGTCTCTCTCTGCCCCTCCCCCATGTGTGCTCCCTCCCCCACTCTTAAAAACAAATAAACATTAAAAAATACTTAATGTATTGTTCACTTTTTTATTCATTTATCCATTCATTCATCCATTCCTTCAACAAATAGTTATTGAATACCTACTCTAAGTGATGGGGAAGAGAGAGCAACATAGGATGATGGGATGAAGCTGGGGATACACACAGGTGCTGGGAAGTCCCAGGCTTTCTGAGTATTTTGATCTTCAACATCAGAGTTTTCTACAGAAAGATTTTTAGCAGGGGAGTGCCATGCCATGAATACATTTGTGCTTTGAAAAGATAACCCTGGCTGCCTTGCGGAAAATGCATGAGAGCACGAGTAAACAAACGTGTGGCGGGGCAGCTGGAAGGCTCCTGCACCCATCTGGAAGAGAGACGATGGCAGTTCGCTTATTATTTTTTGTAGGAGAATGATTTGGTGAAATATGCAAGGATATTTAAGGAGTAGTATAGCATTAATTGGTTTTCTGCCATGAAAAAAAGACGTAGGGCGTCTGGATGGCTCAGTTGGTTAAGCATCTGATTTTGGCTCAGGTCATGATCTCACAGCTCGTGAGTTTGAGCCTCACATCGGGCTCTCTGCTGTCAGCATGGAGCCTGCTTCAGATCCTCTGTCTCCCTCTCTCTGCCCCTTCCCCACTTGCGCTCTCTCTTTCAAAAATAAATAAACATTAAAAAAAAGAAAAAGAAGATGTCCTAAAATTCAATTTATTATTGATTGTTATGGCATCCACAGTATGGATGTACTTCACTGATCTTTTCTACAGGCTCATATCGTAAGTACAGTGTTGAGTATGCTATCTTAGACCCTACATGTTTGATACATATTCTAATCAGTCTGCTTTTAGACAGGAAGTAGACTAATTCTATAGTTGGCTAAAGGACTTTTTTTCAAGGCTCTTAACCTGTTTTATGGACAAGTAACTACTTGGATGGACTCTCCATTACAGATGAAAGAATTTACACAGTTAAAGGAGATAGACATGCCTGAGGTTGTCCAGTGCCGGCAGCACCAGAGCCCTGGAGCCCATCCCCTACTTAACCACTGGCTTCAAATTTCATGCATGTATTTACTGTGACTTCCAGAATTATTTTTTTTTGCAGTGTCTTTGCAGAATTATTTCTAGGTTACTCTTTTTTATATTTGTGAGTGACGTTCTCCTTACCTATTTTTCTGCTTATTACTATTCACGGCTTGGCTTTTGGTTTGGAAAAACTGGATTTATTCTTTCCCCACTCTCTCCTTTCTTTTGGTTAGGAATGATTGTTTTCTATGCTTCTAGTTTCAGAGAACTCCCTGCTCCTTTTAAAAATTATCCTGATGATCCTGTATCTTTCTTATATTTTTGTTACAGTGTGGATTAGTGGAAGGGACTTGGGTTTGGGGGCTAAACACACTCGGCAGTCTTAACCTCTTGGTCTCAATTTTCTTATCATTAAAATGGGACTAACAATCTTCCTGTAATTAATAGGGCTGTTGCTGGGAGTGAGTGAATTAATATACATACATGGGTTATATAATCTCTATGTAACATACATACATGAACTATGTAACTTATATGCAGGGTACCTACAGAGAGTATGTAATCTACATGCTATGCACACACATATTATGCAATCTGTGTGTACTGTACATAGATGAGCTATGTAATTGGCATGTAATATATACATATGAGCTTTGTAATCTGTAAACATCAGTGCATAGTTGAGGGCAGAGGGCAGTGATGATTGTAAACACTACTTGTCTGCCCTGCAGCCACGATCCCACAGGTCTGGAGACAGAGGAGAACAATGGAGTTGTCAGGAGGTCACAAGGGCTAAATAAAAAAGCCCAACCTACCAGGCATACTTCTGTCCCCTGATGAACTCAGAAATCAACATTAATTGCAAGAGTTGATGTTTTATAGACACAGTCCATGTAAAGGTCAGTCTACATTTATGCTGATGAATGTTCTAGTTACTGACTTTAAGTTCAAGTTTTGATTCTGCCATCTGCTGCCCAACCCCTCAGGCCTCAATTTCCTCAAATGTGAACTGAGATTAATACTCACCTTGATGGATAGGAGTTATTGTAGGAATTAAAGTAGATAATTCATGCATTGCATATAAAATGTGCTCAGTGGTGCTATTACTAAAATACGTGTGTGTGTGTGTGTGTGTGTGTGTGTGTGTGTGTGTGTGTGTTTGTATTAGAATAGTCTATTTTGGTCAGATAAAATAAGCCAACATCACTCTATGCTCTGGCTTTGGCTATAGTTTGCTGGGAAATTATATATATATATATATAATATATATATATATATATAATTTATATATATATATAGTTCTTCCTTGTATATAGTTCTTATATATATATATATATACACACACATACATATATATATATAATAGATTGCTCTAAACTTATAAATTTATTTCAATATCCTTGGTATCTTTTAAATTCTTACTTTTCAGGGGCACCTGGGTGGCTCAGTTGGTTAGACGTCCGACTTCCGTGTAGGTCATGATCTCACAGCTTGTGAGTTCAAGCTCCACATCTGGCTCTGTGCTGACAGCTCAGAGCTTGGAGCCTGCTTCAGATTCTGTGTCTCCCTCTCTCTCTGCTCCTGCCCCACTCACACTCTGTCTTTCTCTCTCTCTCAAAAATGAATAAACATTAAAAAATATAAAAAAAAATTCTTACTTTTCAATTAATTATATCCCAATTCTTTGTTTGATATTTGTTATTCTTACTCCTACTATGTTATCTGTTTAAAGTTATTTATATTTTAGGATGGACATTCTTTCCACTCTGAGGAAGTTACCAGAGGATTCTGTATGTTATACTGTGTTATAATAACTGGGGTATTATAACATTAGGGTAGCATGAAGCACAGTGAGCCCATCTTATAGTTCTTCCTTAAGAAGGCTTGATTTTGTGCTATTTCCTTTGAGCAAGTGAAAACCATTCCCAAACACCTTTTGTTAGATCTCACTCCCATTCTTTCCTTCCGTCTCTGTCTTCCCCATTTCTCCCCTGGACCATGACCCTTTCTCTCCCCCTTTGTGTGCCCCACTCTCTCCCAGAGTGAGAGGAGAGGTCAGGGAGAATGGCCAGATTGGCCAGAGGGACAGGATCATTCCAACTAGTTGTCCTTTTTCTTTCATACTGAAACCATAACCGTCAATTAGGAAATAAATTCTTGCAAAATATATATTGGATAAAAAAAAGAAGAGGCAGTTTTGCATGATGGTTAAAAGTGCAGGGTCTGAAGTCACAAAGTTCTAGGTTTGAATCCTGGCTGTGACACTAACTATCCATGCCATCCAACTCTGGTAAGTTACAAATGTCTCTTGCCTGAGGTTCCTCAAAAATGAGTGGGTGTGCAGGAAATGCACATAGAGAACATGAACACTTTGGTGCATTGGGAAGTACTCAGTAAATGTTAATTGTTGTTATTGTTGCTATAAAAAGGTGACCCCCGGAAGCTTATGGAGCATGTTTACATCTTCAAACTATTAGTTAAGGTATAAGCCTGAATATATACTATCTTAACATCACTTGTGTTGGCCTGAGGCTTGAAGCACAATATGGAAACTTGATTGGTTGGTGGATTTAAACACTCAGGACTTTGTTACCATATGCATCAAGCTCCACTCTGGGTCTTGGTGTTTTATGGAGGTAATACATGAGATCTCTCTCTCTCTCTCTCTCTCTCTCTCTCTCTCTCTGGTTTCCCTTTGGTTTAGATGTAGGAGACCGTGGCAGGCAGAATAATGGCCTCCCCCCCCAGCATACCCATCTCCTAATACCTAGAACCCTGTGACTATGTTATGTTATGTTGCAAAGGGGAGTTAACGTTGTAGACAGAGGTAAGGTTGCTACTAAGCTGGCCTTAAAATGAGGAAATTATCTTGAAATATTCAGTTGGGGCTGTGTCTTTACAAGTGAAAGAGTCAGCATCAGGGAGGGAATGTGGTAAAGGCAGAGCCAGAACGATGAGGTTTCTGGCTTTGAAGGCAGAAGGGGACACACGCCAAGGGATGTGGGAGGCTGGAAGAGGCAAGGAAACAGGTTGTCCTCTCGGACCTCCAGGAAAGAACACGGTTCTGCCAACAGCTTGTTTTAGCGCAGTGGGGCCCGTGTCAGACCTATGAAATAAGGTAATAAATTTGTGTTGTTTTCAGCCAATTTGTGCTAATTTGTTACAGTGGGAATAGCAGATTAATATAGCAAGTGTGTGTGTGTGAGAGAGACAGAGAAAGAGAGAGAGATACAAATAGGAACTCTTGTGATGGATTTTTGCAGAAGATTAAGTGAGCAGAACATTTTCCATGTCATTTCTAGAACATATAGTTTTACATGTATCATATGGATTTGTAATTATTGCCACAATAACCAAGACGGTTGTGGTGACTCTATTTCACGGACTCTACATGATCCAACTTACAGGCAGATTTTTAATTTGCAAGTTGATTTATATTATACATCTCACAAAATTAAAGAATTGAAACCACATCTGCTGAAACATTTCACAAATGACTTTTATAGAAAAGTGTAAAACTATAAAAAATCAGGGCTTCTCTTGAAGAGCCAGGGCATAGGTGGGTACCAGAATTGGGATGGATGTGAATATCTGTTTTTCATTTACAACCCAAGGCTGTCTCCCCTCCGATCTCCTCCTCTGGCCATAGCTCCTGAACTCCTGTGTGGACCTTCTCTCAGGCAGAGCTACCTCAACCACAGGTTTGTGTATCACTAATTGTTGTTTACTGCATAGGATTCATATCATTAATGTGAGGGGGTGGTGCTCTAGCTGGGGTGCTGGGTGCGATGCCTGCAACCCACTCCCACTGAACATTCTGTTTTGTTTGGAGGAGCTGTGAAGTCCCTCTTGGCCTTTCTCACTCTGTGACCACAAAGCATGCCTATTTTCCTCTTTCTTCCCTTCTTATTTTGTCCGTGTCTCCTGGTGCCTCCCCTGAATTTGCCAAACATAGCATCTTCTCCTTTTACTAAACCTAAATCTAAACCTAATCTAAACCTAGTACATTTGATTGCATTTCTGAGTGCTGCACCCCAATAATTTGTAGCCTATATTAAAAGGGATTCTGGGGGGACTTTTGATATCCTATCCTATCACCCTATATCCTGTTAATCTTAGGATCACAACCAGAAAGTCCCCTGTGGCTTCAGCAGCCCATCATTGATGTTGAAGCTACAGATCATGTGTCAGAAACATGAATATCTGGCAGCCATCGTTTCAACCTTGAGCGCACCATGACTATGAACAGGGTTAGAAATGAGATCTGCGGTTTCCTGATGCTTCTCTAAATCAAGACCTCTTGGTTTATGTCCAGTAGAGCCGAGCCATTCCATGCCAGTCCTCAAACAGTAAACTTCACATGAACTCAACCACCTAACTGCTGTGTGTAGAATGAGATGAGACTGGAGTGCCATCTGGTTGGGCTGCCTGGTCTCTGAGGCAGAGAGCTTCATGCGGTGACACTCCCTTTGTCTGAGTCTCGTCTTAGGCTGGTGAGTTCAGAAACACCATTTTATTAGTGCACCAGAACCAAAGAGATTCTCAGGAGCTGACTCACAGTAACCTATTTCTTAGGTGCCAGATGAACGAGCCAGAATGCAAACTTATTAATTTAACATCAGGAAGTGGTCCATTTCTGCAAGTGTGAAATTCCCATCTGCAAACTGGAGCACCTTCTGTGTGGTATCTGGGTATCAGAGAAACCAGACTGTGATATGGAAGTTGATGGGTAAAAAATGGAGCCAGAAGAGAAACGTGGGGTCTTAAGGAATGAGGCCTGGGGAACGTGCCCTGACTGTCCATACACTAATGTGCTCGTGTGCAGCCTCACTCCTTCCTGGATTGGGCTAGACGCAAACTCTGTCAAGTTGCTTTTCAGGCTCACCCTCTTCGGAACTCCACAACAAACACTTCTTTAACTATTTGTGCCTTTGATTGAGCTACAGATATATCATCACATTTGAATGATTTAAAACCACGACACTTGGAGTATGGAAGACATGAACCTGTTCCGATTTCAACTTGACCGTTATGCCGAGCATAACGTTCGCGTGAGGCTGAGCAAGTTGGTTAACGTCTGTAAGCCTCGGTTCACTTGTTCATGAAGTGTGAATAATAATAGCATTGTAAGGTTGTTGTGAGGACTGAGTGAGGTAGCTCAGGTAAAGGACTTAGCACAACATCAGGCATAAAATTCAATCGATTTGTAGTTGGCTGGAAGAAGTATTACTCTTTCTCCTTGTTGACTGTAGGACGCGCTGTGGCTTCTGCACGTATCTCAGCACCTTGATTATGTGTTGGTTGTTCTAGGTTAACTGTGACAGGTTTTGTTCGAGCCCCCGGCTGCTTTCTCTGTTAGTCCATTACCTGACTCCAGGGAGCATCGGGGCCAGCAGAGACAAGGGCAACAGGATCTGTTCTTCGAGAAGGGCCCCCAGTCCTGTGTGGACTCCCTGTCGTTTCCGATCTCCACAAAAGTGATCCTGCTTCTAGGGCTGGCCTCACACAGTTCTCCCTCCTCCTTCTGGGCCACCTTCTTCCTACTGGCTGCCACAGAGTGCAAAGGTTGATATAGTATGGGGAGATCTTTTCCAACTGAGTACCAGAACATTCCAGAAAATAGAAGAGTTGGACCTGCATGTGGTAATCATTTCACTATGTAGATGTGCATCAAAATGTCTTAGATACAATTTTTACTTAAAATTTTTTAATGTTTGTTTATTTTTGAGAGAGAGAGAGAGACAGAGAGAGACAGACAGACCATGAGTGAGGGAGGGGTGAAGAAAGAGGGAGACAGAGAATCCAAAGCAGGCTCCAGGCTCCATGCTGTCAGCACAGAACCTGATGCGGGGCTCGAACTCATGAACTGTGGGATCATGACCTGAATCGAAGTCGGACGCTTAACTGACTAAGCCACCCAGGTGCCCTTACAATTTTTACTTAAAAAATAAATAGTAAAATAAAAAAAGAAAGGTTCTGTCTTTAATCTGGTGCTTTCTTTAAGTTGTCAGGATGGCTTTGCTTGACAATGTCATTGTCAGCTCCAGTGAAATATTTCATCAGCCTGAGTGTGGTGGTTCTGCCAGTTGAATGTAAGTGTCTCAAAGCAGCACAGTGAAATCATACTCACCATACTGGGTGCCAGGCATGCTTAAGAGCTTTGCATGCATTCATTAATGCGATCATCTCAACCTTAGGAGGTAGATGCTATTAATAGCACCAATTTAAAGATGAGGAAGTGGAGATACAGAGGTTAAGTAACTTGCCCAAGATCGCACAGTAGGTGGCAGGGCTGAGAATCAGACCCAGCTGGTCTGGCGTCAGGTATCTGTTCTAAATCACCATGTGATTCTGCTTCTTGACCTAAAATGTCAGTGTTCTCTTCCAGCTTTTTCTAATGCCTTAGTAGGGGCCACTTGTTCTGAATTTTTACTCTACTCTCCTTATCTCCCTCAAGTTACAGAATTCTCTTAAATGGGCTATAATTTTTATTTGCCTTCCACTGTGAGACTTCTCTCTGCACCCATAAAAGTTATGCCGGGGGTCAGGGGAGGTGGTCTTTTGGACAGTGGCAGTGATGGTGGAGGGCACAGTTATTGTCTTCTGATAGGTCAGTGGCACATGAGCTTATGTGCAGAGAGAAGACCTTTCTATCCTTACATACAAGTTGGGGATAGGAAGCTCTTTATAACCAATGATATGGATCTGGAGAAATTCAGCCCAAAGTGTGGTCTCTGTGGGCCTTCTGTTTCAGTAGAGTTATGTTGCTTGTCTAAGAGTCACAGATATCAAATAGGTAAGTACAGTCCTCTCCAGGATAACTCTTAAGCACCTGACAGATCCACTGGGCCACTGCAATGAGCTATATTTGCCCCTGGCTTAGAAGAAAGGCCTTTTTGATTTTTTTTTCTCTTTATAGAAGGACACAAAGAAGGTAGCCACAAACCTCTTTCTTTCTCAGAAATAGTAAGATAAACTTTAATCTCAGGTATTTTCTTCAAGTACCACCAGTATGTCCACCTTGATTCTTATGTTGTTCAAGACAGAGAAGGAGGAGAGAGGGAGGGAGGAAGAGAAAAAGAAGAGAAGAGAGAGGGGAGGGGAGTGGTGGGGAGTAGTGGGGAGGTCTGAGAGCAGTAGGAAAGCATGTTCAGAAACTTTGCTACTGGTGATACCTTAACTGGAATATTTAGAAACATTGGTATATTACATATTTTCTTATGTGCATATAAGGGGTGGCCTGGAGCTTAAAAGCATCATCTAAGAAAACCCTCCAAATATAATGCTCAACCTGAAATGATCATTTGACTACATAAACATTTTTAATGTTGCCAAATAGGGTTGGTTGTTCCCATTTGAACTGGGCGCGTGGGTTGTTCCCATGAAGCTTGTGAATCATTCATGAACACACCAACTAGCCAACCAGTCACAGGATTCATTTCCTATAAAGGCATTTGATTACAGTGTTGAAACAATGCATTCCAGGCTTGCTTGCCCTGATACTAACCATGGCATTGTGTCATGGACGCCGGTTGCCTCAGCCTAGAAATTCTTCCTAGCGCAGATGCTGCTCTTCCCTTCTCTTCCGGGACACTTTCCGTTTCTCCTGAATTCTAATCTCTTTCTCTCTCCCTCCTGTTTGGAGGGGGCATTTGCTTTTAAAATGCTTTGCATTATCAGAACTTTCATTAAAAAAGTTTTTTTTTTATGTTTTATTTTTGAGAGAGAGAGACAGGGCATGAGCAGGGGAGGGGCAGAGAGAGAGAGGGAGACACAGAATCCAAAGCAGGCTCCAGGCTCTGAGCTGTCAGCATAGAGCCCAACCCAGGGCTTGAACTCACGAGCTCTGAGATCATGACCTGAGCCTAAGTTGGATGCTTAACCAACTGAGCCATCCAGGTGCCCATAGAACTTTCATTTTAAATCAAAACCAACAGAATTAGGAAAGACCTACCCAGCCAATAAGTAAGACATTTTTCTCCACTGATACATGGAAATTATGGGAATGGGTAAGAAGAACATATAGTCATTAGTTTCTAAAAACATAAAGCTCTTATCAATAGCATCTAATTGCCTTTTTATGAAAGACATCAGAGAGGGGGAATTGGAGGATGTTATTGCTGGTGTTACTTCCCATTTACATATGCAGAAGATGAGATGCAGTAAGGTAACATCAGGGATTATAAGAGAAACTGAAGATACTAGATCAGAATAATCCCTGGGTCCAAGTGCAGAGAAGTCATAGTGTTCCTAAGAACTAGAAGGGAAGGTCACTGCCTGCTAGTCCAGGGTTGTTTTCCATCCGACCCAGTTCCGTCACTGTCTGCTCCAGATATGGGGAGTGAGAAGTAGAAGAAAGAGCACTGGATTCTCTCACTGAGAGAGACTGGTCGTGGGCCAGTCACCTTTTTCTCTGGGCCCCAGTTTCTCCACCTCTGATACAAAAAAGACTATTAGAAGCCATCAAAAATCTTTCTAATTTTCAAAGAGATGTTAGCACTCCCATGTTTTTTGTCGCATTATTCAAATAACCAAGAGGTGGAAACAACCTAAATGTCCAGATGAGTGGATGAAAAAGAACCTGAGTTGGGGAATGTGGGTGGCTCAGTCAGTTAAGCATCTGACTCTTGATTTCAGCTCAGGTCATGATTTCACCGTTCATGAGTTTGAGCCCTGCATCGAGCTCTGTGCTGACAGTGCAGGGCCTGCTTGGGATTCTCTCTTTCTCTCTCTTTCTCTGCCCATCCTGTACTCATGCACACTCTTTCTCTCAAAAATAAATACATAAACTTTAAAAAAATAAAAAAGAGGATGAGATATATATGTATGTACTATATATATGTGTGTGTATATATATATATATATATGCATGTATATGCACACACACACGTAATGGATATTATTCAGCCTTTAAAAAGAAGGAAATCTTGTAATATGTGACAACAGTAATGAACCTTGAGGACATTATGCTAAGTGAAATAAGCCAGTCACAGAAAAACAAACAATGCATGATTCCGTTTATATGAGATATGATATCATTCCACTTACATGAGATATAAGATATATCTAAAATAGTCAAACTCATAGAAGCAAAGAATAGAAAGGTGTTTGTCGGGGAAGGAGGTTGCTTGGTGGTTGCCAGGGAAGGAGGGAGAAAGGGGAGTTGCTAATCAAAGGGTATAAAATAAGTTCTCAGGATCTGCTGGACAACATTGTTCATTTAAAATTCTGTTAGAAGAGTAGATCTCATGTTAAGCATTCTTACCACAATAAAATAAATTAAAAAACAAAACTCAGTCTATGAATTTCTGGACAAAAAGAATGATCGATGCTAAGGACATAGCCACCTTGGATGGTCTCTCACTAGAAGCAGTGATGAGCAGGTTGGAGAATGGTGCTGTGAAGAGTTGAAAAATAATCTGTTGCTACGGTGAATTGTTTCCATTCCTGGAGACTGATTGTGTAATCTATCAGGTGCCACTTTAACCTTCTTAAGGAGATCGAAGTACTTAACATTCAATCTTATTATTGCATGGTGCTGGGCAAGTCATTGAACTTCTCTATCCATTAGTTCTTTTATCTATTAAATGGGGTCACCACTAACTGAACTCTTGAGGACGATTTTCTGGGTTGCTTCTTCTAAGCAGAAATTGGTGGAATTGATCCTGGAGGGTGAGGACGGAGAGGTTGTGGGCCACATATCGAGGGTGGGGAGACAGTTAATGGTTGGGGGACAAAGCGGAAGAGACAAGTGTGGTTACCCCTTCATTTGGAGGTGTTTAAACCAGCTGTCATATTAAGGTGGAGGCAACATGAAAAAAGATGAAATCTACAGAAAATATATCCCTAAACCTCCCGTGTTTAGAAATAAGATTATGGATCACCAAATAAGTTTTGATACTCTTTCCCTTTCCCACACAGGCTCTAGCAAATGAAAAGCCATCTTGCTCTTTGGAGTCTATCCTTTGTAAGACTGTGTCTTACCAGGACTTTACGAGAGTTCTGGAGAAAAGAACCTGGCATCATAATTGCCTTACGGCACTGGGATCCACAGGCTTCTGGGTTTCACATATCTCTAAATCAGGCTAATTTCTAAGATTGGGAGTGTGGTCCATGGGATACTTCGCTCTGAGTGGGAAGAAGAGATCCTATTTTTAGGACAAATTGAGAAAGGCATTGCTATATCAGCCCAAGGTTAGTCTGAGTCCAGCAAGTTTCCTAAACCCTGCATCCTGTTGGAATCAAAACTCAGAGCAGACTGAGCAACGCTGGCCTCTCACCAACTGGCTTCCCAGTTAGTGTTGCAAGTACCTATGGGGTCCACTGGGGACCATCACTGAACCAGACAGAAAGGAGGAAGGTATTTTGGAAGGAAATGACAAATGCCTGGTTTTCAACTGGGGGACAAAACCTCCCTTCTGCATGGCCTTGTGCAGCTTATAGGACCCTCCAACCATTATTATTCCACTTAATCCTTCTGGTGCCGCAGGCCCTAAGTTGTTACATCCCTTTGACTCAAGGTCATACCCATAGACTGGGGTGAGACTCTCTCCTAGGGCTTCTGAGTCCATGCCCCGTGCTCGTCCCACATGTCCCTCCTGCAGTCTGAGATGGAATGCAGGGAAGTGCTACCAGGGGTAATCTGGGCGTTCGGATAAGAAGGAAGTCATTGATGGGAAAGAGATCACTCTGGGAGTTCTGCATTCTACTCGCTTAGTTTAAGTTGCTGCTTGTCTGGAGGAGGTGGCTGCTGAGCCCGGAGTTAAACAATGCTTTTGTCCTTTGTGGGTGCCAGCCATCCAGTGATATCTGATAAAAACCCTAAGACTTCAAAAATGCTTTACTCTGTAGAATTGCAGGCTTTATCACAGGAAGATCTTGTTCTGTTCTTTTCTTTTTTCTTTTCTTTTCTTTTCTTTTCTTTTCTTTTCTTTTCTTTTCTTTTCCTTTCCTTTCTTTTCTTTTCTTTTCTTTTCACCCCTGAAAGCCGAGCACTATTAAAACTACAAAATCATGACTGGATGACTAAACTGACAGGGAAAGAATTTTGACATGAGATAATGACACAATTAGGTCTAGGCTATAGTTCAAAGCGAAGCTTATATAAAAATAACATTTGCATAGTGCTCTTCAGTGTGCCAAGTAGCACGCCACAAACAATTTCCTTTGATCTATGCTACAAACCTGTCGAGTAGCCATGGTCCTCCTTTAACAAATAAGGAAATTAAATTTGAAGGAGGCTAGATGTTTTGCCCTATGGGTCCTAAGTGGCAAGTTTAGGACTTCAGGTCTTTTGACTCCACATTCTATAGTTGGTTTGTCATTATTTACTAAGTCTTCTGGAAACATTGAATAATTTTTGTAAGGATTGGCTGAAACCCTCTGTGACCCTCCTATGAGAAACCTTGATGATGGCATAAATGGTATCTTCTCACTGTGTCGTGCTTGCAAGCAGCAATTATTCAATAATTATTTTTCTGCTAAGTTGGTGGTATCAAGTCCACTTCTCTCTGATGGATAGATTGCAGGAGGAATCTAAGCTATTTTTGCATGGTCACCAGTCACAGGGAGCGGCAGGAACAGGGTTATGATATGAGATTTCCAGCTCCATGTTCCTTGTTAAACAGTGAGAACCAACTCCCATTCCCTAAAGAGTGGAAAGAGAAATAGCAAACATTTAACAAAAGGACCCATGTTATTCCTTCAAAATGCTCTAGATTCACTCCCCACAACCCTTCCTGAATCTTGATGAAAATACTTGGAGAAATCTAATGGTTACAAAGTTTTAGAGAACACGGACATCTTCAAAAATACCTTGTGGAACTGAAGTATGTGAGCATGGATAAATAGGATTCAGACTCACGACTATCTATTCAAGGAAACCGAACACTAAAGATCTTTCCCCCTATTGATGCTGTCCCCATATAGGCTTCTTTCTATGGCCAAGGAAGGATTTTAGAAGGGAAGGTCACAGCTTTTCACCTTCATGTGCCATGGCCAAAACAATCCTAGAACTTGTCTGACTGGCTCTAATGAGGAATGTAAGTAAACAAGCCCTGAGTAAACAAAAGAGAAATCTGCCCATCACTTGTGGAGTCAAGTAAGTAGGGCACCTTCCTGGGCACTTATAAATCAATGCCTGTCTCTCAGAGAAATGGGTAATGTGCTTCCAAAGAAATGGCATATATTATCATGTTGACATTGTTCTGAAAGCACATTGCCCGTTTCTCTGAGAGACAGGCATTGATTTGACACTGCAGAGGCTTAGGAGAGGATCGGAATAAAAGATATTCTGTCTAGCAAGGCGGACCCACTGTGTTAGTAAGAAACTAAGTACCTTAAGGGACTGGGGACTTTTTAAGCCTTTCTGGTAGGAGCAAGTATTGGCCTCTCTTTCATGAATGAGGGTCATTTTCATCACCTTGGGATGTTAGGCTTTGGCAATTCTGGTGATGAAGCAAGGCTGCACATGCTCATGAGAAGAAATGATTTTGCCATCCCTAATCTCCTGCGTGATGGTGCAGATTTTAACCAGTATTTGGGGCAGGATTCTGCAGACACCGCAGGGCTCATGTGTTCCTCGGGAGGCTGAGGATGATGTATTATAAGCCGGGGCTGTGCATTCCATGGCGCCGGCCTTACTGGAAGGCTCACATGTGGTGGCACACGGGTTACAGGGAAGCCTAGAAAAAACAGAATTTTACCTGTGATTGAGGGAAGGTAAGGATGGTTGTAGAGAACAACAGGGGTGGGTAATTTTTCAACATGTGTCACTCAAAACAAGTACTTTCAAACACTTATTTGTTCATTTTATTCTATCATTGGTGGAAGAAAAAAAATCAGACCAGAAGCATGGGAAAGCAGCATCTTAGGCTTAGAAGCATTCGATTCTGTAAGCTGCCATTGTGGACAGTGCCACAGCACTGTGGAAGAACACCATGCCAAGGGTTCAAGACCCGGGTGCAGTCCAGCTCTGTCGTTTACCAGCTGGTGACCTAAGATATGTCAGGGAATCCTCCTGAACTTTAGTTTTTCATCTGCAGAATGGGTATAATAGGAGTTAATTTACAGGATCGACAGTGATAAGGGACAGGTCTTATTATCCGAAGAAACGAAGTTAATCAGGTGTTTTTCTTATCTGATGGCCTGAACCCCATCTATGGAAAAGTCCTCCATGCTTTATCAGGAAACTTCTAGGTGCCTTCTGGGTGTATTTAAATGAAATTTTACAGAGTTGGAATTGGACACAGTTAACATAACACTTTTTAGAAAGCGTCATCTTTCTTGGATGCTTCAAGGCACTTTGGTAGGTTGTAGCTCCTCAAAGTGACTAGCTTTGGTTAACATTGTGCTATATCATGTGGACATGCCAGTTACAAGAACCCTGTGAGCAGAGGTCACTGATTATTTGGGGGAAGGAAGTCTCTGTAACAGTTGTTACTAAGTCTGCATCTGGGGCATTAGCGTGGACTGAGTTGCTTCAAAGAGCTTGTGCTCTATGTCAGTCCCTTATGGGTTGGTTAGCGTCTTACTGAAAAACATTATAATTTCTACTTTTTTTAAAAAGATGCTGAAATACACATATCTATATGCTGCTGTTGGCATCAAGGACAACAGGCTGGAGATGGGCATTTCAGTTCCTCCAGAAGGAGCAGGATTGTCCTATTCAATTTCATGAAAGTTCACCTAGTGGGGCAAAAATCTGTAAGTCACCAGGAATGTTGGAATATTTGGGGAATCCATTGTTTTCCCTTGTACTTTTTAAAACCCAAAACCTAAGGAATTAATCTGGTGTGCTGGCTCTTCAAAATGACTCAGCTCGGCTAAGACCTCAAATTTGGACTAGGTTACTACTGTAGGTCTCCAAACAGCACAGCTTGAGACCATGTATCTCAAGTTCCCATGACTGGCATGAAGATCAAACCATGCGCCCCCTGTTGCCCAGTGGCAGTACAGACGTGTGTGAGCCTATTTCCCCATAGTTGTTTCTATTTTACTTACTTGACGTCCGAACTCTCCAGGAGGCTGCGGTATGTGGCAATCTCACACTCCAGCCGGGACTTGACATCCAGCAGAATCTCATATTCTTGGTTCTGTCTTTCCAGGGAGCACCTGATCTCTGCCAGCTGAGCCTCCACATTATCAATCAGACACTGGATCTGGGCCAGTAAGGACGTGTAGCGGGCCTCTGTCTCCACCAGGATGCATTCCTGGGAATCTCTCTACCATGGTGGAACAAAATAAGGTTTGTAATGATGATTCGTTGGACCCTAGGTCACTTGTGAACTGTAACATTTAAAATTTTTTGTGTATGTGGGACAGGTACTAATGTATCTCCAAGCCTTCTTATTACTTCTTAACCAAAGGAATCCCAAACCAAAATGATCTACCATGTTAAAGCTTGCTTCCCTTTATCCTCTTTATTTATTTTTGCTTTCCTGAAAGTATTTACTTCTCTTTCTCTTAATCACCTATCCTACCATACTCTTTTACCTATGAGACAAAACAAAACAAAACAAAAAACCTTCCAACTTATTTTACATCTGGGCTTTCAAAACCTTTTACTGTGGCACTTCGTTCTGTGAATATTTGTACCTTAAAAAAGAAGTTAGCAGCATTTAGCCATGAACAATCCCCTCACTTGCAAGGCACCTGGGTGGCACAATGGGTAAGTGCCTGATTCTTGATTATAGCTCAGGTCATGATCTCATGGCCCTGGGATGGCGCCCCGCATCAGGCCCCATGCTGAGCATGGGACCTGCTTGGGATTCACTCTCTCCCTCTCGCTCTGCCCCTCCTTTGCGTGTGCTCTCTCTCTCTCTCTCTCTCTCTCACAATAAACATTAAAAAAAATTCCCTCGCTGGATCCATTCCTTTATATGTAAAACATGAGAGTTGGAACTTTGATGATTACAATTCTTTCCTGCTCCATCATCCTGTAAGTGTATGGATAATGGAATTTTAGGTTTGAAAAACCTGTTATTTACATGGTTTTCCCAGTTTCAGAGATGAGAAAACTGAGATTCAAGAGGCTAAGTGAATTGTCCATGGTCACATGACCAGCTGGTGACAAATCTAGCTTTGGGTCAAGGTCTTCCAAATACCCTTCACATCAGAGCATTTAAATAATCCTCTACTTCACAGAGGCAGTACAATGGGGGCAGAAGTGGTTCAATTCTGGCTCAAGCTCATTTCTTTTGTGACTTTTAACAAGTTACTTAATCCCTTGGGATCTCAGTGTCTCCATCTCTAAAATAGGCAAGGTGGAACTCACCTTGAATTTGGCATGGGAAAATCACTTCAGCTCCCGAGCCTCATCTGTAAAATTGGCTTCATAATTTTGCCACCTCCCTTATAAGATTATTTTATAAATTTTAGAAAAATGTTTTGCAAGTTAAATACAGTGCTCTTGTAGCGTTTCCCAAAGTGTACTCCATGGATCCTTATTGCCATGAGATGCTCTTAAAAGAAGGGGTCCACAGTCAATTAAGTTTTGGAACACTGAGTACCATATATCTCCTTGGAGACCCATAGTGTATAATCGCTTATTAAAGGTCTGCAGGAAGTTACCCTGTTTAACCTTTGTTTGCTCCAGCATTTCCCAGACTTATTTGACCACAAGCCCTTTCTTGGCCACAGACCCTTCAGCAAACAGAGGAACCTTTGTTCTGAGGGACACAATTTGGGAAACATTGCAACATGCAGGTGTCAGGGGCGATTGCCATCACCGCCGTGTTAGGCTTGGTCAGTTTCCTGGGTACCATTCGGTGCTGGGCCTGCAGTTCAATCTCCAGCGCATTCACGGTGCGTCTCAGCTCAGTGATCTCCTTCAGGCACAGCTGCTGCTGTTGAGAGCTGGCCACCACTTGCTGGTTCAGCCCCTCCATCTGAAACACAGTCAAACACCATGCATAGTATGAAGGAAAACATGCCTTTGATGGAAGGGTGCCTGGAAACGCAAGGTCAGCTTTTTGGTTTTGACTTTTCTACCCTCCCCACCTGCGTGTTGAACCACTGGTCCAGTTCTCTGTGGTTTGTCTCCATGATGGACTCGTACTGACATCTCATTTCCTGTAGAACCCGGTTTAGATCAACAGAAGGGGCAGCGGTCACTTCAATGTTAAGTCTGTCTCCAAGCTGACTCTGTAAGGAATTGATTTCCTGTGGAAAGAGAAAGAATGCAAAGTCACTTGGTGAACACATGACAGCCTTGTGTTCTTGTTTGTCTAACAGCAATAAGTTAGCTTAATTGTATCTGAAATATAGCTCACAATAATGATTTATTGCGTATAGATGATTTATAGGTGCTATTGAGAGACTATTAAGGAACCTAAGACTATTTCAGATATGACTCTGTGTTCAAGTATGTGGAACATTAAAAGGAATTAATTAGTAAGATCAGAGTCTTAAAGAATTTAGATCATTTCCAGGGATGGGTAATGGTGAAACAGCATAGAGATGCAGTTTATAATAAGAGACCAGAGTCTCTATGATGCCAATATGGACTTATAGCAGTGGTGGCAGAAGTCTGTGCAGGAATGCCTACAAAAAGATGGGAAACCTGCAGGGTTTTTTCCCCCCTAAATTGAGTTGCTTCCTTGTCCTAGAAAAGCTGGCGGGGGCAGTGGAGGCTTTAATACTATTTTCTAGGCAGTGGATTGGAAACCCATTGAACCAAGGATAGTGGCAGTAGATATTATCAGGGCTGAAAAACAGAATAGTATCTACTCTTTGGGGACACCTTTTGTCAAGTTCAACCCAAAGGAATGGATGCTATTTTTTAGAGGCTTAGCTTATAATGACTCTCTTGGTTTTTCTCTAACCTCTTCGTGGTTGTTTTTGAGGCAGAGGAGCTCTTCCTTCAGAGACTGGACTTGAGCCTCCAGGTCAGCCTTGGCAAGGCTCAGGGCATTCAGGATCTGCCGTAGGCCGTTGGCGTCTGCCTCCACTAGCTGGCGTAGGGACACCTCAGCCTCGTACCTTTAAAAATGAGACACAAAAAGGAAAGGCATTAAAATGCAGATGATGTAAATCAAACCAAGCAGAACTCCCTTCCACATTTTCCTTTGGGCCTCTGATTTATTATATTTCTGTTGTGGGCTTGAGTCTCTTTAGAGGTGAGACCATTTGATAAACATCACCACTTAACTACTGTTCCCTTAATCGCTTTGCCAGCGCGAGGCCAAATTGCTGTTCTTTGAGATGAGGGAATTTTTCCTCCCCTGCCCCTGGAGGCAACGCAGGAGAATTGGAGAGAACAGTGGATTAGGAGTTAGAAAACTTGCGTCCACATTTTAGCTGTGTCTTGCCTTAGGTGTATATCTTTGGGTGTAACTGAGCCCCATGAAACCACAGTTTTCTGGGAATTGATTTCCTCTGGAAATCAATCACCTTTAAACAAGGTGACTACATATTAGCCCTACCTATTTTCCTGAATTACTGTGCAGGTAATCAGATGGGTTCATATGTTAGAAACTACAGGTAGTGTATACATGTGAGTGGTTAGTAATCTTTATCATTTACTGGATGTGAAGATCTTCTCTGGGCTGGTGCTGACATGCTATGGGGCAGGAGGGTTAGTGAATTTGGGGATACGCTTCTTGGGAGTGTGTCACATCAGAGGCAGGGTGAATTCTGTCGTGAACGACAGTGCTGGATGGGCTTACTTGGCTCTCAAGTCATCAGCAGTCAGTTTGGTGTTGTCAATTTGTGAGACCAGTCTGGAATTCTCAGCCTTGGTACACAAGATCTAGAATTAAGAAATTGTACACACAAATGAGACCAACACCAGGATCTTCTTTAAAAACCAAGGGCTTGTGTGTGTGGCGATGAATGGGATGGGGGTGGGGGCTGTTAGGCTTTTCATAGCTATGCTTAGGAAGCTTGGGGAGCTTTGGAAAGTCAGAGTTTTTTTTTGTTGTTGTTGTTGTTATTTTCCAAAAAAATCAGCAGAAACTACTCTGATAAAAACCTTTGCATATGTTTTACTGTCAAAATATAAAGTCCATCCTCAATTTGCATCCTCTGGAATGTAACTGCCATGTGGGCAAGGACTTTTTAGTTTGCTGTTATTTTCCCAGAGCCCAGAGTAATGCCTGGTGTCTGTTGGCGGTGCTCAGTAAACACTTGTTGAACAAATAAAGTGGAATAAATCTGGCCTGTGTAGCAGCAGTACATCACTCTGATTAGGAAACGGGTTTGGTGTTGCAGTCACCGTGGAAACAATTTGGAGATGATGAAACGAGCATAAGAGGGGAAAAGAGTGGTAATGGTTGCACAATGGATAAAAACTAAACTGTCTAGGCACTTCTTAAAACTAAAGGCTTTTCCTCAGATCCCTGTTTTTCTTCTTTTTATTAAAGAAATGGCAGCAATAGGTTGTTAACACAATTTTGGGCCAGAGCTATCTGGTTATAACAGCAGAATGTATCTCTGGAAGATGAGTAAGTATACAACTCTGAATATTGCCTCAAGAAGACAATTGCATTCAAGAGATTCTCTTATTCTACAAAACATTTTTTTCCAATGTAAAATAAACTAAAAATATTACGGTTTAGCAAATGGCTATTGCTTGGAGAGTGTCATTACACACCTTGGTTATACACATTCCTAAGAATCTTACCTTCTGCTGGAGCTCCTCAATGGTAGTGTAGTAGGACCTGTAGTCAGGACATACGACACAAAGCTCTTTGTTACACTCCTCCTGGATCTTGCGCTCCAGTTCAGTGTTCTCTTGTTCCAAGACCCGCACCTTCTCCAGGTAGTTAGCGAGGCGCTCGTTCAAGATTTGCATGGTCTCTTTCTCATTACTGTTGATGCCTTCAACACACCAGCTGCAGCCTTCCAGAGGGGGACAGGCACTGAAGTTGTTTATCAAGCAGATGGGTGTGAGATAAAAGCAAGGAGTAGGGTGGCAGCCCTGGGGCTGAGGAGCTCTCAGAACATGGCCAGTTGGTCCATATTGGCAGCTGGTGTTGGAAGAGATGGTCCTAAAATTTGTAATCCTAGAGCAGCTTTGGTGTGGCGTTGAAGAAGAAATAGTTGTTGTACAGTCTTTGGTATCCATAATGGGTACCCAGTTTGGGTTTATTTCAAAGTCTGTGGTCCGGATCGAAAGCTCAAGCAACACGACTGAGTCTGAATTCCAAGCTTCTTGACTATTTCCTCTTTGAAGTGCTTATATAGCCTTTCCTCTAGGTGGGGTCTTGGCTGGCAGGATGTTTTCCTTTCTACTGTTTATATCAAATCCCATAGGAACATCTCATTAGTCTGCTTTTTACTTGCCTGAGAAGAGTTACTTGTCTCATAAAAACGTGCATTTAGGCTGTTACTAAGTTATTACCCATCACAACCACTACCTGTCATTGGATCCAGGGCTTCACATGAAATCTTCAAAAGGAACTGCCGTCACAGTTCTACCAGCATCCATTATTAAGCAGGTGTGAGTATATGGAGTTCATTAAATCCTTGTTGACCTCTCCACCTGGCCTAAAGCTTGATCAAGAATGAGTTCATCCTTCTTTTCCTTTCTTCTCTAGAAAAGGGAAACTATTAATATCTAATAATTATTGGTGAACTCAGAAATCACGATTTCATTTTGTTCTGCCCAACTGATTTTCCCATTTTCGTTATTCGGACATTGTGAGTATGGGTTAAAATGAGAGTTTCAAAGAAGACCCTTTTTAGAGATGATTGCTAGATTCCTGTTTCAGCTTGCCAGGTAGGGTTTGATTGCTAACAAGACATTTCCTGGAAAAGAAGCTGGTTACCTTTTGCTTTTCCAAAGCCCACATTTTATGACAGTGTTTACTTGTGGAATTACATTAGCTAACGATTTGTCATGGTGTTGGTTTATATTTGCTGTTTAAACATGGTCTGTTGAAAGGTGTGTGTTTTTCATTCCCAGGGATACTTTCTCAGTGTTTTCTTAAGAAAGCTATTTGTTGGGGCACCTGGGTGGCTCATTTGGTTGAGCATCCGACTCTTTCGATGTAGGCTCAGGTCATGATCCCAGGGTCGTGGGATCGAGGCCTGTGTCAGCGTTAGGATTTTCTCTCTCTCCCTCTCTCTCCCTCTGCCTCATCTCTCCTGCTCGTGCTCTCTCTCTCTCAAATAAAAAAAAATGAAAGTTATTTGTTCCTGATCCTTTATGAAGGCTTTAGGAGAGAATAATTACCTTGCTTTTTCTAGCTTCTAGAGGCTGCCCAAGCTCCTTGGCTCATGGCCCCTTTCCATCTTCAAAGCCGCCAGTAGGGAGTCTTTTTCATGCGGCATCACTCTGACACCAACTCTTCTGCTTCCCTCTCACACCCTTAAGGCCCTTGTGATTATATTGGGCTCACTCATATCATCTAGGATAATCTTCGTATTTTAAGGTCAGCTGGTTAGTGGCATTACTTCCCCTTTGTCATGCAGCCTAGCATATTCAAGAGTTGTAGGATTAGGACATGAACATCTTTGGGGGTACATTATTCTGCATGTCACATAATGTAAGGAAAAAACATAATTTATAATAGTGCCAACAGATATAAAATGCACAGGAATAAATTTAGTTAGAAAGGTAGACCACATGAATAAAATATTAAAACACATCGAAGGACAGGTAACTAGAATAAATGGAAAGATATATCATGTTCTTGGACTGAATACTATATACATCACCATAAAAATGTCAATTATCTTTACATTAATTTAACTTAGATCCCACTAAATTTATTGAGATCCTCCCAATCTCAAAAATGTGATTTTTTTAACCAGACAAGATAATTCTGAAGTTTTTTGAGAAAAATTAATCAAATTTGAATAGCTAGGAAAATTCTATAAAAAAAAAAAAAGCCCCTGTGAGACTAGCTCTTCCTATTTTAAAGCCTCACTAATCAAAATACTATAGTATTGATGCATGAATAGTCAACAGAGCAATAGAATAGAGTAAGAGGTCTAAAATAGACTTCCAAACAGATTGGGATTTAGTGCATGATAAATGTGACATTTAAAATCAGTGGGAAAGGGGCACCTGGGTGGCTCAGTCAGTTAAGCGTCCGACTTCAGCTCAGGTCATGATCTCATGTTCGTGGGTTCGAGCCCCACGTCGGGCTCTGTGCTGACAGCTAGGTCAGAGCCTGGAGTGTGTCTTCGGATTCTGTGTCTCCCTCTCTCTCTGACCCTCCCCTGCTCATGCTGTCTCTCTCTGTCTCTCAAAAATAAATAAAAAAAACATAAAATCAGTGGGAAAAAGATAGACTATCATATGTAGTTTGGGGACAGTTGTGTATCACTTGAGATAGAAGGCAGGGGAGGAAATGTTGGAATAATACCTCATGCCTTCTAGTAGGACATATTACAAATTGATCAAAGATTCAAATGTGAAAAATGAAATAATTTTGCTAAAAATACGAGAATTCTTTTATAAATTTGAAGACAGAAGACCTTTCTAATAATGACTGAAATAAAGAAACCATAAAAACTTATAAATTTGACTACATTGACTTTTACATTGGTAAAAAACACAGCCTATAAACTTAGAAGACAGATGACAAACTGGGAAAGCATATTTGCAATAACACCATAGACAGTGACCAGAAAGAAAATACAAAAGGCACTTAATATACAAAGTACCTTAGAAAAAATGCTCAATGTCACTCATAAAAAAGGAAATGTAAATTTAAACTACACTGAGATTCCATTTTATCTTTCTCCCTTTAATACTGAAAAAAAATCACAGTTTGGTAACAAATGTACTGTATACAGCCTTTCATTTATTGCAGGTGGGAGTATAAATTCATACCAGTTACTATACTGCTACTGCAATTGGACAGTGTGATATTGGCATAAGAGTTGGCAAATAGATCAGTGAAATAGAATATGGATTCTAGAAATAGTCTCACGTACATATGGTCAGTTAATTTTTGACAAAGTTTCCAAAGTCATGAGAAAAGGATAGCCTTTTCAATAAATGTTGCTGATCAATTAGATAATTGTATCTAGCAGAGATTGATACATCTTGAGCTGTGCCTTACACTATATATAAAAATTAATTCAAGATGGATTAAACACTTAAATGTGAAGGTTACAGGTATGAAATTTTTAGAAGGCAACATGGAAGAATATCTTCATAACCTTGTTCTGAACAAAGACTTCTAGCACATGGAGAACACTAAACATAAAACAATGGATTAGACTTCATCATAGTTAAAATCTTTTACTGATCAAAATATACCACGAAGAAAGAGAAAAGGCAAGCCACTGGCTGGGTGAAAATATCCACTGCAGTTATAAAGGACCTTCCCTTTGACACAGCAGTATCATGACTAGTTCTATGCCCAAGAGAAATGAGTGCATACATACACAAAAAGACTGGCATAAAAATGCTTCTAGCAGTTTTATTCTGAAATGTGGTATATTCTTAGAATAGGTTAGTACTCAGCAGCAAAAAAGAATGAACTACTGGTATTCACAACGACATGGACGAACTTCAAAAACATATCAACCTGGGTCGCCTGGGTGGCTCAGTCAGTTAAACATCTGACTTCAGCTCAGGTCATGATCTCGCTGTTCATATTAGAGCCCAGCGTCAGGCTCTGTGCTGACAGCTTGGAACCTGGAGCCTGCTTCGGATTCTGTGTCTCACTCTCTCTCTGCCTCTCCCCCACTCATTCTCTCTCTCTCTTTCTCTCTCTCTCTCTCTCTCTCAAAAATAAATAATAAATACTTAAAAAAACATATCAACCTTAGGAATTTAGGCACAAAAGGGTGCAAACAGTATGATTACATTTATATTAACTTTAAGAGCTGGCCAAACTCCTCTATAGTGTCAGATATCAGAATAGTGGTGAGGGAGGTGAACTGACTGGGAAGGAGCATGAAGGAACTCTCGAGGTTAATATTTTACATTTTGATGCTCTAGTCTATGTCTTGATCTGGATGATTACATGACTGTGTATGGTTTTCAAATTTCATGCAACTACATGCTTTCCACCATTGATACATTTTATTGTATGAAAATTAAATCCCAGTGAAGTATGGTTAACATAGAAAGTTAAGATTTGATACAGCTGTGTAGCTCTATGAATGCTTACTACTTTATTCGTATATTTGAATTACAAATGAATCATTTGTAATTTCACTTGTGAAAAATGGAAGTCATAGATGTGCTAGGAGAAAGCGTAAGAGAATTCTTTTATAAATGATGAGTGAGGAAGGCCTTTTTAACAGTGACTCGAAATCAAGAAACCACAAGAAAATGGATAAATTTGGCTCCATAAAATAACAGCATTTGAAACAGTAATAATTTTAAAAACTTAATATAAAAAGGAAAGATATCTAAGTGTTGAGAGTGGACTTCTTTGCATTTTGTAATTATTGATGAAAGTTATTTTCTTTTTTTATGTTTTTGTGCACATCCCACAAACTGGCTGTATCACTTTCAGAATTAGAAGAAGAGTTTGACATGGGCACCTGAGTGGCTCAGTCAGCTAAGCATTGACTCTTGATTTTGGCTTAGGTCATAATATCATGGTTCATGAGTTCAAGCCCCAAGTTGGGCCCTGCACTGACATCCCAGTGCCTGCTTGGTATTCTTTCTCTCTCCACCCCACCCCCCCCCCGCCCCGCCCCGCCCCGCCTCCCCATGCTCACACATGCACTCTCTTTCAAGATAGATAAATAAACTTCGAAAATTAAAAAAAAGAGTTTGGCAGCTATTTTTGTTATATTTTTGTTTTTGTACTCTTCTCCATCTTATCACTTTTCTTTTTTTTTCTTTTTTTTTTAATGTTTATTTATTTTTGAGAGACAGAGAGACAGAACGTGAGCAGGGGAAGGGCAGAGAGAGAAGGAGACACAGAATCCAAAGCAGGCTCCAGGCTCTGAGCTGTCAGCACAGATCCCGACTCAGGGCCCGAACTCACCAACCGTGAGATCATGACCTGAGCCGAAGTTGGCCGCTTAACCGACTGAGCCACCCAGGCACCCCTCTTATCACTTTTCTTCTCTTCTTGTGTATCTCAGGCAGAGATTTTCCTTCATTCCATGGCTGACTGCTTTTATTTGTGCTCTGGAGCTGATTTCTCTTTGATTCCTTCAGGACCACATTTCATCAATTGTGCACCCTCTTTCTTGCATCTTGCACATCTTCTTTACTACTTGACCACTTTCCTTTTCCCTGTAAGCATGTTTGTTACCTGATCCTAACATTGTCTTACTCCTAACTATGTAGTGTCGGCCATGAAGGCAGTTTCTTTCCTTCCTTACCAGTGTTTTTGAGACAGCAGTGGTATCTATCTATTACCTGCATTTTGCTACCACCAGCTCATCTGTTAACTTTGGGCAATCTGGCTAACCTATAAGCAGTATATGACATAGCCTATCTTGAAGACCTTCTTTGTCTGTCTTAACATAACACCATTTTCTGGTGCAGAAATACCCAGCGCTTCCTAAAAGCAAGGTACAAATTCTTGATTGCCAAGCAATCAAGACTTGCCATCGTCTTGATCCAGCTGACTGTACTCCACATCCCACGACTCCTGGACCCCCCTGCACACACTCTAGCCAAACTGTATTCCTTGCCATTCTCCAAGCTCTCCTTGCTTTGTTCCTCCAAAGCATATTTATTGCTGAGGTTCCCTCCATTTTTCTTCATCTAGGTGTTTCAAGGCTGCTCTGGGAGAGAATCCTAGGCTCACCCATATTTGGATCTCCTCTCCTTGGGGGCACATGGGAAGATTTGTCTTTCTTGTCCCCTTGCAGTTAGGAAAGGTGTAATCAGGGCTTTACTCTCTAGTCCAAGACCCTTGGGCAGTTTCTTTCTCTGCCTCAGGGACTGAGGAGGCAGCTTGTTCCAGATGCTGGAAGAGCACGTCTGAGAGTGAGAAAGAGGAGTTCTCTTCACAGCTTTGTCCTGGCTGGAGCCTTCTGGGAAAGAGGCAGTGCAAGAGAGAGGAAGGATGGGCTTTAGGTCCAGCCTGAGATCAGTAGCTGAGATATAGGGAGGGCATATTACCTCTGTAGGGCCAGCAAGGAATCCATGAATTGTAAATACTAAATAGACACTACGAGGAGCCTGAGTCCTCAAGTCATGAATGCTTCTTGCATTTAGAGCAGGTAAATTTTGAGGCCATTGTTTTGCATGAGGATTCTCATGGTGGGCTGTACTCAGAACCTAGAATGCAAAGCTTTGTGCTGGTTCTTACAGACGTGTGATGCATTATATTTTAGGTTATACTTTTTATGCAACACTAGGTGCTAAAAATACTGGCATCTTATTTAGTGCATTATTAAAGCGATGAAGATATTGCTTTATTACCTAAAATGAGGATTCTACTAGATTTTACTGAAAAAGGTCTTATTGTTTTACCCAAAAGTACAATGGCCATTTTGGTGTTTGGCAACCCAGGGGAACACCTACTGCAAATGTCCACATGGAAAAAGTGGAATTCCTACAGTTTGGAGGAAGCCTTGTTTTTTTTTTTTTAAGTTTATTTATCCTGAGAGAGACAGAGACAGTGTGAGTGGGAGAGAAGCAGAGAGAGAGGGAGAGAGAGAATCCCAAGCAGGCTTTGCGCTGCCAGCAGAGTCTGACTCGGCGCTCAAACACACGAAACCGTGAGATTATGACCTGAGCCGAAACCAAGAGTCGGACGCTTAATAGACTAAGCCACCGAGGTGCCGCTGGAGGAAGGCTTCTGAGGGCTATTTTGGGATGTCACAGTTTTCAGTGATGGAAATCTTTGCTCTTTGTGCATAATTCACTCTTAATGTGAATATTTATCATCATCATTAGCAATTACTTTGTTGTGGGGTGTTTGGTTAACTATAATTTGGTTAACTATAGAGTGCACAATGATCTAGATTTGTATCAATGATAATTTTGGTCTATACTTTAACAATAACCGGATTTAAAAACGTATTTATTACCAGGCAAATAGAAATCTATTACGCTACTGTAAAGGAGACGTAATTTAATGCCCTAGGATTTTAGAAGTTTTTATCATTGTTGGAAAGTAGAAAGGAAAAACCATTTGGCTAGCGAAAGTGCACTATGGTTAAAAAAAAAAAAAAAAAAAGCCTGAGTCCTCCCACCCTAACACCATTTAGAACACGGTGGCTAACTCTAAAGAGGTCAGATCTAGAATTAGCCTATGTCTTTAACATAATGCAATACTATGCCAAAACTAAGAACAGCTGTGAAAGGCTAAAAGTAACATGAGAGTCCCCAAAGTGGCCATTCTATCTTAAGGATACTTTCCTACTTCAGTTCCACTTTGATTTTACATTAAGCCAAACTGAAAATATTTTTAACTCGGAAAATAAAAATAGATTAGTGAATCCATGCAAAATGGTATAGAACAAGGGAAGGTAGTCACGTGCATTTTTCTGAGTGGAAATTGGATATAGCTCATTGGAAATTATTATAGATGCTGAATATTTGCTTTGCCATAATCTTGACCAAGACAGAGAGGAAACCATGGAAAAGTCTGAGGGTGGGTGGAAGGCAGAGATTGATTTGGTGGAAACCTCCGGGTTAAAAACCATGGATGTGTTTTTTAAAAACACATTTGTATTTTGAAACAATTACAGATCCACAGGAAGTTGCAAAGATGGTGCAGAGAGGACCCATTTACCCTAGCTTTCTCCTGTGGTTGTACCTTGCTCAGCTATAGTTCAATTGTGAGGTCAAGAAGTTGACATGGATACAGTGTGTATGTATATATACACAATGTGTGTGTGTGTGTGTGTGTGTGTGTGTGTATTTCTTTCACATATGTAGATTCATGTGAGCGCCATAGCATTCACGATATGCAACTCAAGACTCAAGGTATGCACCATAAAGATTTCCTTCATGCTGTATTTGTTTTATATGTAATTTCTAGGGTTTTTAGCCAAGCTTAGGAAGAGGAATGAGGAAATGTACATCTATTTCATTTTCTGGAGGTGGAGTTCTCTGCTTTGCTTTTTATTTATTTATTAAAAAATTTTTAATGTTTATTTATCTTTGAGAGAGAGAGAGAGAGCAAGCAGGGCTGGGGGGGGAGAGAGAGAGAGAGAGAGAGAGAGAGAGAGAGAGAGAGAGACACAGAATCCAAAACAGGCTCCAGGCTCCGAGCTGTCAGCACAGAGCCAGACACGGGGCTTGAGCTCACAAATGATGAGATCATGACCTGAGCCAAAGTCAAACACTAAACTGACTGAGCCACCTAGGCGCCCCTCTGTTTTGCTTTTTAAATGTATGTGAATAATTCCTATACCCCAAATGTTCAATAACAGACCAATGTACCTTGCGGTATTTTATGTAGCCACTAACATAATGGTCACAAGACAATCTTATATGTTTATTAGGATTGAAAATGCTTACATGACATAGTGAAAAAATAAGTTACTCAACTATATGTGTTTGGCCTCGGAGGCAGGTATGACCTTCAGGAGCCCAGATAACAAGAAACCACTCACTACCTCAACACTCCCCCACCCAGAG
Organism: Cryptoprocta ferox; assembly: GCA_028646485.1. Classification (NCBI taxonomy): domain Eukaryota; kingdom Metazoa; phylum Chordata; class Mammalia; order Carnivora; family Eupleridae; genus Cryptoprocta; species Cryptoprocta ferox. Next base: position 36,895,797 of record CM053565.1, read on the forward strand.
ACCTTCAAGGGAAACATTCATCAAACCTTTCCGCCCTAAACGGATGCATCCTCCCTGGAACAAGAAACAGCTACCAACAAATCACCTCACATAATCATGTCAATACTTCATACCCCCCCCCCGCCCCCAGCCAACGCCATAAAAACGCACTACCCCGCTCCAGGGCGCAACTTCCCTGGCCCCTTTCTGTACGGACCAGGGAACCTCGCCCAAGACCGCTCCCAATAAAGTCTTTTTTACTTCCATATCTGGCCTCAGTGTCTGCATCACGTTTGCTACATTACAATATGCATATGCAAATATTACCACTAAGTGGAAAGAAAACTGGAAGTTCCCAAATTACTGACCATGGATGTTTGGGGTGTGGAATTATAACTGATTTTTCCCCTTTCGTGTGCCAAATTGAAAAAAAAAATGGAATCTTGTTATAATTACAAACAAAAGAAAATTTATTCCTAAAGTTCTAACTGTCTTCTAAGATATATGACATTTTGCATGGATTAGTGAATCTATTTGTGGTTGAGGAGTTAAAAAACTATTTTCGGCTTTGGTTTGTGCAAAATCAGACTATCGGCATGGGTTTAGGCAATTACCTTGGCATCACATGGTTATTACATCCACAGAAATAAGCCACAAAGTTTATATTTACCATGCTAAAAGAATAAAACACATTTTATTTGGGGATTAGCAAGAAAGCTTTATAGACTCCTAGAATATCACAAATAAACTGGCAGGAGAGGAAATGATAAAGCAGAAGTATACTGAGGATGTTTAGAGGACAGGTTCAGGATAGAAACCCTTTTTAAAATTTTTATTTTAGAGAGAGAGAAAGTGAGTGTGAGCAAGTGGGGAAGAGGGAGAGAGAGGGAGGGAGAGAGAGGATCTTAAGCAGGCTCCAGGCTCAGTGTGGAGCCTGACTCGGGGCTCCATCTCACGAGCCTGGGATCCTGACCTGAGCCAAAACCAAGAGTGGGATGTTCAACCGACTGAGCCACCCAGGGGCCCCAGGGTAGAAAACCCTTCTTGACTTTCAGGTTTGGATGTCTCTGACTGAAGCTCCATCTCCTTTCCAGGACACCACTGGCTTTGAATCCTCCGTCTGCCACGCTGGGGGTTAGCATTCACATACAGCAGTTTTCGACCGTGCAGATTACATACGCCGAGCATGGCTCACAAGTGTTGCTTGATGTGCTTGTTGCAGAGCACGGGTTACAGGGAAGCCTGGGGAGAAATTTGAACTAAGTTTAACAAGGGAAAGCTGGGTAACATTTCAACTCAGAAAAGATCGTGCCAAAATTTGCCGTGCAAATTATGATCTGAACACTTTTTGCTGAATAACATTTGACTTAAGCCTATTTTATGCCTGGACCCAGCATTGTCGCTTCATGTGCACTGCAGCTGTGCCTGCTGAATACAATTGTATGTATTTGCTACACTTTGCAAATGTCATCTTACGCATTTGGTGGGAGACAGGAGCCAAGGGAGATCTCCAGCATGGAATTTTATGTATGATACTTATTCTGCTTTAGAACTTTAGAATACGTTTCAACACTTCTACTGTCATGTGATTGGCCTCACCGTGTTTGTTTGTTTGCTTTTTTTTTTTTTTTACTTTTGTAAGAAGATCCTTTAACACATCAGAGAGGTTTGACCTTGGGCAGATCTTGGGGAAACAGGATTCTTCTACAAGAGCCTCTTTGTGACTTGGGGGATTTTGAGAATAAACGTGTGGAACTTGCCTGCTGTCCTCACTCTCAAGGAGACCCCGGTACGTGTTGATCTCGCACTCCAGCCGGGCCTTTGTGTCCAGCAGCACCTCATACTCCTGGTTCTGCCGCTCCAAGTCACAGCGGATCTCAGTCAGCTGGTTCTCCACATTATCGATCAGGCACTGCATTTGGGCCAGCTGGGCACTATACTGGGCCTCGGTCTCTGCCACAGTGCATTCCAGAGATTCTGTCTGCAGAAGAAAAGAAGTGTATTCAGGAAGGCTGTGTAGCACAGTCCCTGGGATCAGAGTGCCTGTTTTCAAAGCCTTGCTCTACCTAGTGCAGCTATGTGACGTTGCGAAAATTACTTAGCTTCTCTGAGCCTTAGTTTTATTCTGTGACAAGTGGGCAATGCAAAGTACCTATCTCCTAGGAGGGTTGTGAGGATTAAATGAGTGGATATGTGTAAAGCACTTTGAATAGTGCCTGAAAAAAAAAAACTTTAAAAGATAGGTAAGAGTTACTATTACCATCACCAAGCCTACTGCAACCTTCAGCGTACTGGTGTAATGGCGTTAAGGAGGATCGACACTGCTTGAGAGGAGAAGTTGGGTACGGACTTGAGGCAGGGAGGGGCCGTAGAGTGGGGATTAAGAGAAGAGACTCTGGGATTGAACCAGCTGGATCCAGTTTCCACTTTTGCCTCTTAAAAACTGCATGACCCCTGATACTTATCTGAATCTCAGTCTCCTTCATCTGTATAATGGGCTTAGTAAAGGGATTTACCCCATAAAGTAAGGCTCTCACAAGATGAATGCACAGCCATCATTCACCTAGAGAGTCTCTATAGGGCCTAACGTGGCATGGACAGGGGTGCTTGACTGGAACTGGCTAGTGTTAGCTTCCGGACACGGTATCCTCGTTGCTTGGTGGAGTGGCATGCTGTGAAGAGTCTGGTTGAGGTGTGGATCCTGGGAAAGTTTAGGATAGTGCAGAGTTTGAATACCATTCTTTTCTACGATGGTGAGCTTGGAAAACTGGCCCAAATCAAAAGAGCTTCAAAACCCTCTGGAATGCTTGAGTGCCTTTGGCTCAGAGATTCTGCTCTCATTCTGCTCCTGCTCTTTCCCTGTCTCCCTGTCTCTGGAAGGTGCTGCAGGATCATGCTTAAGCCCAGGAGGGATGGCCAGGGCATCCTGCTGGGACAGTACAAGCTGTTGACCTATCACTTCTGCTTCTAGCTAGGTAGAGACAGCAGTATTTGGGAAAGGCAAGGAAATACACTCCTTGGATATTGGAAATTCAGACTTCCTGCCACATGAAGTGTGGGTGTCTCTCCTTGGGGTTTGGAAGAGGGGATGGCATCTCAGGGCCTGATTCCTCAGTGACAAAAACAGAGCTGTCTTTCTCTTACATACCAGGCTTTGCTGTGCTTGGAGCTCGATTTCCAGAGTGTTGGCTGTGCGTTTCAGTTCCAGGATCTCTGTCTGGCAGTCCTGCAGCTGCTCTGCGCTGCATAGCTGCTGCTGATTCAGCTCCTCCGTCTGAAACACAGGTGTGATCAGAGGACCCAAATAAGGCAGACATCTGGAAGCCTGTCATTTTCCTGCTCCAGGAGCTGACCTGAACAGCGAACCATTCTTCCACGTCTCTGCGATTGTTGGCGAGCACCGTTTCATACTGACAGCGCATCTCATCCAGGACCCTGTTGAGGTCAACGGTGGGGGCAGTGTCCAGCTCCACGCTGAGGCGGTCACCAAGCTGTCCGCGAAGCAAGTTGACCTCCTGAATGGGGAAATGGAATCAAGAATGTCACAGGGTGGTGGAGAGAAATCATTCACTTTGACATCCCAAAGGTGTCCCATTTCTGTTTTGGGGAGAAGTGAGTAAAAGTGTGGGATTTAGATTCAGGTTTCTTGGGTTGGAATCTCTTTTCATCGCTCAGTTTCTGCATCTGCAAAATGGGTATAATATTTTTACCTTTCCCAGAGAGTTATCGTGAGAGATATGGGTTACTGTTCATAGAAAGCACTTATGAAAGCCCTTGGCACATAGGAAGGTCTCAATAAATGCTATTATTATCATCAACAAATGCTCAAAGGAAAAATACACTATGTTACATGTTTCAGCTTTTCACTTTTTAGCTTCATTGATATGAAGTAATCAGATACTTCATATTTTATTATTTTACAAAAGTTTATAGATATGGAATATTTTAAAATTTTGGCCCAAATATCGCATAAGGTGTTATCCCCTTTTTGAAATGGCCTCCACATCCTGTGTTTATCAGCCAGATTTTCATACCGTTAGAGTTAGGTGAGCCATAAAGCCTCCAAGGAAGGCCATTAGTGGATTACCCCCTCCACGACAGCAGTGGCAGGTGGACAGCTTGATTCATCCATGTGGCCCTGGCCGGGGCCATTTCACATGTACTTCGAGAGACATGACAGACTGCAGTGATCAGGCCCAGCAGCCTTAGTGCCTTGAATACTTTCGTTCCAGCGTGAGCAGTATCTGCCCGCGTTCGCTTTAGGTTCACAACATAGAAGCTATCAGTTTGACTTTGTCCCTTCTACATTCGTTCAGCATTTTTGCCACTTTCCTCACCTCTTCATGGTTTTTCTTAAGGCAAAGGAGATCTTCCTTCAGAGACTCCACGTGGGCCTCCAGATCGGCTTTGCACAGAGTCAACTCACCCAGGATCCCATGCAGGCCGCTGATGTCCGTCTCCACCAGCTGGCGAAGAGACAGTTCAGACTCGTACCTTTCACAGCAAAAGAGATACAGCCAATGCTTACCTCGCTGGACACTGTGCAAGGTGCTGGGGTTGCTGAGGAGTGACATGAGGACTCAGGGAAGCCATATCCCGAATAATAAATGTGAACTTTGTGAGCCTTCTTAGCTTTCAAAAAACTTATATAGAGAATATTTGTGGTGTGTGTGCGCACGTGCATGTGTGTGTGTGTGTGTGAGAGAGAGAGAGAGAGAGAGAGAGAGAGAGAGAGGCAGTCATAAATTGTTCTCAAGTTCAAATTCAACTTACTTTGACCTAAAGTCATCAGCTGCCAGTTTGCAGTTGTCAAGCTGTACAGCAAGTCTAGAATTCTCTGCCTTTGTGCACAAGATCTGGAAAGCAAGTTGGTTATATGTAATAGATGGCTCTTTGAAAGAAACCTAAATATCTATTCATTTAACAACAATGCCATTAGTTATCTTTTAAAAGTCTTATAAGAAAGCATAAAATAGCTTTCAGCTGACTTCTCTTATTAACCATGTTACTTCATGAAGAGAAAAGCAGGACCAATTTATAAAAGAAATAGATAAAAGGGGTTAGTTTTTCAGTGGCCCAAGACATTTTGCAATATCTCTTGACAGTTGAACTCAGATTTTTCTCCATAAAGAGTTTGTTTTATGACTCTCCCGCCCTCCATGATAATAAAGATTCAGCCCTACGAAAATGATTCCTAGGGTGAAATTATATGATTAAAAAGATGACATTTCAATATCTATGTTAGAAATATAAATATAAACGTCCAGTGTTGCATACAGAAGTAACGTTGGGTGTAACACAGTTTTTCCTTATTCTCTGGACAGTGAAGGTAAAGTCTAGATGTGAGAAAGTTTGTTCTGGCCATCAGTGATTACTGGCATCCCCGGGGCTAATGCTGACATTTCCTGACTTTCGGCCCACTACCTTTTCCTCTAGGTCACATTACCTCCTGAAAAGCCCCCTTTCCCTCTGGGGGACTTCCATAGAACAGCCTCTTTTAGTATAAAGATGGAGCAAATCACAGATTGGGAGGGTGGAGAGTTAGCGCCATGAGACACCAGACCTTTTGTTGGAGATCCTCAATGGTGTCGAAGTAACACTGATAATCGGGGCACACTAGGGGGACATCCCCTTCACACTGTTCTCGGATCCTGCACTCCAGCTCCGCGTTCATCTCCTCCAGGCCTCGCACCTTCTCCAGGTAGCTGGCGAGTCTGTCATTCAGGAACTGCATCGTCTCCTTCTCGTTGCTGTTGAACACCCCATCCTCACACCAAGCACCGTTCCCCGCCAAGCACGGGATGTGACAGTTTCCAGTCAAGTAGCACGGTGCGACGCAACCGGTTGGCAGGCGAGACCCTGACAGGAAGCTGGGGGTCTGGCCTCTGGAGGTGGCCTGGGCGCTGGGGAGGTGAGTGGTTTCCACGGAACAGGGGGAAGCAAACACACAGTTGGAAGCTGTGGCACAGGATTCAGAAGAGCAGCAGGTGGTGGAACAGTCCGACGTCATCCTATCAGAACGGAGAACCAAGACTAGTTGCAAAGCTCGGCGTGACTGGCTGCCGAAGTCTCCTTCCCTCCTGAGACTTTTATACAGTCCCCCAGATGGGTATTTACGGAACAGACCGGATGTTTTCTTTATCACTGTTGGTGGCATTTGTCATATGAACACTCATTAGGGTTGTTTGTTTGCTGAGGAGGAGTTTTATGCTTCATAAAAGAGGCATAACTTCAGGTTACTAAAAAAGGGCACTATTTCCATGCGCCAGGAGGATAAAATGCTTGGTGCAGAAGAAAATCTTCATAGGAAGCATTGTCCGTTTGGCAGAATTTGGAAAGGCAGAGAAAATGTGGCCCCCTCAGTAATTATAGGTGCAACTCATTACAAATGACGGATATTATATTCCCACAGGTTTTGATCCCAGGCACCGGAACCTGTTTATGTATCCTCTTAAAATTCATATTACATCTCATTAAATACCATTTATTTGTTTGTGCCACCATCATAAAAATGTTCCCTGTAGTTAGCATGCTGTCTCTACAATGTTTTTTATGGTCTTGCTGTGCTCACATGGTGGAGGAGTGAGGTGTGTACTGGATTTAAAGTCTGTGTGTGTGTGTGTGTGTGTGTGTGTGTGAACCATGTCTACCTGTGTGCACATTGAAAAGTCACTTTATGTAACAGATGGGTGTGATCTGTGCCCTCCAGGCCAAAAGACAAATTAGTTATCAAGATCTGGAGTTGTGATCTATGATTTCCGGAAATTTCCTTGCTTTCTCCACATTTCCTATATGCCTCATTTTTATTTATCATTTATTTTTTATTAAAAAATTTTAAATGTTTATTTTTGAGGGAGAGAGAGACAGAATGTGAGTGGGGGAGGGGCAGAGAGAGAGAGGGAGACACAGAATCTGAAGCTGGCTCCAGGCTCTAAGCTGTCAGCACAGAGCTTGATGCAGGCCTCAAACTCACAAATTGTGAGATCATGTCCTGAGCTGAAGTCGGACAACTAACCAACTGAGCCACCCAGGCACCCCATCTTGTTCACTTTTTTCCTTTCACATTGTGTTCATTTTCCCCCATGTCCATGAAAATACTTACAATAACTTATAAAATTCTTGTCTGCTGATTCTAACATCTGTGTATCATGACCTGAGCCAAAGTCAGTCACCTAACCAACTGAGCCACCCAGGCGCCCCTCCTGTACCTCATTTTTAGATGAGGGATATACCGTTTTTCACCTGTATCTATAATAAGAGTGAAATAAAAGTTCTAAGTTACCATCTTTTAGTCTCTTGGGAAACTAAACCCTCATTGGTTACATGTCAGAATAGGGGCAAGGAAGCTACAGAAGGTTTTTCTTCTGAGATGGAATCTGTTTTCTCTTATTTACTTCTTTAAAATTTTTTTTAACATTTATTTATTTCTGAGAGACAGAGAGAGACAGAGCGTGAGTGGGAGAGGGGCAGAAAGAGAGGAAGACACAGAAGTACAGGACCCAACGCAGGCTTCAGGCTCCGCACTGTCACCAAACAGGGAGACCGAGGCGGGGCTCAAATCCCCGAACCCTGAGATCATGACCTGAGCCAAAGTCGGATGTTCAACCAACTGAGACACCCTGGCGCCCCAGAAAATGTCTCTTTTAAGATAGGCATATCTTATTTGTCTTCTTATCCTCAGCACTTGGGACATAATATGATAGGCCCTTAGTAAATGTTTGCTAAAAATATAACTGTTTGGCTCAGTAGGAGTTTCTGTTTTGACACATAATAGCTTACAAAAACAATGGAAAGCTAAAAGGCAAAGAAGGTTGGCTGAGGACAAAGAGCAAGGTCTGGTGGACAAAATGGTTACATTTTATTCTAGTTCCAGTGCTGTTATTAACTAGCTGTACTGTCTTTATCTAGGCCTGTAACTCCTTTGGGACTTAGTCCTTGCTATAGGGAAAAATAGTAACCTGTCACTTCTACAAGAATTATCAAGGCATAAACAACATGGTATCTTTCAGTTTATAAAAATAGTAAAATTTATTGCCAATGTAAGGTCTCCAGCTGATCAAACTTGGTGCCCAATAATTGATAAATACATATTCTTTTTGTTCCTCTAATTTTTTTCGATTAATATGAAATTTATATATATTGAAATGCAGTTTTGACAAATGCATGTACATATGTATCCCTCACCCTAGTCAAGGTATCTGACGTTTCCAGGATACCATAATGTCTCGTGTGCCATTTTTCACTCAGTACCCACCTCTCAAAGGGAAACACCTCTCTGATTCCTTTTACCACAGATTGGTTTTCCCTATCTGTGGGTTTCATAAGTAAAATCACACAAAGTGCGTACTTTTGTACCTGATTTCTTTGGCTCAACATCATAGTTTTTATTTCATCCCTGTTGTCACTTGTACCAGCAGTACAGTATTTTTTTTTTAAAGTTGCTGAGGAGTAGTTCATTGTATGAAAATGCTACAATGTGTCCTTTCTCCTTTGGATGAATATTTGGGGCTGTTATGAATAAAACTCCCATAGATATTATTGTATGTATATATTTTTTTGTGGATATATATTTCATTTCTTTTGGGTAAATATTTACGACAATGGTTGTGCCATAGAGTAGAAGTAGAGCTTCAAAACATAGTTACTTAATATTTTTGTTGATATTATAAAGTGGTTTATTAATTTAACTTAGTTTTTTTTATTTGAGAGAGAGAACATGAGCAGGGGAAAGGGGTAGAAAGAGAGAGAGAGAGAGAGAGGGAATCCCAAGCATGGTCCATGTTCAGTGTGGACCCCAACACAGGGCTTGATCTCACAACTGAGAGATCACAACCTGAGCCAAAATCAAGAGTCAGACGCTTAACTGACTGAGACACCCCAGGCACCCTGATTTATTTATTTTTAAAATTCAATTTATTTAAACTAAAGAAAACAAAACAGTCCACCCATTTTTTCCTACTTCCCACCTCCCTCCTCTGGGAATGAATCTGTTCTTCACAACTATGAACTTGGTTTTATTTATTTATTTGTTTTTGATTCCGTGTATGAGAGATCATATGGTATTTGTCTTTCTCCATCTGATTTATTTTACTTAGCAAAATGCTCTTAAGGTTCATCCATGTTATTGCAACTGGAAGATTTCATTCTTCTTTTTATGGCTGAATAATATTCCATATAGATAAGTTGTTTCTATTTCTTGGCTATTGTAAACAATGCTGCAATTAACATGGGAGTGCATGTATCTTTTTGAGTTAGCATTTTCATTTTCTTCATACAAATACATAGAAGTGGAATTGCTGGTAGTTCTATGTTTAATTTTTTGAGGAACCTCCATAGTGTTTTCCATAGTGTCTGCATCAATTTACATTCTCACCAAAAGGGCATGAGGGTTCCCTTTTCTCCACATCTTGCCACCACTTGTTATTTCTTATCTTTTTGATACCAGCCATTTTGACTGATGTGGGATGGTATTTCATTGTGGTATTGATTTGCATGTCCAGATGATTAATGATGTAAACATCTTTTCATGTACCCTTTGTCCATTTGTATGTCTTCTTTGGAAAAATGTCTATTCAGATCTTCCGCTATTTTTTAATTGGCTTGTGTCTTTGCCTTTGCCCTTATCAGATATATGATTTGTAAATATTTTCTCCCATTCAACAGGTTGCCATTTCATTTTGTTGCTAATTTCCTTTGCTGTGCAGAAGCTTTTTAGTTTGATGCAGTCCCACTTGTTTGCTTTTCTTCCTTTTGCTTTGGGGATCAGATTTTAAAAAGTCATAGCCAAGACCTCTATCCAGGAGCTTACTGCCTATGTTTCCTTCTAGGAGGTTTATGGTTTCAGTCTTTAACCCATTTTGTTTTATCTTATTCTTTCATTTGGAAGGTATTCCTCTATTTCTTCATCTTGCTCAACTCTCTATGTTGGTTTCTGTACAGTGTAGACAAAAGAACCACCTCTCCCAGTCTTGGAGGAGTGGCCTCATGTAGGAGATGGGCCCTGTTCAGCCCTGCCCGGGCTCTTGATTGTGTCTCCAACCTCTGTGCTTGTCTAAGTAGCCTATTATATTTTTAATAGCTCCCAGCAGTTGAGGATGTGCCAAGACCTGTCAGTGCCCCAAAGGGGGAGGGGCTTAGCACCTAGATTCAGGCTGACTGGGAACCAGAACCCTTAGTCATTAGCTCTTTAAAGTATGCAAATAAATACAGTCCTGTGGGACTGTAAGCCTAAGCCCCTCTGGCCACCAAAGCCAGGTGATCTGGAGATTTCCTCTGGGAAGCAGTCACAAAAATAGGGGATCCAGATGAATGTATAAACCCTTTTCTGGCTCATACCACTAAGCCAGAGCAAGACAGAGGGAAAGCACCAAAATGGTGTTCATAGCCTATATTCCTTGAGAGTTAGTTTCTCAGCACTAAATGTATGCCCAGCCTGGAGCCTTCCCCTCAGGCTGAAGATCCAGGACAAGCAAGAAGCCTCCTCTTCACAGAAAGACTGGGGGATGTGCATTGTCTATGTAGTGCTCTTGGGGTGGCAGCCTGCAGAGAACCATCTCCCCAGTCGCCATCTCTCCAGTTGCCACAGTAGAGTTGCATGCAGGAATCCAACACCTCCCCCACAGCCAAGCAATCAAAGGATGTCCCTTGGACCGCAGCTGCAAAAACAGGAAGGTACCAGACAAAAACCAGGGCACTAGACGTGTGTACCATTCTCTTTCAGGAGACACTGGTGCTCTGAAGTTCAGCAGAGTGTGAGAGTTAAGAGAGCGCCCACTCTCTGAGGTCTCTAGAAAGGATTATAGGTGTGTGTTTAATTAGAAGCCTGCCCCTCGAGCACAGCCCTGATGATTAGCTATTAGACCTCTTTCACAGAAAGACCAAGCTCCTGGGTATGAACTCTTTCTCCTTTGTTTACAGCCCGTGGCACACAAGAGCGTAAGCCCCACTGGCTACACCAGGTGTCCTCTGGTAGCAGTCACAAAAATCGGGGTGCCAGACAGAGGTCTGAGCTCCTTCCTGGGTGACACGGTTTATTATAGTCTCATGGGACCAGGAACACACGCTCCCATGGCCTCCTGAGCCACGCGATCAAGCGGCATCCCCTAGAGGGCAGCGGCGGCAAAAACCCAGGCACCAGGTCCGTGTAAAGGCTGACGCTCCTGCTCTGGAGCATGCGCGGGGGAGACCGCGAACATGGCGCCCAGCAGCCCCGGCCCGGTGCTGCCCCTGCCCGGTGCTGCCCCTGCCGGGGTCCTCGGTGTCGTGAAGCAGTGCCTGTCCCTCAGCCGCCCACGCTTCACTGTAAGCAGGTAAGCCCCCCTCGCTTGAAGTTTGAGCACTATGCGAGCCCCGTTGGTTTTCAAGATTCGATGTCTTGCAGGCTTGTCTTTCAAGTGCGTGTCCGAACACTGGGATGCCTGAGGTGGGGGCCCAACGCTTCACCCAACTCGAGGCGGCGCTCCGGGCTTTGAGTTCCCGCCTGGTTGCCGGTGGCTCCCAGGCTGGGGTTGATGGCAAGGTTGTGTCCCAGCCTCTCCTATCTGCTTCGGTGGCCTTGTGCGTCACCCTTAGGTTTTTGTAAGAGGAAGTTATTCCATATGTCGCTGTAGACCGGTTATCTGTGGGTGGGGGTGGGGGCGTTCAGGAGCGTCTCCGTCACCATCTCTGTTTCTTTCTTTATTGAGAGAGAGCAAGCGCATGCACGAGCAGGGGAGGGGCGGGGGGAGACTGAGAGAGAGCGAGAGAGAATCCCAAGCAGGCTCCATGTCCAGCACGGAGCCTGACGCCAGGAGCCGTCTCAGGACTGTGAATTCATGACCTGAATTCATGAGCCGAAATCGAGTCTGTCGCTTAACTGAGCCACCCAGGCACCCCTCAGTCGCCATCTTGAACCAGAGCTTGAAAGTCATCTTTCATATGACCCTCTCTATCAACTTTATCTGAAAGTGTTTTCATTTTCCCTCTATTTTGAAGCTTGTTTTTGCAAACTATAAAACTCTGGTTAACCGTTTTTTTTTTTTAATTTCCAGAACATTTAAAATGAGATTTGATTGTCTTCTGACTTCCGTTGTATCTGAACAGAAGTCAGACGATCCCTTTTTCTTTGCTGTCCTCTATGGAATGTGTATTTACCTCTCTTATTTCTTTTAAGATATTCTATTGATTTTTTTAAGTTAATTTATTTGCCGAGAGGGAGAGAGAGAGAATCCTAAGCAGGCTGTGTGCTCACAGCCTGGGAGCCTGTGTTGTGAGCACGGAGCCTGGCGGCGGGGCTCGACCCCACAAACCGGGAGATCATGACCTGAGCTGAAATCAAGAGTTGGAGGCTTATCCGATGAGCCGCCCACCTGACCCCCCATTGATCTTTTTTATTACAACAGTTTGATTATGATATATCTAGGGTGTGTGTGTAGGATGTGTTACCCTTTTGGGATTTGTTGAGAGTCTTCAATTTGTAGGTTAATAAAATATATCACTAAATTCGGACAGTTTTCAGCCTTTTTCTATCCAAGTTTTCTACCTCAGTTCCCCATCATTGTGGCACTCCTATTTCATAATCGTTGGGTCACTCGGTACTGTCCAACAGGAGGCTGCTCAGGTCCTGTTCATTTTTTTTCAATGCCTTTTTTTTTTCTGTTTTAGTTTTGGTAATTTTGATCTATTTTAACATTATTTTAAGTTATCTTAATTCACTGACCTCCCTCCTAGTTGGCAGTTTCCAATCTGATATTAAGGCCATCGTTTGAATTCTTTATTTCAGATTGTACTCTTTAGTTCTAGAATTTTTATTTGCTTCTCTCTAATTTAATTAAAATTTAGGTTGTTATTAACTTATTAAATAAAAAATTAAAATTTTGCTTTTCTGGTGAGTTCATCTTGTTCACTTAAAAATTTTTTTTAAATGTTTGTTTATTTTTGAGAGAGAGAAAGAGTGCGGGAGCAAGTGGAAGAGGGGCAGAAAGAGGGAGACACAGAATCTGAAGCAGGCTCCAGGCTCTGAGCTGTCAGAACAGAGCCCCACGCGGGGCTCAAACTCACGAACTGTGAGATCATGACCTGAGCCGAAGTTGGATGACTAACTGACTGAGCCACCCGGGTGCCCCATCTTGTTCACGTTTTTCCTTTCACATTGTGTTCATCTTTCCCTATGTCCATGAAAATACTTACAATAACTAATAAAATTCTTGTCTGCTGATTCTAACATCTGCGTATCTATGGACCTGTTTTTATTGGCTGCTTTTTCTCTTTATTATGGATGACATTTTCCTGCTTCTTCATGTGTCTGACAGTTTTTAATTATATTTTGCTCATTCTGGATGATATATTTTAGGAAGTCTTGTTATGCTGTGGAGTGCTGAGTGTTGAGTTTTGTTCTGACAGGAAGTTAAATCACTGGATGATCCTTTTGATACTCTCAGCCTTGGTTTTGGACTTTTCTAGAGCAACTATAATTTGGTGTGTTATTTACTCAAGATTGTGATTTTTACTCTTTTGGTGTGTCCTTCTGGACCATCAGTTGAGTGCCAGAGGTACTCAGAGAGCTTTGTCATCTCTGGATGTACTGGAACTTAAGCGTCTGTTAGTACTGATTGACTTTAGTATCTCCATTCAGCTTTTTATCCCCCAGCAGCCACTCTGTTAGCCTCATGGGATTTTATCCTGTGTGTGTGCAGCCCAGCCCTCTGCAAATACTTGATAAGAACATTTACACAGACTTCTGCACCTTCCCGTATACATCTTCTCCCTGTCTAGAACACTGTTGTACAAATTCCAGCCATCTAAACTCTCCTTCCGTATGCCACGTGTGTCTCAATCTTGACATATCTAGAGCAGAATATAGTATTTCCTTTTTAATTCTCTCTTCTTTCCCTGTTCCCATGCTCAGTTTGTGACATAACCCCACTGCCTAATCTCTCCTTGACAGCCTTTTCCATATCCCTTTGACCACCAGTTCAGTCAATTTGTCTTTAATTGTGTCTTTTTCCTGCCTGTAAGCAAGGCAGCAATCTTAATTTCCTAATTGTTCTCAATTTTATGGTATCACAGCACTTTACTAAAACTACTAATAGAGCACTTACATTTTTTATTATAATACAGTACCTAGCTTCAATTAATAATTGTTAATTGCATGAAGGAATGAATGGGTATTGTGTTTGCATGTGCTTGACCTGCTAGGCCATCTGCTCATTTTGAGTAGGGACAGTAAAATACAAGACACATAATTAGGTATTTAATAAATGATTACTGAATGAATAATGACATTATGAAGTTACTAAATTTTTTTTTTTTTGCATAAACAGATCAGGTCCCCTGGAGTTGATATGTTATATCTTCATATCATGTTCAGTATTTCCCAATCTACCTTAAACCATTTTTGGGGAGAATAAGTCAGGGAAAGTCTACCTGCATGTATGCTGATATAGTGAACCATTGTGTATGCAAGGCCATTCAGTTTTTTTGAAACAACAAGAACAACAAAAGCAAGAAATATATGTCACCATTTTCAGTTTTGCACATGTTCTCGGTTTTTCCTAAAATGCTGACTTTTGGAGTTAAGTACATTTAATGAATTAATAAGAATAAACAAAAGTAATTGTAGACATTCGTGCTATGCCAGAGATGTAAAATTTATTAGTAGGATCATGAAGAATCTCCTCTGTTTCCAGAAAGATACCACCCAACACTGGAAACAGAATTCCCAAAGCACCCAAGGGAAGATAAACTTTAATATGGAGGAAATGAAAAACTTTGGGAAGCCAGTAGCATCCGCCTGTTCAGAATGCCCTGGGCCACTGATATTCACCATATGGCCATCGAAAGTCTCTTGGTTTCTTTTCGAGGGAGAGTTGTCAGTGATAACGTCATCCTTGTTACAGCTTGGAAAGCAGAGTCAGTTAGTTGCAGGTTCTGAGACAGGTGAACGCTAAAGCTTCTGGGTTGATTCTTTCAAATTCAGGCAGGGAGCAAAGGAGCCATCGCTCAGCAGCAGCTTGAGATGCAGGGCTCACAGCAGGGCTGGGTATAGGTTGTGAGATTGAGGGACTCCAGGCAAGGGGTGGGCTGGCAGGAGTTGAGCAGGAAGCAGGTGGGCACACAGGGCTGAGGAATGTGGCAGGGTGGGGGGCAGTTGTCACAGCAGGTTGGCTCCAGTAACCAAGTCGTGTGTGGGCAGGTGCTGGGCAGGCAGACTCCGCACCGGCAGCATTTGTCAGAGGAGCAGATGGTGGTGGCGGGGCCGGTGGGGACGCTGCAGCAGCAGGGGACACAGCAAGCCATGGTGCTGGGAATCTGTTTTTAATTGGTTTGGTTGTAACGATAGATGAGGCTTCTGAGTTGTGACTGTCTCTCCTTTCTTTGAGGCTCTTATATACCCTCCCCAGTGGGCGTTGGTCCAACCAGAAGGCTTCTTTCCTGGTTCTTGTTTATATTAGTGTACCCATTATCCTTTGATTGGTTTGACATTTAGATGCTTGTAAAGAGTCTCTATTCTCCTAATTAACATTTATTTGAGTTTCTTCCTAAATCTGCACTGATTACTCTTGCTATTTGTGACTGGAACACAAGCTTTATGATGTATCATCGAAAACTTCTGCTGTTATAATTCTGGCACCGGCCATGCTGGGAAATATTGCATGATAGTACACCTGTAGTATGTAGGTCTTCTCTCTAGTGCTGGTCTAGTGTTCATTGTCTGTACCTTTATCTGTATCAGTTGTTCTGATGATGTTTTAAAAAATTGAACTTTAGTAACTTTTTTTTTGTGTAGAGACTTTTTAAAAAATTATATAATTTTTTGTTGAGATATAATTAGGATATAACATTGTGTTAGTTAAGTTTGGGGACTTTTGAAGATCAAACTTACATTAATATGGAGAAATATGTTATTGAGAAATATAGGCTGGCTTTTAAAAAACACCTGTCATTTCATTTTTTACTATAAATATTATATATTTATTTAAAAATTTGGACACAATAGAAAAGTATAAAGAAAACTCACTCATAATTTTGTTACCAAGAGAAATTCTCCATTCATACTGTGTATATCCCTCTAGTCATTTTTTTATACATTTGTTTATCATTTTAGTACTGGAATCATTTTACCTGTGGTTCTACAACTTGCCTTTTTGCTTAAACATATATATTTTCATTATCTTGTATTCTTAAATATATTTTATAATGTTATTAAAATTTTTTTTTATTATTAAAATTTTTTGATGTTTATTCTTAGAGAGAGAGAGAGAGAGAGAGAGAGAGAGAGAGAGAGAGAATGAGTGGGGGAGGGGCAGACCGAGAGAGAGAGACACAGAATCCGAAGCAGGCTCCAAGCTCTGAGCTGTCAGCACAGAGAGAGCCCGATGCGGGGCTCAAACTCACGAGCTGTGAGGTCATGACCTGAGCCAAAGTCAGACACTTAACCGACTAAGCCACCCAGGTGCCTGATAATGTTATTTTTAATGTTTCCTAGCATTCATCATATAATTATACTTCCAAGTTACTTAAAATTTTTATATTATTAATTATTTAGGTTATTTTCAAGGTGATAATTGTGGCAATAGTAACAACTATGGGCCACATTAGGAGTCAGAAGAGCTCTTTACTGGTTCCAGTTCTGCTCATTGCCTTCCTTGTTATGCCAAGTCATTCAATTTTTAAAGGCTTGTCTTTCTCTTCTGCAAAATAAGGATCATAATATCTACATTTTTCCATTCAGAAGGTTATTGCCCATAGACCACCATAAAGTGCTATGCAAAGATAAATTATTATCATCATTATCCAAGTAAGTTGCAGGTCAAACAAACTCAAGGTAAGGAAGAGGGGAAAGAAACAGTCTAAAGAAGAAAAAACTATCTGCAGAAAAGTAAAAGAGCAGCCTTACAGGAAGTAGCAAACACTTATCTGGAGGTTCACACCTACCATTAGAGAAAATAGCTGGCACAGAAATTAATAAACTTCAGATTAAAAAAAACTTCTCTGTGGTTCTTCTTGGAAGAAAGGATTTGTAATGTCTGTTGGTATCCCTGGACTTCACCCGTATTTATCTTTGAGTACCTGCTAGATTTCTCACTCTTTTACTTAGGACTGATTTATATTTTCAGCATTAAAAAATGTTTGTGTTAAAACTTTTAAAAAATTTTATTTATTTATTTTGAAAGAGAGAGAGAGAGAATGGGAGGGACCCAGGGAGGGGCAGAGAGAGAGGGACAGAGAGAGAATCCCAAGCAGGCTCTACACTGTCAGTGTAGCGTCCGATGCAGGGCTCAGTCTCACACACCATGATATCATGACCTGAGCTGAAACCAAGAGTTGGATGCTTAACCAACTCCACCCAGGCACCCCTATATTTTCAGTATTTTTAAGATAGTTTAATAGACATTTATCTATAGCAGTTCCCATGTGCCAAGCACTGTGATAAACATTGGATATAAGAGAGTGAACAAAATAGACCTCATTCTTGCTCTCGTGGACCTTGAAGTCTGATGGCAGGTTTATTGTGAACATATTATTATAAGTTACTGTTATTATACACTATGATAGGAAGGGTTCTAAGAGCATAAAGATTATAAGCAAAAGGAAATTATTTTGACATTTTAAGAAAAAACATTACGGAGACATTTGCAGTTTCTCACAGAATTTCATGGCAGAAAGAGAGCACTGTCTTACTTAAAATGCAATATTACTTTGAGTCAAGCTTATGAGGATAAAGAAATTGGTACTGTTCTGTGTAGAATGTTATGTTTCCATAATTATAAATAAGATTTAAAGTTATAGATTATAAACAGTTGTAAAATAATAAGTTTATGATAATAAACTCATCTCTTTTATTGAAAAGACTTATAGTACTTTATTAAAATTTCTTTTCTTTGCCATGGCCTAACTGACCTGGGAATAACTATCCTTTGTTCATAAATTATGACAGGGAATCCTGGACAGGTGAGCTAATTTGCCTTAGATGGTCTGGTGACTGACTTGTTAAAAAACTAAATATAGGACCTATTGAGATTGAACTACCTTTTTTGTGGGTTAACATTTAAGTTTAGTATGTGTCAGAGATACTAAATATTCTATTTTTAGAAATGGTATCTTTTTACTTTAAGCAAATGCAGGAAAAACATGGTGATTCTTGATGTAGATTTTCAAATTGCTGAAAGTCTACACACATACACACAAACACACAGACACTTGCCCAGTTTTAATTATATTCTCTATAGTCAAAGGAGGTGTGGGGAAGGAAAAATTCTTCTTCTCCCCTTGAAGGTCCTTCAGCTGGCCTAAGAATTATAGTTACATGGGACAGATTAACAGGAGAAAACACCAAAGTTTTATTATGTGCATACAGAGGCCCAATAATGAAATTGAGACCTAAAGAAATGACCAAGGCAAGTAGTTTTTATATTTTTTAGACAAAGAAACAATCTATGAGGAATTGACAGGTCAAAGAAAACTTAACTTTGAGAGCTTCAAATAGTAAGGACTGTATACAGACTTTGGGCTGTGGTAGTAAATTAGTTAAAGATAGCAAGGTTTGTTTATACAGCCTTCTCAGCTCTGAATTTCCTCTCTCTGGTGGTAACAAGGATGTCTCTTGACCGCATTGAACAGGGAGGATACCTTTCCCATGGGAAATTTATTGCCTGCTTTCTCATGGACAGAGGAGTGTCTGAATGTCCTTGGTAGGCCGTTTCTTAAGTAATTTTTACTTAAAATAATCAGTATGCCAAAGTGGCACATTTGGGGTGGCTTGCCCTTGGCCTCTACAGGGGGAAGTGAAGTGATAGTGAAGACATAAACTAAAGGTTGATAATAAAAAGAAACAAAATATGATTGTTAGTTTCTTGCTTCAAACCTCTCTTTTCCTTGGAGGTTTCAGTCTTAAAACCCTTTGTGTAAGGAGCCCCAACCTCAGAGTCTTTGCATTTCTTCTCCCCTCATCCCCTCCCCCTCTCCTCCCCATCTTCAGTGCATTTAGTTCTTGAGTTAGTAGGCTGCTGTTCTGTCTGGAACAGCCGCTCTCCACCTCTCCTGCCTCGACATCTTTTAACGCTTAGCTTGGATAGCTTGGTGGCTTTCCATAACTGTCCCTCACTCTGATGCTGAATCACCAAATCTGGGTTTTAGTTACTCTTTCTGTGTGATTGCATGCTGTGCTGCTCACATCTCAGTCACAGCAGGAACCACATGACATTATAAATACACCCATCAGCCATATGTAGATCACATGTATTGTGATTATAATAACTTGTCTGTTTCCCTCACCAGATCTGAGAGAAACTTGAGAGCACTGTAGGTAATAACATTTCTTTTATCTTTACATCCTTAGCATGGATACAGCCTGGTACAGGGGGAGCACTCCTGAAATACTGGCCAAACGAATGCGTGAAGGGACTAAATCACTTGTTGGCCGTATTCTAGGTTGTGTCCCATGTACCCCATGGTTCTAAATTCTGTTCATTCAAGCCACTAATGAGCCTACGAGATCCTCTGAGAAATCTCATTCTGGAGGGACCGACAGGCACACGAAGGATATTTAGAAACATGTTTATTTATTTAAAATTTAAAAAAAATATTTGTTTATTTTTGAGAGAGAGAGCATGAGCAAGGGAGGAGCAGAGAAAGAGGGAGAGAGAAAATCCCAGGCATGTTGCACAGTGTCAGTGTGGAGCCGGATGTGGGGCTCAAACCCACAAACTGTGAGATCATGACCTGAACCGAAGTTGGATGCTCAACTGACTGAGCCACCCAGGTGCCCCTAGAAGCATATTATTTATAGGTACTTGGTGCTTCCCTTCCCTGCCATGCCTTTTTATTTTTCACATATATTCTTTTGGTTTTAGCTGAATCCTTTTCAGATTTTGACTTGTGCCTTTATATATGAATGATATATATACACATTACGCTTGCATCATACATACATACATACATCATCATAAAATGTGTTGTATATGTATTATCTTTCTAAGGCAAGGCTTAGAAGTAGGTTGGTAAAAAGAAGTACAATTAAATCAGATTAAATCATGTTTAATCAAGTCTTTAGCTCCAGTTCTCAGCCCATCACCTGAAGAATTTTGGCATTCTGTTGATGGTGGCAAGTAGAGAGATATTCCTAGGACCCTGCTACTGGAGTTGACCGCTTAAGTTTTCTCTAAAAAAAAATGAAATCAAGATTGGTAGGCCCACTAAATGACACAGGTCTTCGAACTGAATACCTGCCACTTTTAATCTGTGCAACACTAGATCCTTTTCTATTACAATCGGATGTGATGATTTTGTTAAAGATTCTTACATTTTATATTTCTCTTGCATGTTGTAAGTTGAGGCCATAACTGTTCGTTCAGCTTCTGATCCTTAGAATTGGAGGCTCTGTGATATGGTACAAAGAATTGGGCTTTAAAGTCAGACATATGAGGAGCTGAATTCTGGCTTTCTTACTAAGTAACTTTGAGAATGTTGAGTAACTCTCAAAGCTTCATTTTTCTCATCTATTAGTGATGTTTTAAGGATTGTGTGAGTTAATAATGTGATTTAATCAACAAAGTGTAGGTAAATAAACATTGGCTCACCTCAAATTGCATTTGTCTGAGAAAAGGGGGAGAATGTAAAAGCTAACCAGTTAGAAGTTAGCAGCCTAGAAGCTAGCTAGTTCCAGTCATTCTTCTAGTAGATTCTTCTTTTTTTAATACAATAATCATCTTATCTTTACCTTTTTTTTTAAATTAAGGAAATATACCAAAAACTCTAACGTAAACAAACAACATATCTTTCCAGAGAAATAAAGTTTATTGGAAAACCCATCAAGAATTTTTTTTTTTTGCTCTATGAAAATATCCAATAGAAGAAATGGGATCCAAGAAGCAACATGACCAAGAAAATATAGTCTGAGTTTTTACAGATTTCAGTAGAATTTTGATCATACATGATGTTCACCTGCCCAGATGAACCAAATGGTTATTCAGCCAAATAACCATAAAGAAATTCTTGATTTTTTTTCCACTAAAATGAAAGGTAGGTTTTCCATATCTGGGCCATCATGGTCAACTACTGAGGCAAGTGAATACTGAACAGACAGCTTCTGGGTTCTTCATTGTCAGGCAGGGAGCAAAGGAGCCATCGCTCAGCAGCAGCTTGAGATGCAGGGCTCACAGCAGGGCTGGGTATAGGTTGTAAGGTTGAGGGACTCCAGGCAAGGGGTGGGCTGGCAGGAGTTGAGCAGGAAGCAGGTGGGCACACAGGGCTGAGGAATGTGGCAGGGTGGGGGGCAGTTGTCACAGCAGGTTGGCTCCAGTAACCAAGTCGTGTGTGGGCAGGTGCTGGGCAGGCAGACTCCGCACCGGCAGCATTTGTCAGAGGAGCAGATGGTGGTGGCGGGGCCGGTGGGGACGCTGCAGCAGCAGGGGACACAGCAAGCCATAGCGCTGGGAATCTGGTGTGCTTCTGGTTTCCTGGAAAGATGAGGTTTCTGAGATACAAATGTCTCCTCTTGCTTTGGGGCTCTTATATATGGTCCCCAGTGGGTGTTGGTCCAACCAGAAGGCTTCATTTTTGTTTATCCCACCCCTCTTCACTAAGATTCTCTAATCAGTTTGGTATTTACTTGTCCATTAAGAGTCCTGCCCTTATTAAGATACATCATGTTTTTGACTCATCGACTTGCCATTTTTGTCATAAGATGATTACATTTTATCTTCACAGGGTCTTGGAATGCCAAACCTTACATGAAATGTGGATAATCAGTCTGAGTGACAATTTAGCTATAGTTTGAGATAGCAGAACATGCAACTCAAATGATTAACTGGACCATTTTCTCAGTGAAGTCAGCAAGGATATGGCACTTACAGATGAATGTTGCATATGACTATATGCATCTCAGACATAGTTACCTTGTTTATTGAGGATAGAATTCAGGTTCTATTGAGCAAGCAGGGTGACAGCCAGAATGGAACGAGATGAAACCCTTTTTCATTATTATTAGTCTATAGTGAGTTTCAAACATTGTATTATTCTATGTTTTTTTAAACAGTCTTTATTCTCACAGCTATGCCAATCTTGTAGTGAGTTAAAATGTAAATTCTCTGGGAAGAAAGATACACCCAGCTTCTGGCTTTTTAAAAAAATTTTTTAATGTTTATTTATTTTTGAGAGACAGAACATGAGCAGGGGAGGGGAAGAGAGAGAGAGAGACACAGAATCCCAGCAGGCTCCAGCTCTGAGCTGTCAGCACAGAGCCTGATGTGGGGCTCAAACTCAGGAACTGTGAGATCATGACCTGAGCCAAAGTTGGCTGCTTAACCAACTGAGCCACCCAGGTGCCCCCCAGCTGCTGACTTTTGTTAAATGTACCATTAAAAGAAAATCACCTCATCTTCATTCATTTTCAAACAAATGCTTAATTTAAAATAAGTTGAACCAAGAACAAAAAGGAGAAGTCATAAGATTCACAAAACAACAGTGGGTTCTGGAAGGGAATCTGATCCGACATGGTTTAGAACTACAGGAGTCCTTTTTTCACTGACTTACTCCCTACTCTGCATGTTTATTTGTTTTCATATCTTGGGTCTTCAATTAGGTTGTAAATTCCTTTGAGGGATGCCTTGTACAACATTCTTCACCTCGTTTGGCCTTGATCTGCTGTACTCATCTGGCAGATGAGGAAGTTGGACTGAATAATTATGTCTAGTGTGTAATATCCTGATTCCAGCATCTTCACATACTTCCCCTTGATCAGTACAAAACTATTCAGCTAGTAGAATCTAAATTACGTAATTCGTTGGATGGCAAATTGCTGTTGAGTAAACACGAAGGACGGGGACATGACTGAAAAGCAACTTGGCGTCTTTAATAGAGAAGAAACCTGGCTGAAACAGATCAGTGGGAAATACTAAATAAGCCTCATGCATTTTATGAGAAGAAGAACCTGTTAGTGAAGTTGACTTGGTTTTTGCTTAAATATTGATATGTATCACAAAGAGTATCAATTAAAAATGAAGGTTAGCACCTCTAAGGCACTTTACATCTCTGTAGGTGTGATCATACTGTTTTCTTGCAATGTCCTTCCCCAGTTCTGTACTTCTCAAATCCTGCTCGTTCCTCAAGCATCAGCTCACACATCTCATTTATGGGAAACTTTAGGTGGTACTTCTAGATGTTTTCATTGTTTGCTTTCACAAAGTGTGTCTCCTCTCTTTTCATTTAGACCTCATTTCAGTCTGTTATATTTTATGGTTCATCATTTATATGCCTTCCTCACTCCAGTGTGCAAGCTGTCTGAAAAAGTGGGAATTGTATCTTCATCTTAGGCTCTGCCAAGCTACTATGTCAGTGCATGGAACATAGTACATGCTTGATAAACGTGTATGGAATTGGATTAAATTACAGATTAGAAGGAAAAAAAAGATGTATTTATTTTTAGAATTTCCCCTTATGTTAATAATAATTGACATAAGCAGAGCGATTTCATCTGTGAAGTGCTTTACAGGTGTCGAAATGGTTTTACATTCAGAGCTTCACCTAAATGAACAATGAAAAGAACTATGGCTCAGCTCAGTCTTTGGGGGTCTCCTCTGTGAGTATGTTGATGTTTCTCAGAATCTTTATTTTTAAAAATTTTTTTGTTTATTTTTAGAGAGAGAATGCTCACGCATACTCATGCTGGGGGTAGGGTCAGAGGGACAGAGAGAGAGAATCTTTTTTTAAAAAAATTTTTTTAATGTTTATTTATTTTGAGAGAAAGACAGACCGAAAGCGAGTGGGGGAAGGCAGAGAGAGAGGGAGACACAGAATCCGAAGCAGGCTGTAGGCTTCAGGCTCCGAGCTGTCTGCACAGAGCCCTATGTGGGGCTCGAACTCATGAACTGTGAGAACATGATCTGAACTGAAGTTGACACTTAACTTCAGTTAAGCATGACAGGTGCCCTGAGAGAGAAAGAAAATCTTAAGCAAGCTCCATGCTGAGTGTGGAGCCCGTTGAAGGGCTTGATCCCACAACCCTGGGATCATGACCTGAGCTAAAATCAAAAGTCAGATGCTTAACCAACTGAGCCACTCAGGCGCCCTTCTCAGAATCTTAAAAAGAATATGTGTGAGGTAGTTACTTAAAGAGGCAGGGAAAACATTAAAATTAAAAGTAGGTGCTGACCTTGGAATTTAAAATGACCTTAAGCTTGGAGCTTAATGTATTTTACTATTCAGGCAATTTTCTTCAAGTATTTACAGATCCTTGTGAGGCCTTCTTTTGCCTTTGAGATTTATGTTGATGTCATCAGATAGTTTAATTCTGCTGGACACCTTTATAGGTTTATCATGTGTGCACGTGTCAAGAGTTGTTTGGCAATTATAGCACTGACACAGCACATGGTTTGGGGCACAGTGGTGTTTGTTTATTTTTAAAGTAAGGAGTCCATGACAGCATTTACTCAGCTTCTCACTGGAAACCATAATTCAGAATATTGAACAATTCTGCAAAACTGAAGGCATAGGGTCAGAACATTTTCTTCCAGAGCTTTTTTTTTTAACGTTTATTTATTTTTGAGAGACAAGAGAGACAGAGCATGAGTGGGGGAGGGGCAGAGAGAGAAGGACACACAGAATCTGAAGCAGGCTTCAGGCTCCGGGCTTCGGGCTGTCAGCACAGAGCCCAACACAGGGCTCAAACTCACAAACTGAGATCATGACCTCAGCCAAAGTTGGAAGCTCAGCCGACTGAGCCATCCTCTTGCAGAACTTCCAATTAAAGACCATTTGCGGAGCATCTCTTAAGGACTATTGTGGTCCCTCAGGGCGATGTGGGCGGCTCTCTTTGGCTAGCAGCTTGGTGCTCCCTACTCACAGGGCTGGACGCAGGTTGTGACAGAGATCCCACTCAGGTTTGGAGCAGGGTGGCCACTGCTGAGCAGCCAACATGATGGCACATAAGAGTCGGTCTCACAGCAGGGTGGGGGGCAGGTGTCGCAGCAGGTGGGCTGAAGGAGGTTGATCGTGTGTGGGCAGGTGCTGGGCAGGCAGACTCCGCACCGGCAGCATTTGTCAGAGGAGCAGGTGGTGGTGGCCGGGCCGTTGGGGACGCTGCGGCATCCTTGGAGACAAGACTCACAGCCAGCCATTTTGTTGCAAAGGAAGATTTTCTTCTACAAAGCTGTCCTCTGAGTCTTTTATATCCACCTGCCTCAGGGAACACGGCTTCTGTCCACCAGAATGTTTCCCTGTTGTTGTTTGTATAATCCCATACAAATAACTCACTAACTTATTTATCAGAGGTGAGAGGAGCTCTCCTTCAGTTTTATTTGGTTGTGTTGCCACATTCAAAGGTGCTTCCTGTTGGAGTTTCAAAATGGGACCAGTGTAGGGTCTCCACTTACCTCGGTACAGGTAAGTACTTCGGGGTCTCTTCTGACTTTCCTCTTTTTACTGACCAGAATTTGTCTTCACAGATGATCATTGCTGAGTGTAAAGAATCAAGAGTGATTTCTCTGAGAAGTAAGAAATGATCCCTCTCAAAATGTGTGCTCTGGATGTATTTGGGAAGTCAAAACCTGTGGGACTTTTTCCCTACTTGCTAACTTTTCGTGGATGTGAGGATGCAAATGAATACCGAAGTTAGAGAACATGTTTTGATCTTGATTGGGAAATTCAGAGCCTGCTAGATGTTGTCTATACTGATCCGCTACATTATCTCTGTATGCAGTTATGTTATAAACATTTAAATAAGCTCTCAATTTTACAGAGGACATTGGTTTTTTTAACCAGAAGCCTGAACATATTAAAACATAGCTTCATAAGACTATGTATGGTCTGAGAAATGAGCTTGCATCTTTTTTGCAAAACAGCATGAAAAGTTCTTTCTTTTCAGAATGACCAAACTGCTGACCTGCCTATTTCATTTTTTAATAGTCACCTCTTATCATTTTTAAATTTCAATTTCAATTGAAATTTACATTTCAATTCAGTGATAGTGTTAACATGTCATGGCCAAAACTAGTGACTAGTACATAACTACAGTAAAGGACACTGGTCAGCAAATCCATTCATTATAAAAAATTTTTTTTACATTTATTTATTTTTGAGAGACAGAGAGAGACAGAGCATGAGTGGGGGAGGGGCAGAGAGAGAGGGAGACACAGAATCTGAAGCAGGCTCCAGGCTCCGAGCCGTCAGCACAGAACCCGACGCGAGGCTCAAATCCACGAACCATGTGATCATGACCTGAGCCAAAGTTGGACGCCTAACCGACTGAGCCACCCAGACACCCCCAAATCCATTCATTATAAGCCATATATTTATTCAGTTTCTAATATAGTCTGAAGAGTGCGGTAGAGGGGTGCCTAGTTTCAATCTTACTTGACAGTTGAGGAGGCTGAGGCAGGGAGAAGTTAAATGACATGGCCAAGGACATCTAACCAGTAAGTGATAGAGGTATGATTTACACCAAGACAGTCTGGTTGCAGAGTTTTCTGTCTTGACTATCATAGAGGGGGCATTGCTCTGATGAGAGTGGAGGCCGCACATTGTTCCAAGATTAATAGCAGGTAAGATTTGGTAGAAATGACTACATCAGGTTATTGAGGGTCTCGACAGCCACACTGAAGAGTTTAGTCTTGATTCAGTAAAAAACAACAACCAAAAAACAACTTGAGTTATCCTAGAGTTTTAAGCAATTCAATTTAACCAATATTTGTATGTATAGAGAAGCCTGGTCTGCCAGAGGGATAGTTTGGATGAAGGGAGAGGCACAGGAGTATTGAGCCAAGATTAACTAGGAGGCTGTGATTAGGGGTCTGGTGATCAGTGTCTAAATTAGGCTACAGTCAGTAAGGATGGAAAGAAAAGCCTGTAGGCCAGGAACAATTGGAAAGAAAAATGAAATGACGTGGTTTTTTGTTCTATTATCAGGGATGAACAATTATTAACATCACAGGTAGTTTTTCGCCTTGAACTAGGTTATTGAAACTTGAAAATGTGTTAGGTTGCCAAACGTTCTGCATTTCAATCCAAGGTTAATGACCCAGTTGATACTCCCCCCCCCAATACTTTTCCCCGTGTTGAGGTTGCTAATCAGTATTTAAAGTCTGACTTAAGAAAAAAAAAGATGATTTGTTTTCACCTTAGAAACATAAGTAGCTTTTCCTAGACTCACTGTAGACACTCATTTTGTCTTAAACTATAATCACCCCAGAGAAAGCTGAGTTACTGCACACAATCAAATGTATGGTTTAGACAGATAGTAGACAATGTACTGTTAAGCGGCTTATGCTTTCTCCTGGGTAAAGAGAGCCACGTGCAGTCATATTTCTCTTGGACATATTGCTGTCTGCAAAGGAGGCGTGTAGCGGGAAGAGAAGCAACTCTTAGATTCAGGCAGTTTTAGGTTTAATACCCCCCTCTGTCACTCACCATTTGTGTGACTTCTGTAAGTCAGTTTCACAGTCTGTTTTCTCTCCTGTAAAGTGGAGAGACTGATGGTAGCTACCTGTCAGTGTTTTTTTTTTTTTTTGTTAGAAATAAATGAAATAGTGCGCATGAAGCACATATTAGAATGCCCAGTGGATAGTCACCAAATGTTAGCTCTTACGAGTAAAAACAGCAAAAGTGATAAGGTGGGAAGGGGTTGGGCAGTGGCATGGAGTACTTGTTACTTGCTTCTGGATAGTCTAGAACCATAGACAGACTGGAAGTATCTTTAGAGTATGTCTGACCAGCCAGCCCATTTTACTGATTTAAGACCCGAGACTCACAGAGCTCAAGCGACTGGCTCTGGGCCATAGAGGGAGTTCAAGAGCAGAGCCACATATCTCCTGGGTTCTATCTGGGGCTTTTTAACTAGTGCCAAGGGTCTTTGAATGCTTAAAGACCCACAGTGGTAGTATTAGGACACTTACAGTTATTTCTGGTCTTAAAAATGAAGTCTAAATATTTATCCCTTACAAGCTTGTATAAAAACCTCAAACTTCTTTGCTTTTGACTAAAAAAGTAACTTGGTTATATTAATCCTAAAATTCTCTCTGATGCTTATAAATGTGTTTATGAACAAACATGAAGGAATTATTTTAAAAAGTTACATGGGAAAAATAATGTTTTCAAGAAGTAAAAGGATGCCTTTTGGTGAGAAATTTGGAAACCACCATGTGGCAGTAATGGTGAGTGTCTCTCACCCTTCAGAGTGAGGCTGTTGACGTGTTGGGTCATTTGACTCTCACAGTAATCCGGAGACGTAAACAGGGACAAGGGTATTATTTCTGCTGTGACAACAAGAAAACTGAGGCAGAGAGGGAAGTGAATGGTCCAAAGGCCCAAGGCAAGTCCAAGAATATATACAAGATTGCACTTTGGGTAAAAACCTTATGCACTTGAATTTTTCCAGGACAACAGGGGGATGAATTAATATATGAAATGGTCATCATAAAAGTTTTTTTCTAAGAGGAATAGAATTGTGTGCCTATTTCTGGTGGATGGAGAGTACTGCACTATAGCCTGATATTTTCAGTTTATTTCAGTGCCATGATATGATATGTCACTTGGACTAGTAAACTTCTAAAGATAATACTGACTAATGTAAACTAGTTCTTACTTGAGGGAGCAGGGAATACCCAATAAATGCATGTATTTTTTTCAGAATTGATTTTTCAGAAGACAGCATATATCAAGAAGTGAGTATATATTCTTCCCCAAATTGCATTGCATTTTGAACTTGGAATTTCACCAATGACTAGAATTAAGGGAGTCAAAATTATTTCTACATGACAGCAAAGTGACCAATTTGTTTAGTCAGTTAAGGAAGAAAGAAAACTCAATTTCAGGAGCAAAGGAAATTAAAATAAATAAAACATTAAAAAATATTACATTGATTTTCAGTTTCCAGCATAGGGCTTGGCATAGTGGCTTGTCTTCAAAAAATACCTATTGAGTAAAATGACCTAGTGAATTTTTTACTTTTCAGCCTATCACAAAGAGCCTGTATCTAATTATTCAATGATTCCACCACGTGTGCTCTCCTTCCGCTGGGGTAAATCATGGATATGATGACCTACTGTTCAGGTTTAGCTAGGCATTCCACTTCCCCTAAGAGGAAACATGAGATTAAATGATCATAAGGCCATATTTGCTAAGCCAGAATAAAGTTTATTAAGGAATAGTCAAAATGGTTATTTCTCAAAGAGCAGTGAAATAGCCTAAGAGACAACTTCACTCAAAGGAGGAGAGGATTAAGAAGGTGGGCAAATTCATGAAAACATGGCCCAGGGACTTGGGATTGATTTAGCCTGATGTAGGTGGTAGCAGGTGTTGAAGGTCGGGTGATGAGCAGCACATCACAAAGCTGTGCAGAGACGCGGCTGCTTAGCAGGGCTCGCAGGGACTCTGACAGCCAGGCTGAACGTAGGTCGTCAGGTTGATCCCACTCATTCCGGGAGTTGGGTGGCAAGAATTGAGCAGCCAGCAAGTTGGCACGTAGGTGTCAGGCTCACAGCAGGGTGGGGGGCAGGTGTCGCAGCAGATGGGCTGAAGGAGGCTGATGTCATGTGGGCAGGTGCTGGGCAGGCAGACTCCGCACCGGCAGCATTTGTCAGAGGAGCAGATGGTGGTGGCGGGGCCGGTGGGGACGCTGCAGCAGCAGGGGACGCAGCAAGCCATGGTGTCAGGAGTTGGGTTTTTGTTGGGTTGAGAAGAGAAGTCTATTGGTGTCTCAATGCTTCTCTCTTCTGTCCTGGCTCTTATATACCCACCTCCCCGGGGCGTCAGCCTATGACCAAGAGTTTTTTTCCTTGTGTTTCAGTTTATAGCTATTGCCATTAAACCCATCTAATTACTTAAGTGTTTATTACCAAAGACACACTCTTTACCTCATAAAAGGGGGTTAGATCGTTTTGTTGTCAAATTAGGACTCTTCACGGAGGCTCTTTGTCACCTTAAGGACACTTCATTTCAGTCTTCAAAGGCGTAAAGTCATTATCTTCTGATCGTTATCCGTCATTAGTGATGGCCTGGTATGCTGGGTATCTGCAAATAATCCCCACATTTTTTGGTCTACTTTTTAGATGAAGAGATAACTAGACGTTTTGATTGCTATTCTACCAGCAACCAAAAATTCTATGTGATAATTTAGGTCTTCTGGCTGAAAAAGTGCTAAAAGTTTTATATTGATTCTTTTTAAAAAAAATTTTTTTAACGTTTATTAATTTTTGGGAGACAGAGAGCATGAGCAGGAAAGGGGCAGAGAGAGAGGGAGACACAGAATCCGAAGCAGGCTCCTGGCTCTGAGCTGTCAGCACAGAGCCCGATGCGGGGCTTGAACTCACAGACCACGAGATCATGACCTGAGCCGAAGTCAGATGCTTAACTGACTGAGCCACCCAGGTGCCCCATAAAACTGCTGAAAGTTTTAGGTTTATTCTTTGTGACTCCAAGAAATTGAATTAAGATGAACGGATGGGATCTATAGAGAAGGAGATTCTGCTTCTGCGTAATGAAACACTTTCTTAGAGAGCTGTAAAAATCATTTGCTTTCTGTTCCCTCCACGTGTGCAATGAACGATAATTTGTCAGGGGCAGGCGGATGGGAATCAGGACCTACACAGTGATAGTGACAGATGTCCTTTAAACCTCCATCCAACAATATTATGAATTAAGATTATTCATGACCCAAAGGACAGTTATGGGGCCATTTAGAGACTAAATAGTGCAGTATTTTCCCAAGTGAGTTCCATGAGCATCTGTTCCAAGGAACATTAAAAGGTTCTCTGGTAAACCCATTTGGGAAAGAGAATTCTTCATTGGTGGACCTTTTAGAGCCTTTAATATGCTGAAGTGCTCTGTGACTTCTAATAAAGAGATGTAACATATATTTTTCTCCAAACTTACTTGACCATGGAATCATTTTGTTTGTTAGTTTCCACAGGTTAGCTTTGTAGATTACTGTTCTATGGAGCATACTAGGGGAGGTTTCCAAGTTACATTTAAACTACTAAACTCCTAATGATGGAGTTATTTAAATAAATAAAGGCATAAACTTACTGTGATACTTTAGCATTGCTTTAGAGTAGGAAAATATTAAACTAGTAAACATTTAGAAATACTTTACTTTGAAAGTGTTAAAGAATGTATAGGTTTTCTTGACCCATCTTCATATAAAATGTCTCGGGCTCTAAAAAATCAGTAGAAAATTGGACAACATCAAGGAGGTCAGAAGCCCAAATTAACAAGCTGATGGATCCAAAAGATGCTTAATATTAAAACTGCTTTCATTTTAGCCATCTGCTCACTACTAGAATGATTTTGTGGTTTGGGATCCCTCTGCTAGAATTTTGCCTGTTATCCACATTACTTCCATAGATCTCTGTTAGTTCAGTCACACTCTCATTGGTTGCACACCTACTGCAAGTCAGACATTATGCAAAAACAGAAGCAAATAGGTGCCCGCCCTTGAGGAGGTTGTAGAAAAGAGACATGGAGAAGTCAACTGGCAAATGACAACACAGGGTTTTACATTCAGGTTTTCTAGGTGAGATGTGGGAGTTTAGAAGCAGGTTTTCCTGGAAGATTCGGGAAATACTTCATGAAAAGGGAACAATTGCGTGGGTAGAGAAGCATGATTAAGAGCTTAGCAGGTAGAAAGGAATAGGAAGGGAATTTTAGCAAGTGAAGCAGGGAAATAAAATTCCATGGTGGGTTCACGGGATGGCAAAAGTGTCGACTGGGAGAAGCACAAAGCCCAGACCCCGGACCTCCCTTCCTTAGGGAGGCTGTGGAGGAGAACAGTGGGAGACAAGTTGGAACAGGTGGGTTGGAGCCACAGTAGGAAGAATTTGCACTATACTTAGTATGCCACCCTCAGGATTTTGAACTTCATCCTCTTGGCAATGGACATTAATTAAAGGTTTTTGAACAGATATGTGAAACGATTTGTGAACAGATATGTGAAATCATTGGATTTGTATTTAGAAAGAGGACTAGTTTTTGAGTGGAGGCTCAGCAGCCTCAACACTTACTAAGTATTAGGCCTTGTGCTGAGTGCTCTATATGTGTTACACAATTCTCACCACAAGCTTGTGATGTATGCAGGGTTGCCATCCCTGCCATTTTACAGATGAGGAGGCTGAGGCATAGACAGGTTAAGTAACTAGTAAGTGAGTAAGTGATGGAGCTGGCTTGTAAAGCCAAGCAGTCTGGCTCCAGATTCTGTGCTCTCAGCCACTACCATATTCCCTCTTCTCTAGGGAGGGTGTTGTTGAAGACAACCCTCAAGATGAATTTGTGTAAGATTGGTGGAAAGGACGGGATCAAGTTACTGGAGGTCTTGAGATCATAAAAAGGGAGCTGATGTTAGAGCCTTTTGTTCTTAACCAAAATACTAGCAGTAGAAAGGAGGTAATTTGAAGGCAGGGAGAGTAGGTGGGAAGCTATTTGGGTGTTCTATGGGAGTGCTAAGGAGGGTGTGATTTCCGTTTTAGGGGGTATCATAGGGGATTTCTCATCATATCATTCAATTTCCTGGGAACCACTTGTGGCATACTGGTTTCCACAAAAAACTAATATTCTTGTTTTTTTTTTAGTTTATTCATTTACTTTTTTGACAGAGAAAGAGACAGACGGGGTGGGGGGAGAGAGAGAGAGAGAGAGAGAGAGAGAGAGAGAGAATACAAGTAGGGGAGGAACAGAGAGAGAGGGAGGGAGAAAGAATCCCAAGCAGGCTCTACACTGTCAGCACAGAGCCAGATGCGGGGCTCAGACTCAGAAACCATGAGATCATGACCTGAGCTGAAATCAAGAGTTGGATGCTTAACTGGCTGAGCCACCCCGGCGCCCCTCTGATATTGTTGTTTTTAACTGACTGAGCCACCCAGGCACCCCTAATATTCTTGTTTTTAAAATGACCAGAATATGGTCGTTTTATCCTCTGCTAATAGGTAGCATTTATTAAATATACACCATGTGCCAGACATGGTGCTAGGTATCTTACGCACATCTTCTTCCTTATTTCTTACAACCCTATAAAATCAGTACTGTCACTATGCCCAGGTCCCAGATAACAAAACTGAGAGTAAGGATATTAAATAATGATTTAAAGTCATACAGGGGTGCCTGAGTGGCTCAGTTGGTTAAGCGTCCGACTTCGGCTCAGGTCATGATCTCGCGGTTTGCGAGTTTGAGCACTGGGTCAGGCTCTGGGCTGACAGCTCAGAGCCTGGAGCCTGCTTCAAATTCTGTGTCTCCCTCTTTCTCTGTCCCTGTCCCGCTCACGCTCTCTCTCTCCCTCTCTCTCAAAAATAAATATTAAAAAAAATTAAAAATACGTCACACAGCTAGTGAATGACAGCTTGCCTAACAGCTATTCCTCATACTTACTAATAAAAATCAGCATTTTTCTGGAAAAAAATTTTACATTTTTCTGGAATTACATAGATGTAAATTGTGTTCATTCATTTTTTAAATTGGGTAATTCCTTCATCAGGATGACCAGCACCATGCTAGGTGCTATGCATATAGAAGTTAACAGGTCAGATGAGGTCCTGGTTGTCAAGGTGTGTGTTCTAGTAGGGGAGGACAGACACTGAAAATATAAAGGAATGACAGTGACAAGTGCCAGAAGAAAATGAAACAGGGTGAAGTGACAGAGAGTGGTTGGGAGGTATTGCAGGGAGCACACCTCTGTTGCTCAGGGCGGGCAGTGACGGCCCTTGCCAGGTGGCTGGAGTGTGACAAAAGAGGAGTGTGAAAGGAGATGAGGTCACAGAGGTAGGCAGGTGCCGGACCATGTAGGATTTTGTAGGTTGTTCAACAGAGTTTAGATTTTATTCTAAAGGCAGTAGGAAGGCACTGGATGGATGCTTTGTAGTGGGGAGGAGGGGGGTGATAACATGTGTTATCTGGAAAGTGAAATGGAACAGGGCCAAAGTGGAAACAGGCAGAACAATCAGTGGTCCAGGCGAGAGGATAAAAAGTGAGGCCCGTGGTTGATGAGCTGGGAAGAGGTGGAAAGAGTCTGGGAGACATTTTTGAAAGGAGAGATGATAGGTCGTGTTGATCAAGAGGATGCATGGAGAGAGAAGTCAGGGACCACGTTGAGGTCTCAGATTTACTCAGAGGTGAGAGGAGACCCGAGCCACAAAGCTGCCATCTGGGGTGGTGGGAAGCAGTGGATGATGAGGTCACTGTGGGACCTGCAGGGCGAGCCGCCTGAAGCCTGTGAGAGGGAGCAGGGCTGAAGGCACAGGAGGCTCCAACACCCAGATGCAGAATGTGCTTATTGCCAAGTTCCTGGCCTGAGATGAAAGCTCGCTTTTATGTGTGTTAATCACAGTTTGCTCTGAGGCTCTGTGGGCCTTACCAGCATCCTGGATTTCTAGGGTGCTGTTGGGAAAACCCTCCCATGATGGCACCTCCCGAGTCAGCAGGAATTTCAGTGTTGGGAGGCTTCACACTTCGCCGCAACTTGATTTTCTTTAAGCCTGATGGAGCGCTTCATCCCTTCACAAAAGCAGGCTATAGGAGCCTTTTCAGTTTGTCATCCTAATAAAAATGCCTGTAAGTAAAAACATTTGGTCTTTGTTTTCTGAATTGCATGATCTTTTAAATTTCTGGTGAACTCCTTTATAATATCAATTGGAAGAAAAAATGGCTGGCTTTAGGCTGCCATTGACATCAACCCTCTACTCTTTGCTGAGCATCTAAGCAAAGGATTCTGGGTTTGGGTTAAATGGTGGGCTTTGGGGGCCTTTCCCAGTTGTTTTCCAGTGTGTGGTTATAGCCAAGAAAGACTGAACGCTTGCCGGCTTTATCAGCCTGTGCTGAAAATTACTCTCACATTGGGTTTCTTTCAAATGGAAGTAATGTTTGCAACTTAAATATGGCTGATCCCAGCTTCAAGGGGCTGAGCCCTTCCACTCTGTCTCACGCAGACATGTCTGATCCCAATGCAGCATGCCAGAGGAGGACTCACAGTATGCCGCCACACGGCCCGTGCGAGCCCAGCCCTGCTTCTGCGGACTGGCAGTCTTGCCTGTTTCTTTTGGGGGGTTAATACTTATGTGTTATTGTGAGCTGTAGAATGTGTGGATAGTAACAGGAAATTATACACAGTTAAGGAAAATATAAAATACATGTATTAACTAAAACTAACCCAGTTGGTAAATAGATGTTCATTAAAATTTGGACTTATTGACAGCTGTTTACTGTGTGAACTCTAATACTGAGATAGTTAAACACAATTATTTTATAGTAAACTTAGGGTTTTTCATCCTTGGAATTATTTGTTAACAATAGTTATATCTTATAATTTTATTTTGAATCAGATATTTTTGTCCATTGGTTAGACAGATCTGATTGCTGGGTTGAATTAAATAGCTATTGGATTTCTAAAGAGTTCCTGTAGGTAGCTGACATTTTTAAAAATTAAGGTAATTAAATGTTTATGTCTTTAAATATTAGCTGACATGATGACTTTAAAATATAGTTTGAGTTTTTCGTTTACTAAATATACAGCTAATTTTAAAATAACAGCAAACCCTTATATATTATATAGCATTTACTATATAACAGATATGGTTCTGTGCTTTATGTGCACTATGTTATTTAATCCTTTTTTTTAATGTTTATTTATTTTGAGAGAGAGAAAAAGAGAGAGAGAGTGTGAGCAGGGGAGGGGCAGAGAGAGAGGGAGAAAAGATCCCAAGCAGGCTCTGTGCTGTCAGCGCAGAGCCTGACGCAGGGCTCAGTCCCAGGAACTGTGAGATCATGACCTGAACCAAGATTCGGAGTCAGAGTCTTAACCGACTGAGCCACCCAGGTGCCCCTATGTCATTTAATTCTTACAGCATCCCTACATAGATGGTATTGAAGTTATCCTTTGTTTTACAGATAAGGGAAACTGAGGCATAGAGAGGATAACCAAGTTGTCCAAGGTCGGAAGCTGGTCAGTAATGGATTTGGGATCTGAAGCAAGGCTGTCTGGCTCCAGAGCCTGTGTTCTTAGTCACTGTATACTAATCCATAATCTCTCCATTATTGATTATTATGTTTTTCAAGAGAAAATATGCAATTTAGTTTTTTTCAGCCAATCTTTGTTGAGCTCTTGCAGTTTGCCTGGCACTGTGCTAGAAGATTTGGGGGACTCAAGGGTGGGAAAGACACAGATGTACTTTCAAGTATTTTAGATTCTACTGGGGTTCGTTGGGGACACAGGACTTGAACACAAGGCGGAGTAGGAAAGTCATTCCAGCCCTAGTGAATAGCTGCAATAAATGCACAGACGTGGAAAAGAACAAATTGTCATTAAGAAGCAGTGAATAGTATACTGTGTCTAGAAAACAAGAGTCTTGATTCCCAGGGTGAGGAGTTTGAACTTAAGTAGGTAGACCATTGAGAGCCACTGGTATGTTTTTCTAAAGCAGAGAAATTACTTCATTAATCCCCTCATCTGTAAAATACCACATCGATAGAATGTTTAAGGAATAAATTAAATATGCATTAAAAATGTCTAGCATGGTGTCTGGAACATAGTGAGTGCTCAATAAATGGTTCGAAATAAAATGGTAGTTATTATGAAATAAGCTAAGGGAAGCTGGAGTTCCTTTTCCATTGTTTATAGGTGTTCTTTCTATCTAGCAATGGGATGAACTAGGGGTAAATCTAGGAGTATAGCTAACAGTCTTTCAATATCTGAAAAGTCTTCTGCCTCCTCACAGCCTTCACTATAACTTTGCAACCAGTAGGGGCTCCACCTCTACTAAGGAAGGACTGATGGCTCTCAGCCTTGCTTTGCCAGAACCCTGTGAGGCTATTGGGAAGCAGTGTCTGTTTCTCTAGTACCTTCTGCCATGTTGCAATTTTGTGGAGGTAGTCATCACAAACACTCATAAGATTTATTACTTAGAGGAGAACTGAAGCCAATCTCTGTTACTCTGAATGTGGATTTCTCCATTGTGCATTTCTTATTAATATCTATGGCTTATGTGAAATTCACATTGAAACTCAGTTTGAAATTTTAGCTGGAGAATCAAGATGTACTAGGACAGCTTATTGATCATAGTTTGTTAGCATTCCTCTGTGGGAATTTGGCTTCTTGATCAGTAGGGAAGAAATACGTGAAGAAAGAAAAGAACTGAAAGGAAATGAACATCATCACATGTGGGAAAAAATTCCCATAAATATTAAGAGTGTTCTGATTTTTCAGAATGCCGGTGAGTTGGATAAAAAAGGACCAACCACCCAAATGGAGTTAAACATCACCCTGGGCATCCCTCTTCCGAGTTTCCTCAGCTTAATCCCCCACTCTTGTGCATCTGGGTATTATTAGCTTCCTAATAGTCACCAGGGTTTTATGTTTCTAAAGATGTACAATTGAATGGTGAGGAGAGAGAAGGAAAAAGTATTTATTTATTTTTTTACATGCCAGGCATATTACTGTTGATAAACATACTTGATACAGGGACACTATGAGATATTAGAACCCTCATCTGATAGACAAGATAACATTGGTAGATTTGGGGGGGTTCATCTTACGTCTTCTGATTCCTTTTCTCATCCTACTCTCTGTCTCTTCCTATAGTTAAAAATATCTTTAGAGTGATTGAAGTGTTCAGTCTATACTCAAATGCAATATAACAAGATACTTTTTTGGCTTAGTGTTAAGTGTTACTTCCAGTCTCAGCCTGTGGTCCACACTAATTTCTATTCCTGACCTTTGTGTGCTTCTCTCTCATTTTTGTCTCTTCTGTTCAATGAAACAGTAAGTGTTGGGGTGAAGTTTCAAAATACTAACCTCAGAGTTTCCTGAATTCTATCTTTAGGATTCATTATATTATCTCCTGCCTCCCCCACCAGGCCCCCTAGGGGAAAACCGTGAATTCTTCCTGCTTCATGATCTTCCTGGCTGTTGCTCTAGATACACTTCTGTCATTTAGACTGTTCTCAAACATTCTCATGGTTCATGACCTCAGTGGCTTTAAAAATCCTGAGTTCCTTCACTTAGTCATCCTGCAGTGTTATAAATCTACTAGGATCTTTCTTGTCCAGATCTACAGGTCTCCTCATTTGAACAAATGAATACTATCTTATATTATCATATTGATATTACTTAATTCTGGCTCCACTTAGATCAAGATTCCCCCCATCCTTTTGGGAAAAGATTTCGTTTGTTTCTTCCACCTAAGATACATACTATATTGAAAAATTGAGAGACCAAAAGTCTTGACATTTTTTTGTTTTTAATATTAGCCTAGTAAAAGCCAGAAGTTTTTATTTTGGGGTCATGCAGTATATCAAATCTGTTTCTCTGTCTTGTATTTGTAATGCAGGAATCAAGAAGAGAAAAAAGGAATGTGCTTAGAAATGAATAGCCCCAATGTGAACAAATATTTGGTGCTTTGAATTAGTCTCTCTGAAACTCACAAGAGCAATTTTACTTAACTCTCAAATCCACAGTCTCACCTATGGCTTTCATGCTTCAGTTGAGATGATGATTCAACATTTTCTGCCTTGAGGTTTCTCAAAATCCTTTTGTATCCTTGGGCTTTTAAAACTAAGTTTGCCCATTAGCGTTTAATAGAAGAGTCATAATGGAAAGCAGGTTTCTCAAGTCAGAGTTATGGTTTTGGGAATAAGTCAGTAATTAACATCTGCTGTCAGGCTGTCTGCTGTCAGGTCCCCATGGCACAGCCCACTTTTCATGGAAGGTTTTTAATAGAAATGTTGCAGCCTTCTTAACTACAGAGCTAAATGGTGCTGAGTAATCTTTCTAGTTCCTCAATCAGATTCTATCAGGCCTATAGTGTTGTAATTCTCTGGCTGCCACCTCCTAAGCTCAGAGACTAAATTTTTACCATAGTCAGCTCCCATGATTAACAAAGTGGAACATCTGAACAAATGTTTCAGTAAATAATCTGAATTTTTAAAGGCGAATAAGAGTCCCTTTAAGAGTCCCTTCAAGAGTCCCTTCAAGAACCACACCCATTATGTGAATCAAGTGAACTTTGTGTGGAGAATTTTATACTCAGTTGATAGGTAACTAACAGGGTAAAAAGGGGATACTGAGATACTACAAATGTAGGAACTACAGAAAACCCTGAGAATGATAGTTTCTTTCAAAGGAAGAAGGAGGGAATTAACATTTAGAAATTTAGAGAGGGAGTGTTGTCCTATAGAGCCCAGATGTTGCAGGAAAACTGGCTGGCTGGTGGCTGAGTGAGGGTATGCAATAAAGCAGGTTCTACACATGTTGTGAAAGCTGAAGACTGAAGTTGGGTGCTTCTCTGGAAAGGATCTGGAGCTGCTGGAGTGAACAGGTGTTATGGGGAGAGGATCCTGGGAAGCACCAGCATACAGGAAGTCCCAGTGAAGCAGAAGGAAGCAAAATGGAAGGAAGGAGCCAGTGCCTCCTTCCTCTTCAGCTTTGCAGTTTTCCTCTGTCACCCCCCAGTGGCAAAGCCAGACAGTTGTTTGCAGAGGGTCCCAAAGCTGGCCGCAGTAGGGAGGGCATGAAGCTGGGACAGTAACTTAACACCTGGCACAGAGAAGCTTACTCTGAAAGCTCACATTTCCAATTCCTTCATGTCATTGTCTCTTCATGAGTTTTGGAGTCACACTTATGAGCTGTGAGTATAAGCAAGTTATTTAACTTTCTTTACTTATAAAAAAAAACACTTTATGGACATATGATTGACATGCAAAAGTCTGTTCATATTTAATGTAAATAACTTGATGAGTTTGGAGGTAAGTATATATACCCATGAAACAGTTACCACAATCAATGCCATAAACTCCAAAAGTTCCCTCCTCTTTTCTTTTTTTGTGATAGGAACACTCAATATATATTTTTCTAGCAAATTTTTAAGTATACAATGCAGTATAAACTATAGACACTACAGTACGCAGTAGATCTCTAAGACTTTTTCATCTTGCACAACTGAAGCTTTGTACCCTTTGGCCATCACGTCCTTATATCCCTGACCTCCCCACCCCAGCCTCAGGTAACCACCATTCTACTTTCTGCTTCTATGCGTTGACTATTTTAGGTTCCTCAAATAAGTGGTGTCATGTAGGATTTGTTCTGTGTGTGGCTTATTTATTTTAGCATAATGTCTTCCAGCTTTATCTATATTGTTGCGGATAGCATGAATTCCTTCTTTCTTAAAGCTGAATAATATTCCATTGTATGTAAATACCACATTTTCTTTACCCATCACCCATTGTTGGACACTTGTTTTGCTTCCAGGTCTTGACTATTGTGGATAATGCGGTGAATATGGGAGTGCCTGAATCTCTTTTTGAGATCCTGATTTCAGTTCCTTTTGATGAGGGAGCATAAGGCAAGCTGACAGGTGCCCCCCGCAGCCTATTGACAAATAATTGAGGCTGGAAGATTAAAACGTTTTTCCAGAACTCTCTACTGTCTTAATGCTACTACTTTGCTAGAGGGAAAACCACCTTAGCTTGACAATAGCTAGGCCTCCACTATCTTGGGAGTCTTCTTTAGCATATGAAAATCTCACTGAAAACTTCCCCTGAACTTTGCCTCCCCCAACTCCATAGTATATAACCAGTCTCTCCTTATGGTCCAGGGGCAGCTTTTTCTGCCTGTGGGTCCTGTCCCAGTGCTTCAATAAAATCACCTTTTTGCACCAAAGACGTCTTCAAGAATTCTTTCTTGCCCATCAGCTCTGGACTCCACAAACCCCACTGTCACCCCCCAAAAA
The DNA here is from genome assembly GCA_028646485.1 of Cryptoprocta ferox. Classification (NCBI taxonomy): domain Eukaryota; kingdom Metazoa; phylum Chordata; class Mammalia; order Carnivora; family Eupleridae; genus Cryptoprocta; species Cryptoprocta ferox. Next base: position 36,936,449 of record CM053565.1, read on the forward strand.
CCTCATCAGTTTAACCTCTTTTAGATTTAATTTACTCATTCCACAAAACTAAGATAACTATTTCACAGAACTGATGGAATATTAAATGAAATTGGATTCACTTGAAGTTTATTTAGTCTGGGTACAGCATATGGCACTAACCAAGGGAAGGAGAAAGGAGAAGGAAAATAAATAAGGAAGAAAATACACAGTTTCTGTAATCCTTCCAATTGATCACAAGGCTGTAGTTGATATTTATAACTCACTTCCTCCACTACCCATTTCATGTTTTCTTTATGCTCAATAAGGACCTCAGATGGTTGGGGTTCTTTACTTTGTGGGGGTGATTTAAATCTTCATTTCTGAGAGGTCTTGAATCCATAGTTATCTTGTCTTTTTCAGGTTGTCAGTAGGTGGGTTATAGTAGCACACTCAAGTATAGTGTAGACTGACTTCAAAATCCCAAAGAGCCCACCAGAGTTGTGCTTTTCCTAGCTCAAGATAGTTCAAAGGACAGCAATTTTTCTTTCACCTTAGAAAGGAGATCTCAACACGTTCTAGATAATTTGACTCCAAGAACTTTCACTGCGGTGGTGACCTGCTTAATTTTTGTGGGGTTTACCTCCTACCCTGGAGTTCACATATGTTTACTAAGACATCTAAAGTACTTGCTACTTCCTCTTCATCAGAAACAATTAGCATGACATCAACAATGTAGTAGATTGATAAGATGTGTGGAATGTCAAGATGATTCAGATCTCTCCTGAGTATGACGGGAAGCAGGAGAGTTGACACAGCCCTGAGGCAATACTTGTAAAGTTACTGTTAGTCATACCCGTTAAAAGCAAACTACTTCTGATTGTCCTTGCAAACTGATATGGAGAAAAAGACATTTTCATATCAAAAGTTACATACTTCCAGTTGCCTGGGGCTATGTTGATTTGTTCCAAAAAAGATACTCTATCCAGGGGCTCCTGGGTGGCTCAGTTGGTTAAGCATCACCTCTTGATTTCTGCTCTGGTCAGGATCTCTTGGTTTGTGAGATCACGTCAGGCTTTGTGCTGGGCATGGTGCCTGCTTAAGATTCTCTCTCCCTTTGTCCCTGCCTTGCTTGCTCGTGTTCTCTCTCTCTCTGTCTCTCTCATTCTCTCTCTCTCTCTCTCTCTTTCTCTCTCTCTCTCAATTAAAAAAAAAGATACTCTATATATTCCATCTGGAACATCAGCTCCAATTGGGGCCATTACCAAAATTAGTTCAAAATAATAGTAGATAATTACTTTGTTATACAAAGTGTTATACAAAGAATGAGTCAGTGGGGAGATGCTAGGTATCACCACCAGGCTGTATTCAAGTCCCTGAAAATGGCACTCATTTTTACAATTCACCAGGGATATAGCACCTTTTTTGACTTATTACCCTTATAATGAGGGGAACTTCCAGTGGCTTCTACTTGGCTCTTCCTACCATTTGAGCTTTATTCCATAAGCCAGAGTGTGCACATGGGGTGATGACAGTTGTCAAGCAGATTATTCCAGTTACACATTCAGCAGCTGGGGAATTGATCTGTGGACCTACTGGTCTGCTGTGATTTAGATGTGTGATAAAATGCCAGCTGTCACTGGGCCACCATAAGCCACCACTTTCATTGGTGGACTGGAGTGACATTTTGGGTCTTTGGGAATGAGTGTCAGCACACTGTCTGATAATCCGTGTGGTAGGCAGAATTTGGGGCCCCATGACCTCTGAGCCCTGGCATCATGCCCATGAATATATCATGTTATAGGACCAAAGTGACTTTGCAGATATAATTAAGGTTACTAATGTGTTGACTCTAAAATATGGAGAATGTCTTGGACTATCCAGGTGGACTAAGAGACAGTAAGTTAACACCTGCCACAACTTAACACCTCTCTGTCTTTTCTGTTTTGTACTTTTCCTTTCCTTTTCATTCTTTTCTCCATCATTTATTACTTCAGTCAGTGCTCTCCCTCCAGCCTGATTTTCTTCTATACCTTTTGTTATCCATTACTCATATTTATGGTCAGTGAACCTCAATTAAAAATGCTCCCACTTTTGCTCTAGAATTTGCAATCTGACTTCCACATCTTCCAAAGTAGCCATTTTTAAACCTGCAGAAACTGGTTGGACCTCCTTCATGTCTAGTTCTTTAATTTCATTCTCGATGAGTTTTGAACTCAGATTTGGGTTCAGATTTCGGGGTTTTTTTTTTTTGGGTTTTTTGTTTACTTACAAGAATATGTGACTTAAGGGACAGACGCCTGGGTGGCTCAGTCGGTTAAGTGTCCAGCTCTTGATTTTGGCTCAGGTCATGATCTCGCAGTTTGTGGGATTGAGCCCTGCAGCAGGCTCTGTGCTGAATGCCCAGAGCCTGCTTAGAATTCTCTCTCTCTTTCCCTCTCTGCCCCTCTCATGCTCATGCTCTCTCTCTCTCAAAATAAATGAATAAACTTAAAAAAAAAAGAGTATGTGACTTAAGCAAGCTATTTAGCTTCATTTAGACTTACTTTCCTCATCTACAAGCCAGGATAACAATATCCATTTCAAGCATTAATTTAAGTGTTAAATGAAATGAAGCATGCATGAAGTATAATTAGCATGTGGCACCGTGTATGGTACCAAACAAGTCACATTCGTTCTCAACCCTCTCTTTTATGCGTATCTTACCCATCATTCTTCCCCCTCTTTTGTCCCTAGTCTTTTTCATTGTGTCTTCTGTCTTTTCTATTTTGTACTTTTCCTTTCCTTTTCATTCTTTTCTCCATTGTTTGTTACCTCAATCACCACCCCCCCCAGCCTGATTTTCTTCTATATCTTTTGTTATCCATTTACTCAGTATTTATGGTCAGTGAACCTAAATTAAAAATGCTCCCCACTTTTGCTCTAGAATTTGCAATCGATGTGCTTTTCCTATCACTGAACTGCTACATCTCAAATCCTCTTAGGTGTCATATATAGGAAGTTTCCATTTCTGAGACCTTACTGCAGTCTATTGCATAGTGGTTAGGAATATTCTAGGTTTCCAGTTTTTCAAAAACCAACAGATATTGGCTTAATAAAAGGACTTATTCTTTTCACAGGTAGGAAGCTGCTAGCAATGGTTCAGAGACTCAGCTGTGTCAGGACCAGTGTTCCTTGCATTCTCTTGGGATTCTGTAGCTCCCGGAATCCTCTCTATATTTAAAGTGAAAATAACAGTCAGGGTGAAGAGGAAATAGAAGTACCAGCAGTGTGTGTCCCTTTTATCAATAAAAGAAAGCTTTCTTAAAAGCCCTTAACTGGCTTCTATTTGTATTTCACAGGCCAGTCTTGTGTCTCTCTATTTCTATAACTTTTATTTTTTTAATTCATAAGCTTATTTTAGTGTCAGCCTATAGGCATCTGCAGGGCATAGTAGGTAGGACACTTTGGCAATACTTTAATGTCTCTATGGTTTTGCCTTTTTTAGAACGTTATATAATTGGAATAATATAGTACATAGCCTTTTCTGATTGGCTTCTTTCATTTAGTAATATGCATTTAAGATTCTTCCATGTTCTTTTCTGGTTTGATAAATCATTTCTTTTTATCACAGAATAGTGTTCCATTGTCTAGATGTAATACAGTTTGTTTTTCCATTGCCCTATTAAAGGATATCTTCACTGCTTCCAGTTTTTGGCAGTTAGGAATAAAGCTGCTGTAAACATCGATGTGCAGGTTTTTGTGTGGACATAAGTTTTCTTCTCCTTTGGAGAAATCCATGGGAGCACAATTGCTGAATTGTATCGTAAGCCTATGTTTAGCTTGGTAAGAAACAGCTCCACTGTCTTCCAAAGTGGCCGTACCATTGAGCTTTCCCACCAGCAGTGAGAATTCTTGTTGCTCCGTTAACATTTCCCAGCATTGGTATTGTCACTGCTTTAGCCACTCTAATAGATGTGCACGTTGAACTCTTGTTTACTCTTTTCCTTCCATTTAGAATGACTGTTAAGGCCCCAAAGATTACCTCCCTTGTGAAACCTTCTCAGATGCTGCCCCCAACATGGCCCCTTCTGGTCCCAAATGATCTTTTCCTTTTTGAAATCCTGTTTATGGCCCTTCTGTCTTCTTCTTTGCAGTCTGCATGACCAAGCAGTGGCCGCCCAAAGCCTCTCCAAAATTTCTGAGAGTTCCTGAGATATTACTTTCTCGTAGGTCCCCCCCGCTCTGTCTGGGTTCTGGGTTGTCTCCAACTCCTCTGAATCAACCCAGACATGAAACTCTGCTCTTTCTCTGGTGTTCACAGGAAAGTTGACCTACTCTAGGGATTGCATGAGTTTAGTAACTTAATGGGGATGAATCATGGAGTAATATTCATGACCTCCTTCCTGGATCTCTCCTCTCTTCTTTCATCTCCTCATTCCCTTTCTGGAGTAAAAAAAGACTTCTACTTTCTGTCTCATGTGTAATTGTTTCACTTCCTTGTTTCACACCACCTATTGTAAGTTGGACTATCAAGGCTTATTGGCCACAAAAGCATCTCCCTAAGACAGAGGGAGATTTTTTTCCTACCAACTACTAAGAGAATACAGTTTATTTGTTACATTGTTTGTAGCTCTTTTCACACATATACTTTTTATTTCTTGATAGTAAAGTCCTCAAGGATAAGAATTAAGTCTTTGTCATTCTTGATAGTAAAGTCCTCAAGGATAAGAATTAAGTCTTCGTCGCCCTGATCTCCATAGTCCCTGCTTTAGAAGGGTGGTTGATAAATGTTAATAGAATGCATGCATGAATGAATGAATGAATTCATATACTATATATGACTTCAGTTTCTTTTAAAAAGAAACAAATGTACTTCTTTCAGGCAGGCATTCATACATTATCACATTTTATTTACAAGTGGAAACATGGACTATAGTTTGTTTACCCAGTTATAATATTTATTAAGAAATGACAGAGAACACTGTATCACAGATGAAAATGAAATAGCTAACAGGCAAGATCCTTATGATCTCCCCCCTCCAAAAAAGGGATGAAATCAGATGTTGAAATATGAAAAAATCTAGCCTACGTCTTAGAAGCTGAATGTTGGGTGAAGGGCTTCCATTCTTTCTGGTGACATCTAAGGAAAGTCACCTGGCTATACCCTGGTGCCTTTGATGTTAGAAAAAATGTTAGGTAAACATAGCAAAAAATAGATAATAAAGCAGGGAAGAATTAGACTTGTGGGTAGTTCTAAAGGATTACTTCCACAATATGTCAGTAATTTTCAACCCTGAAGAAAAATCAGAAATAGTATATCCAAAGCATTTTGATAGTCAGCTGGTAGGTTTGCAGCATTTCTGTGTCCGTAGTGGAAAGTCAAGGTATTCGTTGCAGAATGATATCAGGTAGAACCCGTACACTTGGTAGCCCTATGACAAAAACCCAAATGGCTTCCAAGTTCTAAGGACTTGTAGTGGTCCCAGGGTGGTTGAGGAGATACACTGTTCAGAGATGCTGTGTTCTGGGCAACTGGAAGTCAACAACCTGTTTTTTTAACAGGTGGACTGGCAGCAGGTGGGCTCGCAGCAGGTGGGCTGACAGCAGCTGGGCTGGCAGCAGTAGCAGCAGCAGGCAGGGCGGCAGCAGGACTGTCCACAGTAGGATGGGCGGCAGCAGGAGGCCTGGGCATGGTGCAGCTGGCAGCAGGTGGGGGGAATGCAGCTCACCACACAGCAGGGGGGCAGGCAGGTGTCCTCCACGCGGCAGTCAGGGCGGCACCACCTGACGCGGCAGCTCA
>CM053565.1:36942688-36962830 GCA_028646485.1 Cryptoprocta ferox
CGGAATGGGAAAAGATAGTTGCAAATGGCATATCGGATAAAGGGCTAGTATCCAAAATCTATAAGGAACTCACCAAACTCCAAACCCAAAAAATGAATAATCCAGTGAAGAAATGGGCAGAAGACATGAAGAGACACTTCTCCAAAGAGGACATCCAGATGGCCAACAGACACATGAAACGATGCTCAGCGTCACTCATCATCAGGGAAATAACAAATCAAAACCACAATGAAATACCACCTCACGCCGGTCAGAGTGGCTAAAATGAACAAATCAAGAGACTATAGATGCTGGCGAGGATGTGGAGAAACGGGCACCGTCCTACACTGTTGGTGGGAATGTACACTGGTACAGCTGCTCTGGAAAACAGTGTGGAGGTTCCTCAAAAAATTAACAATAGAACATCCCTATGATCCAGCAATAGCTCTGCTAGGGATCTACCCAAGGGATATAGAAGTGCTGATGGATAGGGACACATGTACCCCAATGTTCATAGCAGCACTTTCAACAATAGCCAAATCACGAAAAGAGCCTAAATGTCCATCAACTGATGAATGGATCAAGATGATGTGGTTTTATATACAATGGAATACTACATGGCAATGAGAAAGAATGAAATCTGGCCATTTGTAGTAACGTGGCTGGACCTCGAGGGTGTCATGCTAAATGAAATTAAGTCAGGCAGAGAAGGACAGATACCATATGTTTTCACTCATAAGTCTAACAGGAGAAACTTAACAGAGGACCATGGGGAGCGGAAGGGGGGAAAAAGAGTTAGGGAGAAGGAAGGAGGCAAATCATGAGAGACTCTTGAAAACTGAAAACAAACTGAGGGATGAAGGGGGAGGGGGAAAGTGGAAGGGGGGTGATGGACATGGAGGAGGGCACTTGTGGGGAAGAGCACTGGGTGTTATATGGAAACCAATTTGACAATAAACTATAATAAAAAAAACAAATTATGGAAAGAGTCCAAATGTCCACTGACTGACGAATGGATAAAGATGTGATATATATATGTACAATGGATTCTTACTCGGCAATCAAAAAGAATGAAATCTTGCCATTTGCAACAATGTGGATGGAACTAGAGTGTATTGTGCTAAGCAAAATAAGTCAGTGAGAGAAAGATAAATACCATATGATTTCATTTATATGTGGAACTTAAGAAACAAAACAGAAAAACATGGGAAAGGAAGGGAAAGTAAGATAAAAACAGAGAGGGAGGCAAAACATGAGACACTTAAATACAGAGAACAAACTGAGGGTTGCTGGATGGGTGTTGCTTAGGGGGATGGGTTCGATGGGTGATGGATGTTAAGGAGAACACTTGTTGGAATGAACACTGGGTGTTCTATGTAGGGATGAATCATTAAATTCTACTGCCAAAACCATTATTACATTGTATGTTAACTAACTTGGACTTAAATTAAATTTTTTAAAGGATATAAAATAAAATATTAGAGTTAAAAAAATGAAAGATGAGCTTAAGGAATGCTTGGTTACCCTATCATGAAATAAATTGGTAATAGTTAATATAAATCTTGGTATTTGCCTGTATAACACAGAATGAAGTAGAGATATATGTATCAATGTTAGTGATTTTCACAGGTAGAAGATGTTAACAGTGCCAAACAGAAAAGTATTATATATACTATAGTAATTATATATATATATATATATATATATATATATATATATACACACACACACACACACACACACACTACATATTATCTGAAGGTCTAGATCAAAACAAATTCATAGTTCAAAACATATTAAAACAGCGATTGCCTCCATGGTAGTAAGGACTTTACTAAAGGACTTTCTGGTAAAATGGAAACATTCTATTGATAGATGTGGGGATTACATCAACCTGCTGTGTATCAAAATTCATCACTATGGGATGACTAAGGAATTATGAATTTCAATGTTTGTAATTTCAACCTGAATTATAAAATAAATCATTAAATGTAAACAAGAAACAGTGACTAAATTAATTATATGAATATACCTATGTGTTTATCAAACTGTCATCTTGGCTGATTTGCCTTAAACACAATTTCTTTTACTTAAATTACACTACTATCAACTCATTTGATGTGTCTTTCCATATTATATTGCAGTTATTTGTATTTGTGTGTGTGGGTGGGGTTTTTCAGCAGTCTGTAAGTTTCTGGGGAGGAGACCCTAAATAATGTTTACAACTCCAATACTGGTAACATGTGTATCTTGGATTACCCACTCAACCAAAGGCAGGAACTTGACAGAGGTAGTTCCCCAAAGCTTGAATGAACAGAACAAAGAGGTAGGTCTCTAAGTGTCATCTTTGGGCCTTTAGCATCAACATCAGCTGGATACTGGTTAGAAATGCCAAACCCAGGATTCCCCTGTATTCAGAACCTCTGGAATTTGTCCCAACCATTTCTAATAAGCCATTCAGATGATTGGCTGCATCATCTGAATGCATTGGACTCTCACTAAATGGACAAAAATTCGAAATAGTAACAAAATGAACTTGAATTGACTAATTGCATTTCAAATGGATCCAACAAATGTGCGCTATAGATTACCTATGAGATAAGTTCTAAGGAGAGGCACATTCTGATTATTCAACAAATTTTTTTGTTCCATTGAAGAATATTTTTAATTAAGAATGACACAAGAATAAAGAAGAAGCTATGTCTTCCAGAATCTAAAGACCATCTAGAGAAATGGAACACAAAATATATGATGGCAATGTTAACCCTCAATGAACTACAAATCATGACAGTAATGGGAACCATACAGGTAATTGTCCATGTGGTTTTAGGGTAGAGAACATGATTCAAAGTTCGAAACATCCAAGAAATCCCACGCCAGTGGCGGAAGTCAGCAACATCACATGCTCATATGCAGCTGCTCCCTTCCTCATTGCTCAAAAATGACCCATAAAATAGGACCTTTTTCTCTTGTCCCATGCCACCACTATACTATGCAGATGGGCTTTCCTCCCCACTGATGGTTGGAAGAAAGGCACAACCAGAAACAGGATTGCCCTAATCCCATCCTGCTAGGGAATGTAGGAAGGGACAGCAAGAAATGTAATTGCAAATGCCACCTATCACATGAAAGCTCACTGTGTTGGAAGATGAGGAGAGAGTGCTCGGTAAGACGCCATTAGCTGTGAGTCAGAAGGAAAAGCAGACCAGATAGAATTTATCACATCTAGAAAAGAAAATTTTGTTTCCCACAAGTTTAAACCATTACATAGACAAACATTATTGTGTAATCTAATAATTACTTAAATATTAGATAAACAAAAACAAGGCAGTTGTGTTGACAAATCACCCTAAGAGGTCATGGCACAAGGAGACTTCCAAATTCAAGCCCCTCACTCTCCTGGAAACTCACTCAGAACCTCCACCTTCTAACACCATGGCCAACTCCTGTTCTGGCTCCGTCTGCTCTGACCAGGGCTGTGGCCAGGAGACCTGCTGCTGCCCCAGCTGCTGCCAGACCTGCTGCAGAACCACCTGCTGCTGCCCCAGTTGCTGTGGCTCCAGCTGCTGCAGGCCCAGCTGCTGCATCTCTAGCTGCTGCCGCCCTTCTTGCTGTGGTTCTGGCTGCTGTGGCTCCAGCTGCTGCCAGCCTTGCTGCTGCACCACCTGCTGCCAGACCACCTGCTGCAGGACCACCTGCTGCCGCCCCATCTGCTGTGGCTCCAGCTGCTGCAGGCCCAGCTGCTGCATCTCTAGCTGCTGCCGCCCTTCTTGCTGTGGTTCTGGCTGCTGTGGCTCCAGCTGCTGCCAGCCTTGCTGCCACCCCACCTGCTGCAGGACCACCTGCTGCCACCCCTCCTGCTGTGGTTACAGCTGCTGCATCTCTAGCTGCTGCCAAACCACCTGGTGCAGGACCATTTGCTGCTGCCCCACTTGCTGTGTGTCTAGCTGCTGCTGCCCCAGCTATTGCTAGACTCACTGCTGTGACCCAAACTGCTCTAGTGGCTCTTGCTGCTGAATTCCCAGACTTGCACCCTGCTGTCTTTCATCAGCCCATCTTGATGTAATCCAACTGTGAGCTGAATCATGTGAGGCTAAGTATAAAACTTTAGTTACCACTGATTTTTCAATTGTGTTGGCTTCTGAATATATCCCACACACACACACACCGCCCCACTCTCTCCTCACTTCCTTGTCACTATTTCCCTCCCATATCAATGCAAACGTTGAATATTCTCTGATATCTGTTAACATGTCATTTTAATTGATATATGTTACTGCCAATTTTCTGTATGGAGATATGTCTATATGTCAAATAAATCTTAATTTTTCAGGCATACAAATGTAAGAAATTGTGTCTCATTTTCCTTCATGAACTGTCACCCTTTGCTGTCAATTCTAGTGTTCTCTGCACAAGGAGGAGATCACAGCAGGCGATTTCAGGATTTTCACTTCTATCACCTCAGCACTTCCCATGCTAACAGTGTACGATGGTGGCTTATGGCAAGCACCTGGAACTCTCTGTGGAGGTCCTATCTACATGAAGTAGCAGATCTCACAATACAGAGTAGAGAAGGAAGTCTCTGGGATAAGTGTTCAACTAATGGGTAGGTCTTACTGGATAAGTGCTCTAGCCTAGTTCCCCTTGAGTGGGGCATGAGAGACCAGAGGGCCTCAGGAGCACTGAACAAACCCGGCTGCTCTGGAAATCATTCAGGGTTGGCTTCTAGTGCTTCCTGGAATCACCTCACAGTTTCCCTAGAACACTGCTTGGGATCATCCCCAAACAACCTACTTGGTCTCAAACCTCTGTTTTGGGGTCTGACCCTGAAGTCACTCTACCACCAGTGTTCCAAGTCTCACTAACAGTGCCTTCAAACATTTCCATATGATATGAATGGTCACAATGGTGACATAGTCAACTCTCTAACTTATTCTTCACTGAACCACTAAATCTTTTCATAGGATGCTATTTCTTCTCACAGTTTTTGCGCATTTGGTTTTAGACTGCTTCTGTCCTGTCCAATTTTTAAAAGATCATATATCTGAGGGACAGGACATACTCCTACAAGTAAAACAGCTCACCATGTTAGGAACTGTCTCCCTAAAGGAGATATTTTTTTTAACTTTATAGTTTATTGTCAGGTTGGTTTCCATATAACACCCAGTGCTCTTCCCCACAAGTGACCTCCACCAAGACCATCACCCCCCATTACCTTTCCTCCTTCCCTTCCCCCCTCAGTTTGTTTTCAGTATTCAAGAGTCTCTTGTGTTTTGTCTCCCTCCCTCTCCCTAACTCTTTTTCCTCCTTCCCCTCCCCATGGTCCTCTGTTGGGTTTCTCCTGTTAGACCTATGAGTGCAAACATATGGTATCTGTCTAAAGGAGATATTTTTAAGGCACCCACCCCCAACTGTGATGCTTATATTGCATTAAAAAAGAAGCAGAGCCTAAAATAGGTATTCCTGCATAAGTAAAGCATATGGAAATGCTCTCATCAGAATCAGTAATAAAGGGGAGTCAGCATACAGTAGTAAAAGAAGCTAATACAAAATGTGGTTTCAGTTCAACTCCACCCTCATATTCTGACCCACAGATGAGAGGTATGTACTGTGCCACGCACTTGCTCGTCTTAGTGGAAAGGGGTTGGGCCTTTGTACTCCTACGTCACTTTTCACTATCTTTGGACATTCCTTGGTGGGTGGAAAGGATGGAGAGGAAAGAACTCCAGGTGTGGTCCCCCTTAGTCTAAGAGAATTAACTGTAAAACAGTGTGGGTGATCATTGTGAGCCACGTGTAGTCAATACTCACACTACCTTGTGAATGAGGGCATTTATGGCAAAGAGCATCAGAATGAGATATATATTTACCCCTGGCTCTGCTAATGTCTATGGATTTCTCTCACTAACCTCGTTCCATGTGGTTTGTCACAATATCTGTAAAAACCGACAAGATAAGGGTTAGTGGGCAGTTCCTCTACTCCTTTAGCTGACTTGCCTGAGGCAGTTACCTTCGTCCCCAACCTTGAGAGTCCTGAGCTCATGGTTCCTGTGTCCTCTTCAGGCTATACTGCCCATCGCAGTTAATGCCAGGAATAGGAATACCACCAATGCCCCTCTAGATCACCTCAATGCTAAACATAATCCTTCTGGCCCCCCCTAGCTCCTAACATTGCCTGCTGATTTCCTGGCACTAGAAACCCAAAGGGAAAAGGTAGCAGCCAGAGGTTTAATTCCAGTCAGAACTTTACCATGTCCCTTCCAGTTAGCTTTCCTATCTTAGAGCCAAGACCTCTAGATGTACACAGCCTACAATTATGGTAGAAGGAGGCATAAATTCCCTGGGATGGATCACTGGGATGAAGTTAGTGGGGAAACTTCTCCTTTAACTTTCACATCTAGATCAACGTATTCAAATAGGGGCCATGAATGATTGTGGGTATTCAGCAATGAGTTCAATTCAGATCTCATGTCCAATAGCCTGCAAACATATGAGTATTTTAGCTTGCTCTGAGACAGTGGCTGTAGATTCCTTGGGCAAGGACTAATGAAATTCTATGATGCACACTTCTTGTGGTCCTTTAATCTAGAAATGCCTTCATCTTAGGCATCTCTATTTTTGTGTTAATGGTCTGTGAAAAGCATAGCTTAAAGTCTGCTGTGTCATGGATCATGACTTTACATTGAATCAATGACCTCAGTCTTTGCTTTTTTATTGCTATGCTCTTTAAATATGTGCACACACATGAGCGCACATGCAAGTGCACATGCACGCATGCACGCACACACACAGATATAAAGGTGTACCTGAGTTGGCTGCATATATATTATTATGAGGGACATTATATTCTATTATCCATATTGATAGATATCTGAGGGTCACATATCATTCTATCCCCTTTGTCATTCCAACCTTGTTGGTCATCACATAATTATACCCACATTACTTCTTACAATTAATATGCCACATGGATTCTGTCATTCAGAGGTATGACCATCCCCATTATTCCTAGGGAGCATAGCTTGGTCACAGCAATCCCTACCACAACCTCTAACTTTAGAGAATAGATACTCCTTTCCCAAGATACAGCTGACACTGGTACCTGATGATTCCTTAATAGCATGGTAAAGACAGTGCCCCAGACCCTCCTAGGGAATGAGTACTTGGGCTTTGTAACCTTATGACTATATTCATTTTAGCATTTCTATTTTTCTCTGTATCTTTTGATCCCTCTCTTCTCACCTGTGTGTGCCATGGCCCTAGATAAATCTGTACAGGTTATCTATTTTTATGTAATATTACCTCAAAATTTAGCAGCTTAGAGTGTACTCATTTATTTTCTCTGTTTCTGAGGATCGAAATCCAGATATGGTCCACCTAGACTCTCCATTTCACAGGATTTCACAAGACTGCACTCAAGATGCTGGCTGGCACTGGGATCTCATCTGAGGTCTTGACTGGGGAAGAATCCATTTCCAAGTTCACTTATGTAGTCATTGGCAGGATTCATTTCCTCACGGGCCACAGGAGGGAGGACCTTGCTTCCTTGCTGGTTGTTGAATAGAGACTGTGCTTGGTTCTTTGCAGCAAGGATCTCTCCCACATAGCACCTGGCTTCATCAAAGCCAGGGACAGAGAGAGAAAGAGTTGGCATTAAGATGGAAGTCACAATCTTTTGTAACTCAATCACTTGATGTTGTTATATCCTGTGGCTTAGAAGCAAGTCACTCAAGGTGAGGAAATTACATGAGACTCTGAATACCAAGAGGTGGAAATCACTGGGTCTTCTTGGAGTCTGCCTATCAGAACTCTTACATAATACTGAGTGAAAGAATCAAAACACATTTACAGTAAGATTTCATTCATATAAAAATTCAGAAACGTAAAATGAAACTATTTTTGGGTGTGTATACCTAGGTCATAAACCTGTAAGGAAAACACATTAAAGGGTTACTTGAAAAGTCAGCACAGTAATTATCTTTAGGGTGTAAAAAGGATTGTGTTCATGTAAAAACATTTCAAAAGCCTTCTTAGTAGTAACGATGTTCTATTTTTTGAGTCAATCTTTGGGTGCATAGGTGTTTTCTCCATAACTATTTTTTTTCATTCATGCTTATAGTTTGTATGCTTTTCAGTGTATGTACATTTTACATAACATAAAATAGTTTTTTTAAAATTTAGGGTGAACTGAAATGCATACTCTATTGAAGATTTAAAATGAAAGACAAGCTTGGGGTGCCTGGGTGGCTCAGTTGGTTAAGCGTCCAACTTTGGCTCAGGTCATGATCTTGTGGTTTGTGAGTTCAAGCCCCGTGTCAGGCTCTGTGCTGACAGCTCAGAGCCTGGAGCCTGCGTCAGATTCCATGTCTCCTTCTTTCTCTGGCCCTCCCCTGTTCACATTCAGTCTGTCTCTCTCAAAACTATATAAACAATAAAATTTAAAAAAAATAATAAAATGAAAGACAAGCTTAAGGAATGCTGTTTCCCATACCATGAAATTTATTGGTAATAGTTAAGGTAAGTCTCGGTACTTCTCTAGTGCAACACTGAATGAACTAGTGATATATGCATGAATGTTTATGATTCTCACAGGTATAAGACAAGTTAACGGTGTCAAAAAGAAGAGAAATTATATATACTTTAGTAAATAGTATACTTGGTTTGCGAGCATAATTCATTCTGGAAACATGCATGTCATCCAAGGCACTCCTGTATCAAAGTGAATTTCAAGAACCACTGGCTCAGTTGTGATCTTGTGAAATCTGGCAACATGTACTACTTGTATTGCAAAACATTGCTCCTTTATCAAGTTAAAATTTACTAGAAATGTTTGCTCATTTTGCAGAACACTTGCAGAGCAAGTTACTAGCAGTCTATGGTTTTGCTGTATATACTATATATTATTAGAAGGTCTATATCAAAACAAATCTACAGTGAAAAATGTATTAAAACAGTGATTGCCTCTATGGTACTGGGCACTTTACTAAGGGACTTTCTGGTATAATGGAAATGTTCTTGATTCACTTGGGGATTGCACAGTCCTACTTCTGTGTATCAAAACTCATCACTATGGATGACTCCACTTAGAATTTGTGAATTTCAATTTGTGTAAACTCCATTTAAATTGTAAAATAAATCATAAAAGGTAAAGAAGAAACTGTGACTAAATTATTTATTTATGAATAAATCTAAGTCTTAAGCAAACTGTCATCTTGGCTGATTTGCCTTAAACACAATTCTTTCAGTTAAATTACACTCTGTGAACTCCTTTGATGTATTTCTCCATATTATGTTGCAATTATCTATATGTGTGTGTGCAGTGGGGCTTCTCAGCAGTCTGTAAATTCCTGGGGAAGAGACCCAAAACTGTATTTGTAACATCAATAACTGCAATGTGTGTATCACAGATAATCCACTCAACAAGTTGGCTTTATAAACAGACATGAACTTGATAGAGACACATCCTCAAAGCATCAACGAACAGAACAAAGCAGTAGGTCCCTATGTGTGGTCCTTGGGCCTTCAGGATCAACGTCATTTGGGTAGTGATTAGAAAGGCTGAACCTCAGGCTCCTTCTGTATTCAGAACCGCTGGGATTTGTCCCAACCAGATCTAATAAGCCCTTCAGATGATCTGCTCAAGTTGGATTATCACTAAATGAAGAATAAGTAGAAATAGTAACTGAATGAACTTGAATTGACTAAAGTCCATGCACATTTTGAATGTATCCAAACAAACATGTGCTACAGATTTCCTAACTATGGAGGTAAGTTCTGAGGAGAGGCACATTCTGATTATTCAACAATTTTTTTTGTTCCATTGAAGAATATTTTTAATTAAGAATGAAACAAGAATAAAGAAGAGGCTATGTCTTCCAGAATCTAAAGACCATCTAGAGAAATGGAACACAAAATATATGATGGCAATGTTAACGCTCAATGAACTACAAATCATGACAGTAATGGGAACCATACAGGTAATTGTCCATGTGGTTTTAGGGTAGAGAACATGATCCAAAGTTCGAAACAACCAAGAAAACCTACTCCAGGGGCGGAGGTCAGCACATCACATGCTCATATGCAGCTGCTCCCTTCCTCATTGCTCGAAAATGACCCATAAAAGAAGACCTTTTCCTCTTGTCCCATGCCACCTCCACACAATGCAGATGTGATTTCCTCCTCATTGATGATTGGAAGAAATGCACAACCAAAAATAGGACTGCCTTAATCCTATCCTGCTTGGGGATGTAGGAGGGGACAGAAAGATGTAATTGCAAGGGCCACCTATCACATGAAGTCGTCTGTGGAGGAAAAGGAGGAAAGAGTGGTCCAGAGGATGCCAGTGGGTGTAGTCAAAAGGAAAAGCAGACAAGATAGAATTTAACACATCTAGAAAAGAAAATTTTGTTTCCCACAAGTTTAAACCATTACATAGACAAACATTATTGTGTAATCTGATAATTACTTAAATATTAGGTAAACAAAAACAAGGAAGATGTGTGGACAAATCACCCTGTCCCTGGCAGTATAAAAGAGGCCATGGCACAAGGAGACTTCCAAAGTCCAGCCCCTCACTCTCCTGGAAACTCACCCAGAACCTCCACCTTCTGACACCATGGCCAACTCCTGTTGTGGCTCCAGCTGCTGCCAGCCTTGCTGCCAGACCACCTGCTGCAGAACCACCTGCTGCCGCCCCAGCTGCTGTGTGTCCAGCTGCTGCCGCCCCTCCTGCTGTGGCTCCAGCTGCTGTGGCTCCAGCTGTTGCCAGCCTTGCTGCCGCCCCTCCTGCTGCATTTCTAGCTGCTGCCGCCCCTCTTGCTGTGGTTCCAACTGCTGTGGCTCCAGCTGCTGCCAGCCTTGCTGCCGCCCCACCTGCTGCCAGACCACCTGCTGCAGGACCACCTGCTGCCGCCCCGCCTGCTGTGTGTCCAGCTGCTGCCGCCCCTCCTGCTGTGGCTCCAGCTGCTGCCAGCCTTGCTGCCGCCCCACCTGCTGCCAGACCACCTGCTGCAGGACCACCTGCTGCCGCCCCACCTGCTGTGTGTCCAGCTGCTGCCGCCCCAGCTGTTGCTAGACCCCCTGCCACCACCCCACCTGCTCTAGTGGCTCTTGCTGCTGTTGAGGTCCCTGACCTGCACCCTGCCGTCTTTCATCAGCCAGTCCCCTTCATGTAGTCCAACTGGGAGCTGAATCATGTGAGGCCAACTGGAAAACCTCAGTTTCCAATGATTTCTCAACTGAGTTGGCCTCCGAATATCCGCCCCTCCACCACCCTCCAACCTCAAGGTTATGATCTCCTTCCCAAGTCAATACAAAGTTTGAATTTTCTCTATCTATTAACATATCATCCTAATTGATATAACTGTTTTACTGCCAGGTTTTCTGTATGGAGATGTTTCTATATGTCAAATAAATCTTAATTTTCCAGGCATACTAATTTAAGAAATCATGTCTCATTATTTTTCCTTCATGAATCATCACCCTTAGCTATCAGGTCTCCTACTATTCTCTGCGATCTAGGAAGCATGGCAGGTGATTTCAGGATTTTCACTTCTACCATCTCAGCACTTCTCATGCTAACAGTATATGATGGTGGCTTATGGCAAGCACCTAGAACTCTCAGTGGAGCGCTCGGTTTATATGAAGGAGCAGATCTCACAGGACAGAGTAGGGAAGGAAGTCTCTGGGAGAAGTGCTCAACCAATGGGCAGGTCTTGGTGGATAAGTGCTCTAGCCTCCTTCACCCTTGCCTACAGCATGTGAGACCAGAGGGCCTCAGTAGCGCTGAACAAACTCAGCTGCCCACAGGAGTCACCTGCTCTGGAATTCAACCTGGATTGCCTTCCATCCCTTCCGTGGATCACTTCTCAATTTCCCTAGAGCACTGCTTGAGATCACCTCCCAGACAAACGACTTGGTCTCAGACCTCTGTTTTGGGGTCTGATCCTGACGTCAACCTAACACCAGAGTTGCAAATCTTAGTAACAGTGCCTTCCACCATTTTCATATGATATGAATGGTCACAATGGTGACATAGTCCACTCTCGAGCTTATTCTCCACTAAACCCCTAAATCTTTTGACAGGATGCTGTTTCTTCTTACAGTTTTTACACACTTGGTTTTAGACTACTTGTCTCCTATTTTTAAAATGTCATATATCCTGAAGTACAGGACACATGCCACAAGCAACATAGCTCACCAAATTAGGAACTGTCTCCCTAATGGAGGCTATGTTTAAGGGAGACCATCCCAAAATGTGATTCTCACATTGCATTTATAAAACAACAACAACAGAAACTAAAATGTATTCTTGCACAAGCAATGTATAAGGAAGTGCTCTCTGGAGAAATCAATCAGAAAGTGAGGGAAGCTGGGTAAAGCAGTAAAAGCAGCTAAGACAAAATGCGGTTTCAGGTCAATACCATCCTTACAATCTGACCCCACTTTTGAGTATGGAATGTGTCATGGACCTGCTCCTCTTGAAGGCAAAGGGGTTAGATCTTTGTACTCCTATATCATTTATCACTACCTTTCGACAACCCTTGGTGGATGGAGAGCGCAGACCCCAGGTGTGCCCCCCGCTTAGTCTGAGAGAATTAACTGCAGATCGGTGTGAGCCACTCCAAGTCCATACTCTAACTAGCTTGTGGATGAGGGCATTTACTGCAAAAGGGATCTAATGGGATATTTTATAACTACTCCTGGCTCTGCTCATGTCTATAGATTTCTCTTAGTAACCTAGCTCCATATGGTTTTTCACTATTTCTAGAAAAACCTACAAGAGGAGGAGGTTCTCTCCTCCTTTAGCTGACTTATCTGGTGCAGTTGCCTAGATCCCCATCGCTGAGAATCCTGAGCTCATGGTTCCTATATCCTCTTCAGGCTACACTACTTGGCTGTCTGCAGTTATTCCTGGGAATAGGAACATACGAATGTATCTGTGGGTCACCTCAATGATATACATATTCTTCTTGGCCCCCATAGCTCCTAACTTTGCTTGCTGATTTCCTGGTACTAGAAGTCCAAAGATAAAAGGTGACAGCCAGAGCTTTTATTCAGAACTTTAGCATGTCTCTTCAAGGTAGCTTTCTCTCTTAAAGCTGAGACCTTAGATGCACACAGCCCATAATTTTGGAAATAGGAGGCATTAATTCTCCCAAATGGAATACTGGATATGAAGATAAGCAGAGCCCCTCTTATAACCATGGCATCTGGATCAATGTATGCTAATGGGGCCGTGCTGGCATTTCATGTATTTAGCACTCATGGTCAACTCAGATCCCGTATCGAACAGCATCCAAATACATGAGTATTCTAGGGCCCCCCCATAAATGGCTCTGTTGTCACTTGGGAAAACTCTAAAGACATTTCTACTATACACACTTGCTGCTGTCCTTTATCCTAGAGGACTGGACTCTGTTTTGATGGGTCAATGGGTTAATGGGTTCTAGGTCTGAGAACTGATGCAGGTCTGCAAGCTGCATAAGAGATCATCAGTTTCCTTTGGGATCACTGACCTCACAGCTTTTTGTTCATATATTCCCTAGCTGTACAGAGCTTAAGGTAAAGAACTTAAGGTACAGAATTCAAGGTACAGGTACAGCTATACCCTAGTTCGTTGCCTACACTCTATTTCGAGGGACATCACTATCATCCATACTGGAAGATCCCTGCAGGTCCCACATCATTCTGCCCCCTTTGTCATTCCAACCCTGCTGACTTTCACATAATTATATTCACATTCCTTCTTAGAGTTAAATTCTGCCGCCTGGCTTCTGCTATTCAGAGATATGTCATCCCCATTATTCGTCATGAGGCCAGTTCTCTCACAGTATTCCTTTCCACCACCTCTGTATTCAGAGAATAGGCAGCCCATACCTGAAAGAGAGTGCCCCTTTGACCTACTAGGGATCATATCCAGCTAGTTGGCTTTTCTGGGCTTATGACTACATGTATTCTAGCATATGTACTTCTCTGCACCTTTTGATCCCTTTCTCCTCACCTGTATGTGATGTGGTGCTAGATAAATCTGAACTGGATATGCATTGTTACTTAACATGACCTCACTATTTAGCCACTTTAAATGACACAAAGTTATTACCTCACAGTTCCTGTGGATCAGGAATCCCAATGTTGCTCAGTGGGGCTCTCACAAGGGTGTCCTTAACTAGTTAACTGGCACTAAGGTCCCATTTGAAGTCTCGACTGTGGGAGAATCCACTTCCAAGTTCACTTACATGGTCATTGGCAGGATTCATTCAGCTCCTCGAGGGCCACTGGAGGGAGGACCTTGCTTCCTTGCTGGTTGTTGAATGAGACTGTGCTCAGCTCTTTGCTGCAAGGATCTCTCCTACATAGCACCTGGCTTCATCAAAGCCAGTGAGAGAGAGAAAGAAAGAGTTGACATTAAGATGAAAGTCATAATCTTTTATAACTCAATCACTTGATGTTGTCATATCCTGTGGTTTAGAAGCAATTTATTCGAGGAGTGGGAATTACATAAGATCCTGAACACCAAGAGGTGGAAATCAGTGGGCCTTCTTGGAGTATACCTCAGTACATGTGCATAATATTCAGTGAACAAATCAAAATATATATAAGATTCCTTTATATAAAATTCAAAACCATGTAAAACTAAACTATATTGTTTAGGGATGCATACCCAGGTAGTAAAATCATGAAGAAAATTAATGAAAAGAGAATTTAAAAATCTGATTAGTGATCCTTTATAGGGTGGAAAGAGGGAGATGTGGTCTTGGTGAAGGCAACATTCTATTTCATGACTTGTGCTTTGGATATATAGTGTTTGTATCATAATAATTTATTATATTAGACATGTATATTTCACACACCATGCAGTATATGTTTTTCATAATATGAATTTTTATAACTCAGTGTGAATTGAAATTCTTGCTCTATTTATAATTTAAAAAGAAATATTAGCTTTAGCATTGGTTGAACATACTGTTGACCCTTGAATAATACAGGTTTGAACCACATGAGTCCATTTATAGGCGCATTTTTCTTTGGCAAGTAAAGTGTACTTCTGGACAGCAGTAGGCTGTTAGTACTTATATTTTTAGGGAATCAAAAGTTATGTGGAGGCTGAATAGGGGATGGCATCTCTAACCACTACTTTAGTCAAGGGTCAACTGTAGTTAGGGAACTGAAGGAAATTCAATCAATGGTATATGGGCATTTATATGCTTTACACATCCTACTTTATATCAGGACTGGTAATATTACTAATATGTATCCTTAAATATTTTAATGGAGCTCAATTTTTATTATAAAATAACTTAATTGACTTGAAATATGTTAATTTCCCTATCAATTAGCCATGCTTATTTTAGGTGTCTATTTAGATCATAATTCTACAAACTAAGTCACTGCAATTACCTAGTGGTAGTACATTTTAGCTATAGACAAAATACATTCCAGGCAACTAGGCATTTATTAAAATAATAATAAGTACTAACATAATATATGTCTTACCTGATGAGAAAAGCCTTTTGTTTTTTGCATGTCATTCATTAAAGGATAGATTGATATGATGTATTCAGCTTCTCTGGAAGATACAACACAGGGTCCTCGATGGTGTTGCAAACATCAATTGGGTCCACTTCATTCAAATTTCCTTGATGTTTACCTAAGGTATTTTATTTTGTGGAATTCTAAAAAAACAAAAAATTTTTAAGTATTATTTTATATATATATTCACACATATATTTATATTACATATACAATTAAAACATTTTTTAAATACAAGGAAGAAAAAAATTATACTCCATATACTCATGCAAAAAAAGAGTAACAGTTTAGTTAGACCATATTTAATATGTGTGCATGGTCCTGATGTTAATTACCAATTCTACCTCACCAGACTATGGGTAAAATTTTTAGCAAGGAGTACACAGAGTGATGTCTCTCTTAGTTTTGATATGCAATTTTAAAAAATTCAGTGTGCTGTCTATAGTAATTTTCCTTTGCGGTTCATGCCCCATTGCTTATTCTCATTCATGTAGAACTTCAGTTTGGCAGAAGAGTGATTTACAAGAGTAAAGATAATTAATCAATGTTTCAGTCTGATATTGTTCAAAGTTCAGTGATTCAAAATCAGTACTATTAACTCTATTAATTAGATGTTACCAATTATATTTTAATATTGTAGCTACTTCTGTTCCCAATCTAATACTATACAAGTTTGTGTAATATAGACAGTTTAAGGAGGTGGGTCTAAAACTTGGCATGCATTAAGATTACACCTCAGGATCTTAAAAAATTCAGATGCCCAGGTCATATACCGGATCAGTTAAAATCAGAATTTTTCAGGGCAGGAGTCAGGCACCAGTAATTTTTTACCTCTCCTCAGGTGACCTCATTATGCAGCCAACTTTGCAAACCACTGGTCTAGGGGCTGATTCTCTGCATACTTTTCTATAATGAGAATGTATTCTGCCTTTCCATATATGGCAAAGGGTTTTCTTAATCTCTCTCAATTTATATAGAAAGCTCTCCCTTGGTATTAAGAACTCTTTTGTTTTTAATGTTTTTCTTCCCTCAGCATCTTCTATATAGCAAATCAAGTGAAAATCTCTCCCCTTGGGACACCATGTTGCTACACGATAGAATTGTTTAAATGCCTCAGGTTCTCTAGCTCTGCTTCACAAACCTATAGAATAAAAACATGTAAATCAAGTGTTTGCTAAGAAAGTTATTGTGACAAATATGTTGCAAGGGTCTTGGTCTTCAAATGGTCCCAATTAAGATATTTAATCAGAAGGTGACAAATGCCTCCAAATGCCTCTGTTTTCCTGGGACTTTCCTGTTTAACACTCAAAAGTTTTGAGTTCTGGAACCCCCTTCAGTCCCAGGCAAACAGATGCCGGAGTCCAGCTCCAGCAGGTCCAGGGGTCCCTGAAGGATGGATGGCGTTGGTGAAAGGGAGTGAGAGAGCCTCAGGTTTCTTTCTCATCACCAGGAAGACATCTCTGCCCTGTCTGTTTTGGTGTCTTTTTTTATTGGTCAAGCGATGACATGACGTCAGAAAATAGAATTTTTTACAGTGGCTAATTCTTTGTGATAAGATGCTTTGATCATCAAAAGTGTACAGAAACAGGTTTTACAGAAGTATTCTTGTAGAACCATCCCATTCATTTTTGGCATCAGTCCCCCAGATTAAGAAAGTAACAAACTTATCTCATTTTGTATGGGTTGGTTTGTTGACAATATTTATGACTTTGTCTTTAATTAACAAGTTACAACTGAGTAATGCTAAAATTAAAACATAGGTTAAGTGGTATATAGATGGGCTAGGAGTTATTTTATTTGGCTCATTAACTACAAGAGAAAGAATCCTTGTTAACAAGTTGCTTGAGAAAGCCTTTTCTTTGATGTAAGCACAATGAAGGCCCTATGTGTGTTAGCCTTGCACCTGGGTTTCTATTTTCCTATCCATCCTCATAACTGAAGTCAGTACAAGGGAGGGTATTTGTAGAATGTGGACCTTGGGAAGGGACTATGTTCTGTCCTTGTTTTCTATTTCTTATCTCCAAATTAGGCTCTTTTTCTCCTGGCCAGACTTAAATGCAACTCCTATGTTTTTAACCCCTTTATATTCTGTTTCAAATCTACAGGGGCCTACTGGAAGAGTCTTTCGACGAACATCTACAGGGCTTTGATTTAAAATCTCCTTTGTAGGGGTAGGAATATGTTTCTTCTCATGAGGTATCTGTGTGGGGAATATCGGTCTGATTTGGAACATTGTGAGGCCTAACCAATAACAGCAGTCCCGTTCCCAATATGAGCCAGCAGTAGAAGGAGATACCAATTTCACTTCATGGCAGGAGCTGTGCAAATGTCTGCCATTTCTTTGCTGTGACTGTGTCATCCGGCAAGATTGATGCAGCTTCCAGAAAACACAGATGGTTGGTAGTAGTTACAATAAGCTTTAGTACTTTGTTACTACAGCTCTGAATGAACTAGTGATACAAGCATCAACATCAGTAATATTCATATGTCAAGTAAATGGCGCCAGACAGAAAAGAAATTATCCCATATATCATCTGTTTGAAGCTCTATATCAAAACAAATCTACAGTGTAAAACATATCACAATAGTGGTTGCCTCTATGGTGGTGGGAGTTTACTAAAGTGATACATTGGGACTTTCTGGTATAATGGAGATGTTCTCTATCTTGATAGGTATGGGGATTACATGGATGTATATCCATTCATCAAAACTCATCAAGTAGTACACTTAGGATCTGTATATTTCACAGTATATAAAATTTACCTAAAATGTAAAACAAATCATACAAAGTGAGAAAGAAACAGTAACTAGAGTTATTTATTTATAAATTAATCTAAGTCTTTACCAAATTGTTATCTTGGCTAGTTTGTTTTAGACACTCTTCTTTTAGTTAAATTATACTACCATGAGTTCCTTCGACACAAGGAACAGTTGTGTGTGTTGGCGGGGAGGGATGGGTGTGCACACGCACGTGTGATCGTCACAGTAATCTGTAAATTCCCAAGGAAAAGACCCTAAACCCTATTTGTAACTCCAGTAACTGGCAACATGTGTATCTTGGATTACCCATGCAACAAACCTGCTTTATAAACAGGCTGGAACTTGATAGAGGCACTCCCTCAAAGCCTGAATGAACAAAACAAATGAGTATCTCCAAGTGTGGTCCTTGGGCCTTCAGCATCAACATCATCTGAATACTTGCTAAAAATGCCGAACCTTAGGCTCCACTCTAAGGCAAAACCTCTGAGATTTATCCCAACCATATTTAATAAACCCTTCAGATGATTTGCTGCATGCTGAGGTTAGACTATCACTAAATAGAGGATAAGGAGAAATGGTAACTAAATAAAGTTAAATTGACTAAAATCCATTCACAGTACAAATGGATGTGTG
Organism: Cryptoprocta ferox; assembly: GCA_028646485.1. Classification (NCBI taxonomy): domain Eukaryota; kingdom Metazoa; phylum Chordata; class Mammalia; order Carnivora; family Eupleridae; genus Cryptoprocta; species Cryptoprocta ferox. The sequence continues at coordinate 36,961,591 of CM053565.1, forward strand.
CCATAGATTTCCCAGCTATAGAGGTAAGTTCTGAGGAGGGGCACATTCTGATTGTTGGGCCCATTTTTTCTCCATTGAAGAATATTTTTAATTAAGAATGGGATAAGAATAAAAATGAGTCTATGTTTTCCAGAATCTAAAGACCAGCTGGAAAAAAACAACACAAATATATATGACAGCAAAGTCACAACATAATGAGCAATGGGACATGGCAGTGACGGAAACCATACTGATACTTGTCTGCAATGGTTTTAGGGTAGAGGACATGATCCAAAGGGAGAAACATCCAAGAAAACCCATTCCAGTGGCACAGAAATCAGCAATGTCATACACATGTAGAGCTGTCCCCTTCCTCATTGCTCAGAAATGACCCACAAGAGGGCTTTTCCCTTTTGTCCTATGCCACACTATGCAGACGGGATTTCCTCCCAACTGATCATTGGAAAAAATGCGGAACCAGAAATACAATACCCTTAACCCCATCCCTGCTAGAAGATACAGGAGAGGACAGAAAGAAATGTAATTACAAATGCCACCTATCACATGATAGCCCACTGTGGAGGAAGATGAAGAGAGAGTGGTCTGGAAGATGCTAGCAGGTATGAGTCAGGTGGAAAAGCAGACCAGACAGGTTTATCACATCTAGAAAAGAAAATTTTGTTTCCCATAAGTTTAAACCATTACATAGACAAACATTATTGTGTAATCTGATAATTACTTAAATATTAGGTAAACAAACACAAGGAAGATGTGTGGACAAATCACCCTGTCCTGGCAGTATAAAAGGGGCCATGGCACAAGGAGACTTCCAAAGTCCAGCCCCTCACTCTCCTGGAAACTCACCCAGAACCTCCACCCTCTGACACCATGGCCAACTCCTGTTGTGGCTCCAGCTGCTGCCAGCCTTGCTGCCGCCCCACCTGCTGCCAGACCACTTGCTGCAGGACCACCTGCTGCCGCCCTAGCTGCTGTGTGTCCAGCTGCTGCCGCCCCTCCTGCTGTGGCTCCAGCTGCTGTGGCTCCAGCTGCTGCCAGCCTTGTTGCCGCCCCTCCTGCTGCATTTCTAGCTGCTGCCGCCCCTCTTGCTGTGGCTCCAACTGCTGTGGCTCCAGCTGCTGCGGCTCCAGCTGCTGCCGCCCCTCCTGCTGCTGCCCCTCCTGCTGCCTGCGCCCAGTCTGTGGCCGGGTCTCCTGCCACACCACTTGCTATCGCCCCACCTGTGTCATCTCCACCTGCCCCC
>CM053565.1:36963330-36982610 GCA_028646485.1 Cryptoprocta ferox
CTAAGGGTATTTTCTGAGACGTCTGGAGATCTGAATGTCAGTGCGCTTCAGCAAGCGCAGGAACCACCATCTGGGATCTCAGTCTGTCCACGTCAGCTCTGTGACATGCCACTGTGAAATGTCCTCATCTGAAAATGCACATAAAAACTTGTGGAGGACCGTGTATGGCTCCCAATGGACACTGCATGTGATGTGCAATATATGTACAAATCCTTATATTGGAAACAGTGTACAAAAAAACAAAGACAATATGAGATTCCAAATGATACAGAATTTATTAAGAGATGTAGGTGAGAATCTCTGGGTCTAGGGAGACATTCAAAGGGATCATGACTGGCCAAAAGAGGCATACAAGATTCATGAGTACACAGAGAAATAAAACATACTTGTGTGGACATGAGCAGTCTCAAAGAGTTCTAGGTCATTTATGAGGAGTTGTTTCTCTAAGGTCTTTAAGGGACAGGATCAAGTTCATGACTATGGAGACCAAACAGAGATCCTAACTCTGCATCAGAATGGATGAAGTGGGCACAGACCCAGAGGAAGGAAAGAAGAGAATCAAGGAGAAGCTGTCCACACTTCAGCAAGCTGATTCACAAGATTGTCAACGGGCAGATGAAGAACAGAGATGTTGGGAATTGGGGGCTGGCTTTTCTCAACACTTGGCAGTGACTATTTCCCAAAAGGCAAATCAGATGGTGGTTCTTGGCGAGGCAATCAGCAGCAGGACGGCTGGCAGCAGCTGGATCCACAGCCCTGGGCTAGGCACCCAGGCAGGCAGCAGCAGGTGGGGTGGTAGCAGGTTCTTGTGCAGTACACGGGTGTACAGAAAACTGGCTGGCAGCAGCTGGAGCCGCAGCAGTTTTGTCCACAGCCGCTGGACCCACAGCCGCTGGACCCACAGCAGCTGGGCTGGCAGCAGGTGGTCCTGCAGCAGGTGGTGTGACAGCAAGTTGGGCGGCAGCAGGGCTGGCAGCAGCTGGATCCACAGCAGCAAGGCTGGCAGCAGCTGGATCCACAGCAGCAGGGCTGGCAGCAGCTGGACCCACAGCCACTAGACCCACAGCAGTTTTGTCCACAGCCACTGGACCCGCAGCAGCTGGGCTGGCAGCAGCTAGACCCGCAGCAGCTGGGCTGGCAGCAGGTGGTCCTGCAGCAGGTGGTCTGACAGCAAGTTGGGCGGCAGCAAGGCTGGCAGCAGCTGGACCCACAGCCGCTGCACCCACAGCATGTGGGCCGGCAGCAGGTGGTCCGGCAGCAGGTGGTCTGGCAGCACGTAGGCTGGCAGCAAGGGGAGCAGCACGAGTGGGTCATGGTGTCAGGGGTGGAGGGTGGGCAGGTCCTGTTCAGAGGTGAGGTTCTCAGATTCTGGTGTCTCCTCCTGATCTGGGGCTTTTATGCGCTGGACCCCTGAAGTATAGACCAATGGGCAGGACTTTCCTTGTTGGTGTTTACATGGTTTTTCCAGAGTCACTGGGGGAATTACAAACGAGGAAGCTGTTTCCTGAATGTTACAGCAATCGTTACAAAATAGATGCTTAATGGTTTACTATTTGAGAATAACTCACAGAAACAGTTTTAAATGAATGGAAGGGGGTCACATCAGCAGCATCATTCTTGTTTCTATGATCATTGCATCCATCATGTGATCAAGTCCCGCTGGTCTCCGTAGGGTCAGAGCAGTGTTCCCTCCCCAGTCTTTGTCCTTAGATTGTATGTGGACTGGGAGTATCTCTGAGGTGAGAGGTGTGATGCTGATATGTTCACAGGGACAAATTTAGTAGATGGCCTGAGCCCAGGTCTGTTTCCCCACAGAAGCCTGATTCAAGACTCCCACAGGCATATCTGTCTTGTAACAGCCTACCACGCCTGCATATCTCCATTCAATCAAAGGCCCTTGCATAGCCGATGTCTCGTGTCACCTCTTACATATGGCAAGGGAGAAGCAAAACAGGTGGGTAGAGGCAGCAGCAGTACACTGGGGCTAAGCAAGCATCAGTCAGTGTATGTCCTTGTTGACCAGTACTCCTGATTTACCTTCAATTGAATGCTTTCACAGGCTGTGGGACTTCCAGAGGTATAACTGGGACAGTATGGGCAAACCAGGTGAGTTGGTGACTCTAGTCCTAACCTTGTTAGCTAGTGTAGTCACTGTGTTCACGTAGCTGATGGCATCTTTATTTGTGGTTGCTCTTTCTTTTTTCTGTCAGGCTGTCATTTTTTCTGCCTTCCTCCCTTCCTCCCTGCATCCTTGTCCATTCTTTCCTCCCTTTGTGCTTTCCTTCGTTACCTTCATTCTTCATTTTCTTTTTTTCTTCTCTTCCCTTCCTCCCTCGTTTTCTCCCTCCCTCTCTTCTTCCCTCCCCACTTCCTTCTATCCTTCCTTCCTTTCTCCTCTTTTTCCCTTCTCCTTCTCCCCCTTCATTTTCCATGATCTTCTTCTGTTTCTTCCAATTACTTTGTCCACCCACCAAGCCAATTAACAAAATAATGGAATGAATTTTGAAAACCATAGATGTTCAAAGATAACTTGAATATGCAGCCCAATATCTTGGATATTAGTGTGTTTGAGACAGTTTCTCCCTATGAGATCTGCAAATTCATGCCTAAGTGCTCTTTTCATGCATGGTAGAATGTCAAGCTGCCCAAGCATGCCACAGTTAGAGAAAACACTCAACCCTTCCTTCTGGAGAGTTGGTTTATAAAGACTCCAGCTCCCTCATTGTTGAAATACAAGAATCTTAATGTGTGTTTGTGTGTGTGTGTGTGTGTGTGTGTGTGTGCGCGCGCGGCTGTCTTTTACATCAATTCTGAGATATCTTTCAGGGTTAAGCTTTAGTTGCAAACTGTGATACTGGCCTCAAAGTGCCTCTTCCAGTGACACTCCCCTATAATCCGCTCAGTCTCGATTTACTCACCTCTACACAGGGAACCTTAATACCTACTCTGAAAATTCCTCCAAGAATTAAAGTGAATGTTCATGAAGTATTTAGTCAACATTCAGGAAATATTAGGAAACATAGGTTGTATCTGTTTTTCATCTCATTTTGCAAACACCTAGCTCTTCAGAACCAGCAATAGGAAAGTTTGGCCTTGGAAGTCTCTCCAGAGCATCCTGGATACTTGGTCTCCAGTGGCGGCATGTGTCCTGGATATGGGCCTTCGTAGCTTCTCAGAGATCTCTCCATTGCTCCCAGAAAGATCCTATTCCTCTCAGAGCCTTAATCAAGCCTCACACCGCTGAGCCTTGAGGCAGCACCATTAGGCAGGACCAGAAGCTCCAGCCTTTGTTCATGACTCCGTGGAATGCCCATGTTGTTGTCTCTTTTTTTCTTCCTCACATTCTTCTCACCACCATGGGACAGGCATTTTTTCCCACACTCATTTCCTCAGATTTCCTTCACAAAATACCGGAGGTTGTTCCTTTCCCTTTGATGGTTCTGAGCTCATGGATTACTCAAAGTCATACATGACCCTTGCACCATGTCTCAGCCCCTGACATCATCCTTCTTTAACTGTCTTGGTAACACTTTGATCACAATGACTAACTGCCTTACAGTTGGGGAGTACAGTAGGTTTGGCAAAAATTACCTGATACCTTTTCACTCTGCCAAGAGGCCCTGAGTACCAGGAAGCCATACAAGAATGTGATTCCCATGAACCACATCCATATGTGTTCAGCTCTGTCTCTTCTAGTGAGAACACTGTATGCTCACATGTATCTGATGCAGCGGAGTTCTGAGGAGCTGGAAGGCATCAAAGGCAACAAAATTCCTATGTTCACAAGATCTCTAAAGGGCAGGTCCCACTGCCTCCACATGTGGTTACTGTTGGCTGAATTGCTGGACACTGATGTGTATAACTTAGTTCCAGGTGTCACCTGCATATACAGGAGAATATTACCTCCTTGGTCAAAGAAGATACTCAAATGAACATGTTGCTAGTCTTGAGACTCAGGGTGTTTTCTAACTTTTCTGGAAATAATGAATATAAGTGTGCTTCATCAAGGGCAGGAGATGCAGTCTGGGATCTGAGTCTGTCCATGTCAGCCTGTGACAGTCCACTATGAAATTTATTCATCTGAAAATGGAGATAATAGTTTGTGAGGAACTGTATGAGGCTCCAAATGGGTACTGCATTTGGTATGTATCCTGTGTACAAATACCTACATTGGGAACAGTGTAGAAAGAAATGAACATCATATGGGATATGAATGGTACAGGCTTTATTAAGAAATAAAAGTGAGACTCCCTATGTCTCAGAATGGATCACATTCTAAATGGACCATGAAAAAAAGAAAAAAGGATATAAGAACCACGAGTATACTGAAAAAGGAATGATTTGAAGACTTTCAGTAGTTGCAGACACCTACGTATCAATCATAAGGATTTCTTTGTCTATGTTACTGATAGGGAGCGGGTGACAATCTGACTGTGGAGTCAAGGCAGAGATCATGACTCCATATCAGGATGCATGAAGCTGGCGCATGACCCACAGATGAAGGAAGATGAGACTTAGGTAGAAGTGGTCCACACTTTATCCAGATGATTCACAAGCTTGTAATGTTGTTGACTGTGTGCAGGCTTTCAGCAATATTGGCAGTGACTTTGTTTCCCAAATGACAAATCTGCATTGTGTGCAGATGGTGCCTCTCGGTAAGACAATCAGCATCAGGAAGGCTGGCAGCAGCTTTGGACACACAGCATATGTGGTAGCAGGAAGTCCTATAGCAGGTGGTGTTGCAGCACGTGGGGTGGCAGCAAGTCTGGCAGCAGCCTGATCCGAGCCCTGGGCTAGGCACCCAAGCACACGAGAGCAGGTAGGGTGGTAGGAGGTCCTCCTGCAGTACATGGGTGCACAGCAAGTTGGCTGGCAACAGACGGACCCAAAACAGGTTTGTCCACAGCCACTGGACCTGCAGCAGGTGGTCTGATATTTAGTTAGGAGGCACCAAGGCCGGCAGCAGCTGGCCCCACAGCAGCCAGCCCCACTGTAGGTTTGTCCACAGCAGCTGGCCCCACAACAGTTTGTCCACAGCCACTGGTCCAACAGCAGGTGGTCCTGTAGCACAGAGGCTGGCAGCAGGGGCTGCAGCCAGAGTGGATCATAGTCTCAGATGTGGAGAATTCGGTTTCTGAGCAGAGATAAATTTTTAAGAATATGAAATTATCTTGTCCACTAGGCCTTTCATACCCTGGTTCCAAATTTGGAACCAATGATCAGAATCTTTCTGGTATCATTTATGATATATTTTTCTAGATGCATGGAGAATTACCCAAGGAGAAAGAATCCCCTAGAGATTATGAACTTCTGAACGTAAATGAGAGGAGTGTTCCCCTAGTTAAAAGATAACCCTCAGGAACTCATTTTCAGCAGTGGAAGAGGCAATGAGCAGTAACAGCATCACGTAATGATGAATCAGTATTTTTCAAGACAGAATACATCCTCTGGTCACCTGACAATTCAAGCTAATGTGGAGAAGTCAGAACCACTGTCACACCTACGTTTTTCCTTTGGCACTACCTATTTTGGTATACACTTCTGATAAAAGATGAAACAAAGGTGATGAATTCAAAGCATACCTTAACACATTTTTAACTAAAGCCATATTTTCACAATATATAAAGCTGTGTCACAAAATTCAACAATTGATAAATCTATTAGTAGCAAGCAACTTCATTAGGTATCTTGTTTCCTGCAACAGGGGATTGATTTGAGTATAACTGATACAGTCTTTTATATGCTGAGCTCCAAATCTGTTGACAGAGCTCATAAAAAAAACTTTCTCTGGAGACAGTATATTTACATTTAATGGTAAAGAGAAAGGTTTCAAAGAAGTTTGACAACCAGAATATTTTTTGTGAATTGCAGTTTAAAAAAACCAATGCCAATAAATATTTTCTCAAGAAGACATACAAATGGCCAATGGACACAAGAAAAGATGCTCACCATCACTAATCATCAGGGAAATGGAAATCAAAACCACAATGAGATATCATCTTACACCTATCAGAATGGCTAGAATCAAAAAGAAAATATATAACAAGTGATGGTGAGGATATGGAGAAAAAGAACCCTCATGCACTATTGGTGGGAATGCAAATTGGTGTAGCCCCTATGGAAAGCAGCATGGAGGCTCCTCAAAAAATTAGAAATAGAATTACCATATGATCCAGTAATTCCATCACTGGGTATTTACCCAGAGAAAATGAAAACACTAACTTGAAAAGATATATGCACCCCTATATTTATCGTAACGTTTATTTACAATAGCCAAAATATGGAGGCATCCCAAGTGTCCATCAATAGATGAATGAATAAGGAAGATGTGGTATATGTAAAGAATGGAATATTACCCAGCCATAAAAAAGAACAAGATCTTGCCATTTGCAACGACATGGATGGATCTAGAGGACATAATGCTAAATGTAATAAATCAGACAGAAAAAGACAAAAACCATATGATTTCACTGACATATGGAATAAAAGAAACAAAACAAACCAACAAAGGAAAAGAGAAACAAATGAAAAAACAGACCCTTAAATACAGAGAACAAACTGGTACTTTCCAGAAGGGAGGTGGGTGAAATAGATAAAGTAGATTAAAAGTACATCTACCGTGGGGCACCTGGGTGGCTCAGTCAGTTGAGAATCCAACTTTTAACTTCAGCTCAGGTCATGATCCCAGGGCCATAAGATCAGCCACCATGTTGGGCTCTGCGCTGAATGTGGAGCCTGCTTAAGAGTCTCTCTCTCTCCCTTTGCCCCTCTCCCCAACTTTTGCTCTCACTAAAAATAAAAAATAATAAAATTTTTTTAAAAATTAAAAAGAGTACATTTACCATGATTAGCCCTGAATAATGTATAGAATTGTTGAAACATCATATTGTACACTTGAAACTAATATAACAATGTATGTTGATCATACTTTAATAAAAAAATAAAAATAAACATAAAGTGTATTTATTCAGGAAAAAAAGGGTCAATGACTCCATCCTGTGTATCAATGGAGCAAAGCAGAGTAAGTGCATCATATTTTGGACACTTAGCAATTTATACATTTGTAACCTTTTGAAAGAAAGAGCCTTTTCCTTTCAGTGGCACCGATGTGGCTCCTGATAACAGCTTCATTTGCTCTGACTTAACTGTGGCTAGTATTTCGGGTATGTCTGCGGGTGTCTCTGTTGCTGAGATATGTTGTTGAAGTGAATAAGGTGGATGAAGGTGGATAAAACTCCTGTTTGCAGACCCAGCATCTGGGTAATGGCTTTACCAATCCATCCTGTCAAATAATCTGCCGTTGTTCATCAAGTCAGAATGGAGTCATAGGGGCAAAAGGATGGGGTAGATATTATTTGCTTCTGTGTCTGTGTCCTGTGAATGGCTCTGGCACAGAGAGAGAATCAATACACGATCATTTGAATAAAGGAGAACTCTAAGTTTTTTAGTTGAAAACATGGACCAATAATATGTAATTTGTAATAGGACTGGATGATTGGCGTGTTGGTGAGAGAAAAAGTGAGAGAATGACCAATTCAATTATGAACAAGGTAAATTTGAAGCCACATGCCTTAAACCCAGTTCCATTTCTTAGCTTCTTCGTTAAGTTACAGGTGTGCTGTGCTGATTATACCACGAGCCACAGTGCTATAGTGGACTGAGGTCTGATTTGTTCTTTCTTTCTTTCTTTCTTTCTTTCTTTTTTTTTTTGTGCAATAGCATATCCATGTTTGTGTCTATTTTAAATGTCCTGATAAGAGGAAATGTGGTTCTGTGTCTCTTGTGGATACAAGAGGTTAAATGGTTGCAAGGCCAAAGAATGACTCCAAGTATGCTCAGAATATCAAATGACACATGTGAAAAGGATAAGACAAACAGATGAGATGATGCTGAAACAGAAAAGAAAGGCACATGATGCTTTTAGGGATAAAGAAACAATTACATGAACATTGTGTAAGCATCCATTTTACTTTTTAAAATTTATTATTATTATTTTTTTGGAGAGCAAGTGGGCAGAGGAGAGAACACTGTGGAAAGAGATAACCAAACTCAGGAACTCACTCATCTGGAAACCTACCCAGAAGCTCCACCATCTGACACCACGGTCAGCTCCTATTGTGGCTCCATCTGCTCTGACCAGGGCTGTGGCACGGCCTCTGCCAGGGGGACCTATTGCTGTCCCAGCTGCTGCCACCCTAGATGTGGTATGCCCAGTCGCTACCACCCTAGCTGCTGGATACCCAGCTGTTGCTGCCCCAGCTGCCACCAGATCACTTGTTCCCATACCACCTGCTGCTGCCCCCGGTGCTATGGATCCTCTTGTTGCTGAATGCCCTATCTTACACTTGTGCCTTCCCCATCAACATCATTACAGAATCAAAAGCTTCTTTTGTTCAAGGCACCAGGACACAGAGTCCCGGGTGATATTACTCAAATCAGTCGCAATGGCTGTATGTCTAGTTTCTGACTTCTCTCCCACATTTGCCCTAAGACCATCGCTCTGTGTGAGTCACTCTGTAAGTGACTAATAAGAGTCTCAGATTATTGCCTTTCTCCCAGGCATTCAACATCATCTCCCATTACTCAGTAAGAAAGACGTTATTGGCCAAGCTTATGACTATGGGTAGTTCATCCGAATTCTCAATTTTTATTAATAACACTTTCTTAGATTTTTCTCTTCTACTGATTACCCCATTTTAAAATTCTATATTCACTTTTCTCATGACAGAAATAAAATGGACTTACTTCTCCTGTGTTTGTAACTAGCTCCTGAATAACTGATTTTGTACACAAATACAGACAAGAATTTAGACCTGGCTCACTACATAACAGAATTTCTAAACTTATTTTAACAACAAAAAAGCATCAGATAACACAAACTAAACTCATATCTTTGATTCTTTAATGAACCAGCAATGCTTCATTTTTTCTGCTCACCCTAGCTTCAAGAGAATGGCCACCAGGTATAGATGATTTTTGGCAAGAGTTATTCTCCACTCATATGCATATTTCATTCATGCTTCAGTTTTTTGCCCTTTATATGATTCAAGCTAAAGAGAAAAATCTATGTCTCCTGCCCCATCAGTGTTTCTCTGTGACATTCCAACATCCCCCCAAAGTATACGTTACATCCTAAGGTTATTTTAAAGTACAGGAATGCTAGAGTACCTCTGTAACTCCAGCTCTCCAAAATCACCTCCCATCCCATGAACACACCATGCTCTCCCATGCCTCTGTGCCTTTGTACATGCCAGCATTTTGGGCTCAAATTCATTCTACATCTGTCCCCTTTTGCTCTTTGAGGTCCAGGTCTAACGTCCTTTTCTGCATCACTTTTAGTTACTTCTCCTATCTTGAGAGAGTCTATAGCACTTGGTTCTCCATAAATAATTTTTCTTTGGGGGGCACCTGGGTGGCTCAGTTGGTTAAGCATCCGACTTCGGCTCAGGCCATGATCTCACGGTTCTCGGGTTCAAGCCCCGCATCAGGATCTGTGCTGACAGCTCAGAGCCTGGAGCCTGCTTCATATTCTCTGTCTCCTTCTCTCTCTCTGCCCTCCCCGACTCGTGGTCTGTCTCTGTCTCTTAAATACAATGAATAAGTGTTAAAAATTAAAAAAAAAGAATTTTTCTTTGGACTATAACTATCTGTTTATGCATCTCTTTCTCTATCCACACTGAGTTTCTCAAAAGTGGGGACTATGTGATTTATTTAACAAACTTGTACCTGGAGCTAGCTCTTGGCCATGCTGCAAGCTAGGCCTGTGGGTTATAAGATACCTCCAGAATATTAGAAGAGGGAAAGGTACTTTGAGTGGAGAGTATCAAGAAGAGTTTGTTGGAGGAGGTAGTAACACTTGAGTCTTAAAGAACAAGTAGCATGGACGTTCAGGCATAGTGGCTGCAACAGAATAGGGAAGCTTTCAACCACTGTTTGCTAAATATGTCAGTGAGTGACAATCTACAGCTCTACAAGACTCGAGTTTTATAATTCTACCAAACCCAACAAAGACCTTTCCAGAAGAATATTTCTTTTTTTTTTAAGTTTTAAAGTTTTTTTTAACTTTATGTTTTGAGAGAGAGAGAGAGAGAGAGAAAGAGAGAGAGAGAGAGAATACAATCAAGGGAGGGGCAGAGAGAAAGGGAGAGAGAGAATCCCAAGCAGGGTCTTCACTGGCAGTGTACAGCCCATTGCGGGGCTCGAACCCACAAACTGTGAGATTGTGACCTGAGGCAAAACCAAGAGTTGGATGCTTAACCAACTGAGCCACCCAGATGCCCCAAGAAGAACATTTCTAACCAATATGTAGCTTGTCTGCAAACATGGGCCTGCTACTGTGATCCCAACTGTGAGTCACTTAAGGCTTTTCAGGCCCAACACAATCCCTACATGATCCTATGCCCATTCTAAACATTAAAGACTATGGGATCAGTGACTCGCTTTCGCTCTCAGGAAAGTAATTCTATTCTAAGGACATTATACATTCCTTGGAGTGTCATGTATTGGGGCAATAATCCATTAGTTGGCTGACACATTACCTGAATCATCAGAAAAGGATTAGGACAATGTCCTAAATATCTCCTATACCCTTTAAATCTCTTGCTATGACATTCACTCAATAAAATATCACTGATTTGGACACATTCCATCAGCAACATGTGCAGGCTAATTTTTCCTGGCCTGCACCCACATGAAATTTGGCATCTTCCATAAACTTACTGTTTTTAAGGCAAATTGAGACAGTGAATTTAATTACAGAAGATATATTTAACACAGTGTGGATTTACTTAATGCTAATTGCAAGTGAGTCATATCATTCTGTACCTATGCCTTAAACCTATCACTTAGAAGCATTCTTTAACTATGATTATTTATTATGCTTTTAATGTATTGGAAAGAAGCTAAAAGGCAGTATTTTTAAAGTTTGTTTGTTTGTTTATTTATTTATTTATTTATTTATTTATTTTCAGAGAGAGATACAGTGTGAGTGGGGGAAGGACAGAGAGAGAGGGAGACACATAATCCCAAGCAGGCTCCACACTGTCAGTGCAGAGCCCAATGTGAGGCTTGATCTCACAAACCATGAGATCATGACCTGAGCTGAAATCAAGAATCAGACACTTAACCAACTGAACCCCTCAAGGTGCCACCTAAAAGTGCCTCTAAAGGCAGTACTTTTAAAAGTTCTATCCAGCTAAATTAGGCCAGTCTGCCTTCTTGTTTTTCAATCAGTGAAACTTCATTATATTGTTTCTATGGAGACACTTTATAACTTAGTATCATAATATGATTTAAAAGATCTTTAACATTTTTTATTTATTTGAAATCATGTTTTATTTTATTAGAAAACATATTTTACTATGTTAGAAAACATATTTTAATGTTTTCTCAAGCTCCAAAACCTTTTATTGAGAATCTACTATGAGCCAAGGACTTTGCTAGATGTGGAGGATTCAAACAAACAACATGGAACATGGATGCAGCTCTGTAGCCAACATGGATTGAACTTTATGGGAATATCAAAGAAATAACACCAAATAACTGTTTAAAGGAGTATGAGAAGGTATCAGAGAGTGGCATTTGAGCTAGGTTTTTGGTAGGTAGAAAATAAGGAATAGGTTTTCTAGAGCCTTGAACAGAATTGCAAAGGGTAGAATCTGAGAAGTGTGGACTAGATCTTAGGGCAATGAAGATGAGAGAGTGTCTGTAGATGAGGTTAGAAAGGCAGGTGTGTGAAGGGTGTTGAGAAGTTTGGCATACATCCTAAGGGCACCGGGGAGTCAACAGCCTATTATCATGAGGCCTTGCCCCATGCCTGGTAGGTTCATATAAAATCTGGCAGGGGTCATCACAAGAATCCATAGTTCATAAGATGTGTTTCTTGGCTAAGCCAAATCTCCTGTTTGAAACTTGATTTTATTTGAAAAATACTGAAAGGAAGGCAGAAGTATCTCTAATAATCTAAACATTAAAAAAATTATAAAGTATAAAGTTTCTCTAATGACTTTCCTTCCATCCCTAGATTAAATTGATAGATATCATTCCTGACCTTTCCTCATGTTTATACAAATATTTCTATGTTTAAATATGTATACACACATACCATGACCCTGCCCCAATGGAATCATGTGCTATATTTATTCATTCATTCAACAAATACTTACTGAATGCTTACTGTATACTGTAACAATACTCAAGCTACTGAGAATGTAATACCAAGAGCTGATATTCTAGAGGACAACACAGACAATAAGCACAAGAATGATCATGGTGATTTCAAATAAAGTTAAGTGCTAGGAAGACAAATGAAAAACAAAGGGTACAGTATGAGGAGAGGGACTGAGAAATTCTTCAGATTGTGAGGTCGGGGTGTTTTCTCTTGTCAAGCTGATGATTTGAGCTGAGACCTAGGTGATACTGAGAAGTATAGGTGCTGAGGGTAGTCTGCCCCCAAAAGGGCCACTTTGGCATGAACATTGAGTTAAAACCAATCAAAACCCAGCAAATTCAGGAAACACTCCTTACCTCCCCTTCAAAGGCCTGCTTTTATTGGAAGAGAATTATTAATGGAGATTCCTCTCCACCTAAGAAGCTTATCTACATAATAGGGCAACTTTTGCTTTGTAAACATCTCTCACCTTCTTGCTAATGGTCTTTTTCTGCTTTGTATACTCAGAGCCCCACCATTCTCCTTAGCTCACAGAAGCATCATGCTGCCTCACGGTCTTTGGAATTTCAATGTCTCCAGATGGATGCTATTAAAATCGATTTTCTCTTGTTAATCTGTTTCATGTCAACTTGTTTCTTTTTTTAAAAGAAATTTTTATTTTTATTTTGAGAGAGACAGAGACAGCACAAGTGGGGGAGGGGCAGAGAGAGAGAGAGGGAGACTGAATCCCAAGCAGGCTCCGTGCTGCCAGTGCAGAGCCCAACAGGGGGCTTGAATTCATAAAATTGTGAGATCATGACCTGAGCTGAAACCAAGAGTGAGGAGCTTAACTGACTGAGCCACCCAGGTGTCCCTGTCAACCTGTTTCTTAGTCCAGCTAGAAGGACCTTAAGGGGAAAAGGAAATTCTTCCTCCCTGACAGCATCATCCTGATCTGGTTATCTTCCAACCCCCATCCTAGAGGGTCACATTAGAGATCTCTAAATAGTGGTGTAGTTGTATGACAAAGTTTTTTCTTTCTTTCTTCCTTCCTTCCTTCCTTTCTTTCTCTCTCTCTTTCTCTTTCTTTCTTTCCTATATAGAAAAGAAAACTAAGTCATCAAAGAAAAGTAAAAGATAAAAGTGTTAAGGAAAAAATTAACAGTTTCCATAAGTCCATCCACCAGGAAATAATTACTATTAATATTAATTTAATTTTTGTAATTAAATGTTAATAAAATCAATATTTATAACTATTTCAATATTTTTCTATGTTTTTTACATAATTGGGGCCATACCGTATATCCTGTTTTGTATATAAACATAAATTTTTTGCATACATTAGTTCTGTTATCAATTCTAGTGGTGGTGATTCCTTAAGAGCTATATGTTCATTCCAGATACATATTTGTTCCTTAAAAAGAGCAAGTCCAGGAAATGGGATAAGAACACAGTTCGGAGGTATCTTGAGAATTCTGTATGTGCCTCCAATTGTTTTTGCTAACAACTGACCACACTGATGGATTTTACCTTGACTTTCCAGGTTAAGATTCCATTCTTCTGAGATTTGCTTATATCTGGATTGAAACTATGACTTTTTTTTCCATAAGAGATACTGCAAAAATTGTAGGCATGATAAGATCCACAAACGAGGAAGAGTGAAACTTGGACATGTTAAGGTTCACATGACAACTGCTCTCTGTAAGAAGCTTCTATATCTATTAACATAGATGATGCCTACAAGGACAGAATTACCAGGGATGATTCAGGAGGAAAGAGCATATGGAAAGAGATTCAATGTATTCAGCTTAGAATCTAAGCCAAGATGATTCACCCAAAGGAAGACAGCCAAGATGTGACAGGGGAGATATAATGGGATAAATCCTAATCAGGCACAGGAAACAATGTTTTCCATCCAACGTGGAAAATGTAATTACCTAATTAAACAATTGCTAATTTATTAGGGTAAACAATAACAAGGAAAGAGGTTCCTCAGCAGGGTATAAAAGGGGGCCTGGAGCAAGAAGACTTCTATATTCAAGGAATACACTCCTCTGGAAACCCACCCAGAACCTCCACCCTCTGACACCATGGTCAACTCCTGTTGTGGCTCCGTCTGCTCTGACCAGGGCTGTGGCCAGGAGACCTGCTGCCGCCCCACCTGCTGCCAGACCACCTGCTGCAGGACCACCTGTTGCCGCCCCACCTGCTGTGGTTCCAGCTGCTGTGGCTCCAGCTGCTGCCAGCCTTGCTGCCGCCCCACCTGCTGCCAGACCACCTGCTGCAGGACCACCTGCTGTCGCCCCAGCTGCTGTGGCTCTAGCTGCTGCAGACCCAGCTGTTGCATTTCTAACTGTTGCCGCCCCTCCTGCTGTGGTTCCGGCAGCTGTGGCTCCAGCTGCTGCCAGCCTTGCTGCCGCCCCACCTGCTGCCAGACCACCTGCTGCCGGACCACCTGCTGCCGCCCCAGCTGCTGTGTGTCCAGCTGCTGCCGCCCCTCCTGCTGTGGCTCCAGCTGCTGCCAGCCTTGCTGCCGCCCCACCTGCTGCCAGACCACCTGCTGCCGGACCACCTGCTGTCGCCCCAGCTGCTGTGTGTCCAGCTGCTGCCGCCCCAGCTGTTGCTAGACCTCCTGCTGCCACTCCACCTGCTCCAGTGGCTCTTGCTGCTGCTGAGTGCCCTGACCTGCACCCTGCCGTCTTTCATCAGCCAGTCCCTTTCATGTAGTCCAACTGGGAGCTGAATCATGTGAGGCCAACTGTAAAACCTCAGTTCTCACTGATTTCTCAACTGGTTGGCCTTGGAATATAATCCCCCCATGACAGCTCCCCCCTCAGCTCCTTGTTACTAACTCCATCCCAAATCAGTACAAAGGTTGTTTTTTCTTTGATATATGTTAACATATCATCCTAACTGATATATCTGTTACTGCCAGATTTTCTGTATGGGATGTTTCAATATGTCAAATAAATCAATTTTCCAGGCATACAAATATAAGAAATCTTGTTATTTTTCCTTCATGAATGGTCACCCTTAGCTGACAGTTCTTCTACTATTCTCTGCACAAGGTGGAGATCATAGCAGGTGATTTCAGGATTTTTACTTCTATCACCTCAGCACTTCCCATGCTAACACTGCAGGAAGGTGGCTTGCCACAAGCACCTGGAACTCTCTCTGGAGGTCCTAGTCTACATGAAGGAGCAGATCTAACAGGACAGAGTAGGGAAGGAAGTCTCTGAGAGAAGGGCTCAACCAAGGGGCAGGACTTGGTGGATAAGTGCTCTAGCCTCTTTCCCCTCGAGTGGGGTGTGTGAGACCAGAGGGCCTCAGTAGCACTGAACAAACCCCGGCTGCCCACAGGTGTCACCTGCTCTGGAAATCAATCTGGACTGGCTTCCATCCCTTTCCTGGATCACTTCACAGTTTCCCTAGAGCACTGCTTGGGATCACCTCCCAGACAAACTACTTGGTATCAAGCCTCTGTTTTGAGGTCTGATCCTGAGGTCAACCTAACACCACAGTTCCAAGTTTCAGTAAGAGTGCCTTCAAACATTTCCATATGATATGAAAGGTCATAATGGTGACACAGTCAGCTCTCAAGCTTCTTCTCCACTGAATCACTAAATCTTTTCATAGGATGCTGTTACTTCTCACAGTTTGTGCACATTGGTTTTAGACTACTTCTGTCCAATTTTCAAAAGACCACAAATCCTGAGGAATCCTGAGGGTCAGGACACACTGCCACAAGTAAAACAGCTCACTCACCATGTTAGGAAATGTCTCTCTCATTTCCTTGAGGACTTGAGGAGGACTTGCACCAAACTGTGACTCTTACATTGCAATCAAAATACTAGAGCCTAAAACTGGTATTCCTGCATAAGAACTGTATAAGGAGACTCTCTCAGGAGATCCAAGGTAAAGGGAAGTCAGCATAGGATAGTAAAAGAAGCTAAGACAAAGTGTGTTTCAGTTCAACTCCACCCTCGCCTTCTGACCCACAGATGAAAGCTTGCACTGTGCCATGGACTTGTTCATCTTAGTGGCAAAGGTGTTGGACCTTTATACTCCTATGTCATTTTTCACTACCTTTTGAAATCATTTGGTGAGTGGAAAGGATGGAGAGGAAAGAACTCCAGGTGTTCCTCACCCCCAAGACTGAGACACTTAACCTGCAGACAGTGTGTGATCAGTGCGAGCCACTTGTAGTCAATACTCACACTACCTTGTGGATGAGGGCATGTATGGCAAAGAGCATCTGAATGGGATATTGTAAACATATCCCTGGTTCTGTCCATGTCTATGCATTTCTCTCATTAACTTTGTTCCATGTGGTTTCTCACCTTTTCTATAAAAACCTCCAAGATGAGTTAGTGGGCAGCTTCTCTGCTCCTTTAGCTGACTTGCCTGGTGCAGTGACCAAGTTCCCCAACCCTGAGAGTCCTGAACCCATGGTTCCTATGTCCTCTTTAGGCTACAACTACTTGCCCATCTGCAGTTAATGCCAGGAATAGGAATACCATGAATGCACCAGTAGATCATCTCAATGCTAAACATATTCCTTGTGGCCCCCATAGCTCCTGATTTCCTGGCACTAGAAGCCCAAAGGGATAAGGTGGCAGCCAGAGGTTTAATTCCCATCAGAACTTTACCATGTCCTTTCGAGTTAGCTTTCCTGTCTTAGAGCACAGACCTCCAGATATACACAGCCTACAATTATGGTAGAAGGAGGTACAAATGCCCCCTATTGAATCACTGGGATGAAGGTAGTGGGGAAACTTCTCCTTTAACTCTCACATCTAGATCAAGGTATTCAAATGAGGGCCATGAATGATTGTAGGTATCCAGCAGTGAGTTCAACTCAGATCCCATCCAACAGCCTGCAAACACATGAGTATTTCAGCTTCCGCTAAAACAATGGTCATAGATTCCTTGAATTAAGGATGAAAGAAATTCTATGATATATACTTGTGCAGCCCTTCATCCTAGAGGACTGGTCTCTTCGTTTTTAGGGTAGTGGTTTTAGAGGTGAGAATACCTTGACTCTGCAAACTGTCAGGGATCATGACAGTCCATTGGAACAATGACCTCAGACTTTGTTCTTTATCTTACGTTCTTTTATTTGCATGGGCACGTGGGCGTGCACGTGCGCGCGCACACACACACACACACACCCCGATGTAAAGGTGTAACTGAGTTGGCTGCCTATATACTATTATGAGGGACACCATGCTCTATTATCCATACTGACAGATCCCTGAGGGTCACATATCATTCTTCCCCCTTTGTCATTCCAACCTTGTTGGTCATCATATAATTATACCCACATTATTTCTTACAATTAAATGTGCCACATGGACACTGTCACTCAGGGGTATGATCATCTCCAGTATTCCTAGGGAGCATAGTTTGGTCACAGTATTCCCTACCACAACCTCTAACTTTAGAAAATAGGCACTCCTTTCCCAAAGATGCTGCTGACACTGGTACCTGATGATTCCTTAATAGCATGGTAAACAGAATGCCCCAGACCCTCGTAGGGAATGGTTACCTGGCTTTGTGAGCTTAGCAGTATATCCATTTAGCATTTCTTTTTCTCTGCACCTTTCGATCCCTCTCTTTTCACTTGTGTGTGCCATGGTCTAAGATAAATCTGTTCTGGTTATCTATTTGTATATAACATTACCTCAAAAATTTAGCAGCTTAGAGTACACTCATTTATTTTCTCTGTTTCTGTGGAACAAGATCCAGGTATGGCCCACCTACACTCTCCATTTCATAACATTTCACAAGGCTGCACTTGAGGTGTTGGCTGGCACTGGGGTCTCATCTGAGGTCTCGACTGGGGAAGAATCCACTTCCAAGTGCACTTATGTGGTCATTGGCAGGATCCATTTCCTCACGGGCCACAGGAGGGAGGACCTTGCCTCCTTGTTGGTTGTTGAATGGAGACCATGCTCAGTTCTTTGTTGCAAGGATCACTCCCATATAGCACCTGGCTTCATCAAAGCCAGTGACAGAGAGAGAGAGAGTTGGTATTAAGATGAAAGTCACAATCTTTTGTAACTCAATCACTCGATGTTGTCATATCCAGTTGTTTAGAAGCAATTTACTTGAGGGGTGGGAATTACATGAGGCTATGAACACCAAGAAGTGAAAGCACTGGACCTTCTTGGAACCTACCAAAACCCGTCCAGAATACGAGTGAAAAAAGTCAACACTCTTACAGGAAGATTTCATTCATATAAAAATTCAGAAACATGTGAAATGAAACTATATCATATAGGGATACCTACATACGTAATAAAATGGCAAGGAAAATAAATGGAAAGGTTACTTGCAAAATCAGCACAATATCAGCTGTAGGGTGGAAAAAAGACTGTGGTCAAGAAAAGGCCCATCAAGTGCCTTCTTAGTAGTAACAAGGTTCTACTTCTTGATACAAGCTTTTGATACATAGATGTTTGCTCCATAACTATTTTTTTTATCATGCACACATACTTTGTATGCTTTACACCATATGTGCATTTTACATAACATGAAAGAGTTTTTTAAAATTTTAGGGTAAACTGAAATGCAACCTCTATTTAAGATTAAAAACGAAAGATGGGCTTAAGGAATGCTTGGGTACCCTATCATGACATACACTGGAAACAGTTAAGTCTTGGTACTTCTCTAGTATAGCACAGAATGAACCACTAATATATGCGCCAATGCTAGTGATTCTCATAGGCATAGGCATGCTAATGGTGCCAAACAGAAGAGAAATTATATATTTTATAGTAATAGTATATATACTATAGATATATCCTATATCAGCTGTTCAAAGATCTAGATCAAAACTAATCTATAGTGAAAAATATATTAAAACAGTGATTGCCTCCAACAAATCTAATAAGCAACTGATGGAATGGGAAAAGATATTTGCAAATGCTAGAACGGGTAAAGGGCTAGTATTCAAAATCTATAAGGAACTCACCAAACTCCACACCAGAAAAACAAATAATCCAGTGAAGAAATGGGCAGAAGACATGAATAGACACTTCTCCAAAGAGGACATCCAGATGGCCAACAGTCACATGAAACGATGCTCAACATCACTCATCATCAGGGAAATACAAATCAAAACCACACT
>CM053565.1:36983110-37006251 GCA_028646485.1 Cryptoprocta ferox
CACCGGGACCCACCCGTCCCCTAATTTCCCAGATCACAGTCACTCACTCAGGCATCTTTGAGGTTGTCTTCTTTTTGTCGTCTGTTTCTTCTTTCCCCCACTTGCAAATCCAAGTTTTATCCCTTCAGTCCTTCTCAGTCCAATATATACGGGGCGTGCGCGGATTACAGAGCTCCCTGCTTCTCCGCCATCTTGTCCTCCTAGCGCAAGTGCCCTCCTTAATACCTATCACCCATTAGCCCATCTCCCTCCCGCCTCCCTCTGTCAGCCCATAGTTGGTTCTCTTTCATGAAGAGTCTCTTGTGGTTTGTTTCCCTCTCATCTCTTTTTTACCCTCCTTCATGTTCATATGTTTTATTTCTTAAATTCCACATATGAATGAAATTATATGGTATTTATCTTCCTCTGAATATTTCACTTAGCAGAATACATTCTAGTTCCATCTACATCATTGCAAATGGCAAGATTTCATCCTTTTCGGTGGCTGAGAAACATTCCATTGTATATATATACCATATCTTCTTTATCTATTCATCAGTCAGTGGACATTTGGGTTCTCTCCATAGTTTGGCTATTGCCGATAATGCTGCTGTAAACATTGGGGTGTAGAAATTTGTATTTTTGTGTCCTTTGTGTAAATACCTAATAGTGCAATTGCTGGGTCACAGGGTAGTTCTATTTTCAGGTTTTTAAGGAACCTCCATACTCTTTTCCAGAGCGGCTGCACCAGTTTGCATTCCCACCAACAGTGCAAGAGGGTTCCCTTCCTCAGCATCCTCACAACACCTGTTGCTTCTTGTGTTGTTATTTCTAGCCATTCTGACAGGTGTGAGGTGGTGTCTTATTGTAGTTTTGATTTGTATTTCCCTGATGGTGAGTCTTTTCCTGTGTCTGTTAGTCACCTTGATATCTTTTTTTTTTTTTTTTGAGAGAGAGAGAGAGAGAGTCAGAGACAGAGACAGAGCACAAGCAGAAGAGGGTAGAAGGAAAGGGAGACACAGAATCCGAAGCAGGCTTCAAGCTCTGAGCTATCAGCACAGAGCCCAACATTGGGCTCAAACTCATAAACCATGAGATCATTACCTGAGCCAAAGTCGGTAGCTTAACCGACTGAGCCACCCAGGCACCCCTGGATGTCTTCTTTGGAAAAGTGTCTTTTCATGTCTTCTGCCCATTTCTTATCTGGATTATTTGCTTTTTGGTGTTGAGCTTGATAAATTCTTTATGGATTTTGGATATTAACCCTTTATCATATATATCATTTGCAAATATCTTCTCCCATGATGTAGGCTGCCTTTTAGTTTTGTTGATTTCTTCCTTCACTGTGCAGAAGCTTTTTATCTTGATGAAGTCCCAATAGTTCATGTTTGCTTTTGTTTCCCTGCCTTCGGTGACATGTCTAGTAAGAAATTGCTCTGACTGAGGTCAAAGAGGTTCCTCCTCTGTTCTCCTCTAGGATTTTGATGGTTTCCTATATCACAGGCCAATATCCCTGATGAACATGGATGCAAAAATTCTCAACAAGATACTAGCAAATCTATTTCAATCGTACATTGAAAGAATTATTCACCATGATCAAGTGGGATTTATTCCTTGGTTGCAGGACTGGTTCAGTATTCACAAATCAATCAATGCGATATGCCACATTAGTAAAAGAAAAGATTCGAACCATATGATCCTTTCAATAGATGCAGAAAAAGTATTTGGCAAAATACAGCATCCATTTTTGATAAAAAAAAAAAAAACCTCAACAGAGTATGGATAGATGACACATACCTTAATGTCATAAAGGCCATATGTAAAATACCAACAGCTAATATCATCCTAAGTGGGGAAAAACTGCGAACTTTTCCCTACAGTCAGGAACAAGACAAGGATGTCCACTCTCACCATTACTATTTAACATAGTACTGGAAGTCTTAGCCTTAGCAATCAGACACAAAAAGAAATAAAAAGCATCCAAATCAGCAAGGAGGAAGTCGAACTTTCACTGTCACAGATGACATGATACTCTATAGAAAACTCGGACTCCACCAAAAAAATGGCTAGAACTAATATGTGAATTCAGCAAAGTCACAGGATATAAAATCAACATGCAGAAATATGTTGTATTTCTATACACCAGTAATGAAGCAGCAGAAAAAGAAATCAAGGAATCGGTTCTGTTTGCAATTATACCAAAAACAATATGATATCTAGGAATAAACCTAACCAAAGAGGTAAAAAATCTATACTCTGAAAACTATAGAACACTTATGAAAGAAATCGAGGACACAAAGAAATGGAAAAGCATTCAGTGCTCCTGGATTGGAAGAACAAACACTGTTAAAATGTCTATACTACCAAAAGCAATCTGTACATTTAATGCAATCCCTATCAAAACACCACCAGCATTTTTTGAAGAGCTAGAAAAAACAATCCAAAAATTTGTATGGAAGCACAGAAGACCCCAAATAGCCAAAGCAGTCCTGAAAAAGAAAAACAAAACTAGAGGCATCACTGTTCCACATTTCAAGCTATATTACAAAGTTGTAGTCATCAAGATAGTATGGTACTGGCACAAAAACAGACACATAATGCAACAGAATAGAAAACCCAGAAATGGACCCACAACTATATGGTTAACTAATCTTTGACAAAGCAGGAAAGAATATCCATTGGAATAAAAGATAGTCTCTTCAACAAAAAGTGTTGGGAAAACAGGATGGTGACATGCAGAAGAATGAAACTGGACCACTTTCTTATACCATACACAAAAATAAATTCAAAATGGATAAAAAACATAAATGTGAGACGGGAAACTTTTAAACAAAAATGTTTAAGTTTATTTTGGGGAGGGAGGAAAAGAGAGACAGAGAAAGAGAAAAACGTGAGTGGGGAGGAGCAGAGAGAGAGAGGGAGAGAAACCCAAGCAGATTCCGTGCTGTCAGGGCAGAGCCCAACATGGGGCTCAAACTCACGAACCATGAGATCATGACCTGAGTCAAAATCAAGAGTTGGAGCTTAACTGACTTGACTGAGCCACCTAAACAATTTCTTATGAGTGTATATTTAGCTCTCCACAGTGATCAGTACTGATCACCTTTTTAGATATACGCATTATATTTAGTAACTTCTGCCAGGTTACTAAACTCTTCACAATGACTTTGAATTTTCTTCCTCCCATTCTTTCCTAATAAAATGTGTATTATCTTGCATCCAGTGTTAGTGTGTTTGTTTGTGTGTGTTTTTTTGTTTGTGTGTGCACTTCCTTTATGAAGTCCTTTTCGAAGCTTTCCTTTGGGTTTCATTCCGTATTTATTATCTCATTCAGTTATCACTATGGTCCTACAAATTAGGCAGAGCCAAGATTATAATTCCATTATCATTCTCAGTTCAAGGATCAGGAAGTGATTTGCCATACAGCTAGTAATTGACATAAGTAAGTCCTTTTATTTCAGGTCAAAGACATTTTTATTTACCTTTCCATCAGTAGAAATAACACTAGTGATGGGGCATGGGGAAAAATATATTTTGTTTCTCTAACAATGGAAATAAAACTACTCCAGTCTACAAAGCCCTTCCTAAATATTCTTCCCACCTTTATGGCCAGTAGAGACTGCCTTTAAGAGCTTTAGTTAATGAAGGGAGGCTTTACATCTTCTCTGGGTTCTAATCTGCCACTAGTGCAATCTGTCACCAAAAGTAACATGAATGTCACTGGCCCAAAAAGTGTTCCTGGACTTATTCTTGACTAAAGGAGCCTGTTCTTTGATGTGATGTATTGACATACTGGTATCATTTCATTCATCCTAACAGAAATTGAGATGAAGAATTATGCTTGGAAAGAACACAAGCTCAGGCCACAATTCCTGGTCTCCCAAACTTTGAGGTAATTTGGTCTCCTGACCTGGACATTGTTAAGAGAAGATAAGTTTGTAGAGTCCTGAGAATTGAGGTAGCCATGCAATAGGCATATAACCCTTTGATCCCGTCATAATATTTGAGCTGTAAATGGAAAGAGAACAATTTCCTGTGTTCTATGAGATAAAGACACATAAGCTAAAGGAAATAAAAATCAGAATTTTCAGGAAAAAAGAGAAAGAAAAAAGGAGAAGAAAGGATGCACTATTCAAAATCAAGATGGACATTAAGTTAGTTCCCAAATGGATCTTTGGATGAAAAGTTGAATAATAAGGGCAATAGCTAAGGCACCCAGCAGTACGAGGGTTAATATGGCTCTGTGCAGAACATGAGAAATTTTTATTTATTTATTTATTTAATATAGTTTATTGTCAAACTTGCTTCCATACAACACCCAGTGGTCATCTCAACAAGTGCTCTTAAAATTATGACCATCTTCTTAAGAGATACAAAAATTCTTTGGATTAGTTAACACATTAGAAGTGACAGAGAGTGTGATCTTCCTACAGGATGTATCAAATTCTTTGCCAGTTTACTGAACTTTACAATGTGGCAAATGGATGGGAAGAATTACTAACATTTCATGAGGGCCTACCACACACTGGGTACTGAGAGAGATGGTTTATCTGCACTATCTTTCATTCTCATACAATTCTGAAAAATGGGTATTATTGCCCCCATATTAGAGCTGAATAAATCAGTGTTGAATAAAGTAACTTGTAGGAAATTGCATGAACAGCAAAACCACCTTGGCTTCAAAATCAAAGCTTTTCTCTGGGGTACAGATGAAATCATAAAGATATAAATCAGTGGAACATAATTAAGAGTCCAGAAGGAGACACATATTTATTATGCATTTATTTTTGAAAAAAGGTGCCAAGTTAATATGCAGAGCAAGTGTTGTCTTTTAAACAAATGGAACAATTAAACATCCATGTGCAAAAAAATAATAATTTCAACCTGTACTTTATATCATATACAAACGCCCACTTAAATGGATTGTAGCCCTAAATTTAAAGCCCAAAACTATAAAACTTCTAGACAGAAACAGGAAAAAAATTCTGTAGAGCTTCTAACTTCCACCCCACCCCATTATGGAGCCTACTTTTGTCATGTTACTTATAAGATGTTTCTAGTTTGCATTATCCATTTTCTGTCCATTTTCTGTCGTAAGCTCCCTCAACAATTGTGCAACTATTCATCTCCAATTTTATCTTCAATTGTAAGTTCTTTATCTTGGAAGAGAAGATGATAGATCTTGATTATGAGAATTAGAATCATACCAAAGAGTATTCAAATTCCTGTTCTGCTACTCACTAGCAATGTGTTTTGGGGAAAATATAGACTATATTTATGCCCCTTCATGAAAGGTTCTCCTGTATTTTGTCATCTATCCTTCTTTATATATCTTTCCTTTTCCCACTTCCACCTTAAATAGTATGTTCACCCATGGATTAGTCTGGAATCATTTCTTCCTCTTTTTCCCCCTCCTTTGTTATGTCAGCCAGTCTTTAGGCAGATATCTCTATAAGAGATCACAATTCTTATGTTTTCAAGGAATTAAGCAGAAATAAATCTTACTCAAAATTCCTTAATAATATAGATCTTTTTTTCCTCAATAACCACAGTTCTGCCTCTTTTGTTTACCCTTGTGTCCAGGACTTAGCATAAACTATACCTCAAATTTATAAATTAAACCTCCAGACCAAGACACTAACAAGGAGGAATATCACATCCAGAGTTTGGTGCTGACCTCAATGATTCATGACTAAAGAGTATGTGATTTGTTTACAAGCACATTTGATTCCTGCAGAAACCTAATGGCATATGACATATGATCATGGAATACCTTGAGTTTTATCAATTAAGTAGCAGCTATTATCCCACATATGGAATTTTTACTACAACAGATCAACAACTTCTGGCCTGAAAAGGCAGTAAAGAGTGGAAATACTCCCAGTGAAAAGAACTGTGAGTACCACACATGACTATGCATTTTGTTTGGAGGAAAAGTGGACTGAGGGAATGGTGTTCATGGCCTGTTGGCAAGTGATAAAAAGCTTGGCTGCTTGGTCTGAGATCTGAAAGCAGGAAGATTGAAAGATTAGAGAATCATTTAGACAGAGATGGGTGTGTGGACACAAAGTGTTCCCTCTCTGTGTCCCCACATCACTGCCCACCAGAGAGTATCCATTTCTTGAGAGGCTCCGAATGAGTCTGGGATAATGTGCCCCATTCCTCTCTTCAGATGCTCCAGTACTTACACAAGAGACCATGAACTAAGTAGCCACAGTGGCACAAATAGAGGCTTTGCGTGGAACCAACAGCATGTGCTCTCTGTTGCTATAGCTGTCTCTGCTGAAAGTGCTATTTGTCAGCAGCAGAGACTGATGTCAAGCCCTTAGTTAAATAACATCCTTCATGAAAATGAACCATACCACATTGAAGCAAGTTGGTTTAAAGTTGGGAAGCATGCTACAGGATCTATGTTTTGCAAGGAATTCCTAAATTCCTTTTTGCTCTAAAAAGGTACTCAGGAGAAGGAAGCCTTACAAGAATTTGATTTACATAATACCAAAGAAAAGATCCCGATAAATGAGTCTCTCTCTCTCATGAGGATACAATGAATGCTCAAAATTATTTGATGCAGAAGAATTACCCAAGGGCCTGGTCACATTTCCTGAGACAGATTTCCCTGAATAAATGCTAGCTCTTAAAGATAGCCATTGCTCGTTGACTGAAACATCTGCTCGTTGCTGCATGTTGAGGTGTGGGGGCATCGATTTGGAAAGAACTTGGTAAACACAAGTATTATCTGCATATGTAAGGGAAAATTCCTTCCATAGTTAGGAATAAATTGAAATGCATATCTTGCTGGTATTCAGTCCCAGTTTCACCTCAACTTGTCCTGGAAGGTAAATATATGTGCCCTTGAATAGGAGCAGAAAAGCCAGTCTTTAACTTGAATCTGTCTGTTTTTACCTACATAACATACACAGTGAAATTTTTTCATATGAAAAATGGAGAATCTAACGAGGGATGCTGTCATATGCATGAGATCTGCAATATGTGTATAGGTCCCTATGTCAGGAATGCTGTACAGTAAAATAAAACACAACTTGGGATGAAAATGGCACAGATTTATTAAGAAATATAGGAAAGAGTTCCTGCATCTACGAAGAAAATTCCTAGTGATCATGGAAAGAATAAAGTGGATTATATAAATCATAAATACATTAAAATGAAACATGATAATATTATTATGAATATAGTAGCAGAAACCTAAGAAAAAGTTATGAGGATTTGTTTTCCTGAGTTACATGGAGGGGCAAGATGAAGATCATGATTCAGTGTCAAAGCAGAGACCAACGCTTCATGTTGAGGATTCACCAAAATGGCACATGATCCATCTACACAGGAAGAGGAGAACTGGGGAAAGTACTCTGCACTCTATCAAGCTGATTCACAAGTTCTTAAACAGACATGAGTAACAGGAATTATGGTGATAGTATGCTGGTTTTCATCAAAGTCTAGGAAGCAAATTTGTTCTCCAAAGGAAAGTCAGTTAACAAAGGTTGTGTGCAGAGGAGAGTGGTTTGTGAGGAGGCAATCAGTAGCAGGAAGGCTGGCAGCAGCTGGACCCACAGCCGCTGCACCCACAGCATGTGGGCTGGCAGCAAGAGGAGCAGTATGAGTGAGTCATAGTGTCAGGGGTGGAGGGTGGGGAGGTCCTGTGTTCAGAGGTGTTTTTCTCAGATTCTGGTGCCTCCTCTTGTTCTGGGACTTTTATGCACTGGACCACCCAGAGTTAGAACAATAAGCAGGACTTACCTTGCTGTTGTTTACACTGTTTCAGTAGTCACTGGAGGGATAATAAAAGAGGAAGCTATTCCCTAAATATTATGATCTTCAGAGAATATGTGTTTAATGTGTTTCCTATTTGAGAATAACTCATGGAAAAATTTCAGATGAAAGCAAGGTGGTCACATCAGCAGTATCACTCTTGCTACAGTAATTTCATCATGTGATATAGTTCCCATTAGCCTGGATGTGATTAGTGGGTCAGTTCGGTGGTCTTTCCTCAGTGCTGGTCCTTACATTGCATGTAGATTGGGAATATCCATGAGGTGAGGGATATGATGTTGATACATTCACAGTGATGAATCGAAATCATGCCTGAGACCCAAGTCTGCTTCCTCACAAAAGCCTGATTCAACACTTTCACAGACATCTGTCTCTTGTAGCACCCTAGTTCACCTTGATATCCCAGTTCAATCAAAGACACATGAGTGGAGGATGTCGGACATCATCTCTTCCATATGTCAAGGCAGAATCAAGCAGGTAGATAGAAGCCACAGCAGTACACTGAGACTAAGAAAGCATCAGTCAACATACTTCCTGGATGACCAGTATGCCTGATTTACCCAGAAATGATGTCTTTCCCAGGATGTAGAACTTCCAGTGATATAACTGGGGCAGTTTGGGAAAACTAGGATGAGTTGACAGCATCCTCCCTTCCTTCTGTCCCTCCTTCCTTCCATCCCTCCTTCCTTCCTTCTTTCCTTCTTTCCTTCCTTCTTTCTCTCTCACTGTACCTTCCTCTGTCCCTGACTCCCCCCTCCTCCTCTTTTACCTCTTCTTCCTCCTCTGTCTTCTCCTTATAGAAGTTGTAGCTGTCCACTATCCTTCAGAATAAATATTGGGTGTGAGGGAAGAAAACTGTAAGCTACAGATGATGTCTTGAATATTCCAGCATTATAACTTGGATCTTAGTGTGTTTGGGACAATTTCTACACAGCAGATCTGCATCTGTATGCCCGAAGGGCTCTTTTCATGACAGCAGAATGTCATGCTGCATGTGGGTGCCACACTGAGAAAACACTTAACCCTTGGTTCTGGAGAGTTGGCTTATGCGACTTCAGGTCCCTTGCTCCTGAAATAGGAGACGTTTCTCAGGATTAACCTTCAGTTGAAAACTGTGACACTGGCCTTCTCCCCATGTCACTTCCCCACACTCTTACCTATGTGATCTGACCTCCCCAAAGAAACTACATTCACTGGATCTTTTCTTCAGAGGAGCTTCTGGGAGAAACCAAACTCTGACATTACTTTACCCCGCTCAGTCTCAATTTCCAAATCTATACAATGGGAGCCTTAACCTACTGTGAAATTTCCTTCAAGAATTAAAATTAATGTACATGAAGCATTTGGTCAGTACCTAGCAAGTAGTAGGCAACATGAGTCATGACAGTTCTTCAGCTGGTCATGAAAACACCCAGCTCTTACTAACCAGCAGTAGGCAAGTTTGGTCTTAGTAGTCCCTCCAGAGCATCCTGGATACCTAGTCTCCAACGTTGACATGTGTCCTGGACGTGAGGCTTTGCAGCTCATTAGAGGTCCCTCCACTGCTCCCAGGAAGTGACCCAGGGCCTAGTCTCCTATTCCTCTCAGAGCCTGAATCTAGCCTCACAACCCTGAGCCCTGAGGCAGAACCATAGTTTAGGACCAGAAGCTCCAGCCTTTGTTCACAACTCCTAGGAATGCCCATGTTGTTGTCTCTTTTTTCTTCCTCACATTCTCCTCACCCCCATGGGATAGGCATCTTTTTCCCCCTCAGTTGCTCATAGTTCCTTCACAAAATACCAGAGGTGGTTCTGTTCCCTTACATGGTCAGAGCTCATGGATTACTCAAAGTCATACATGCCCATTGCGTGGTCTCTCAGTCCCTGATTCATCTTTCCTTAATTTTCTGGGTAACACTTTGATCACAATGACAAATTGCCTTACAGTTGGGGAGCATATGTTTGGAAGAAAATCACCTGATACCTTTTTACTCTGCCATTAGGTCCTGAAGACCAAGAAGTCATATAAGAATGTGATTTCCATGATCCAAAAACAAGTGTGTTCAGCTGTGTCTCTTTCTCATGAGGACACCACATCCCCACATGTATGTGATGCAGAGGAGCGCTGAGGCGCTGGACAGAGCCCGAGGCAGCAAAAGATCCTATGTTCATAAGAGCTCTAAAGGACAGGTCCCTCTGCCCTCACATTGGCTGCTGAAGGCTGAACTGTAGGACACTGATGTCTAAACTTAGTTCCAGATGTCACCTGTATATACAGGAGAACAATACTTCCATGGTCAAAGAAGACACTCAAATGAACATCTTGCTGGTTTTAACACTCAAGAGGTTTTCTAAATCATCTGGAGATATGAATGTAAATGTGCTTCAGCAAGGGTAGAAGAGGTAGTCTGAGATCAAAGTCTGTCCATATCAATGTATGACATTCCCCTGGGAGATATATTCATATGAAAATGGAGATTAAAATGTGTGTGGGCCTGTATCAGACTCCAGTGGACATCGCATGTGATAGGCAACCTATGTATAAATCCCTATATTGGGAACACTGTACAATAAAACAAAGACAATATGGGATACCTTATGGTATAGGATTTATTTAGAAATATAGGTGAGACTCCCTGGGTCTAGGGAGACATTCAAAGGGATCATGACAGGAAGAAAGCAGCATACAAGAACCAAGAGGACACTGAGAAAGAAAACCTATTCATTTAGACTTTCCATGGTTGCAAAAACCTATATGTCAATTATGAGGATTTGTTTCTCTAAGGTACTTAGAGGGACAGGATGAAGATCTTGACTATGAACTCAAAGCAGGCATCAAGACAGGATCAGAATGCATGAAGCTGGCATGTGACCCAGAAGAGGAAGGAAAAGAGAATCAGGGAGAAGCTGTCCACACTTCATCAAGCTGATTCACAGGTTTGTAAAAAAGGTAGATAAATAACAGAGATATTGGGGATTGCACGCTGGGTTTCAGCAACGCTTGGCACCATCAGATGGTGGTTCTTGGTGAGGCAATCAGCAGCAGGAAGGCTGGCAACAGCTGGATCCACAGCCCTGGGCTAGGCACCCAGGCAGGCAGCAGCAGGTGGGGTGGTAGCAGGTTCTCGTGCAGTACACGGGTGTACAGAAAACTGGCTGGCAGCAGCTGGAGCCGCAGCAGTTTTGTCCACAGCCGCTGGACCCACAGCAGCTGGACCCACAGCAGCTGGGCTGGCAGCAGGTAGTTCTGCAGCAGGTGGTGTGACAGCAAGTTGGGCGGCAGCAGGGCTGGCAGCAGCTGGATCCACAGCAGCAAGGCTGGCAGCAGCTGGATCCACAGCAGCAGGGCTGGCAGCAGCTGGACCCACAGCCACTAGACCCACAGCAGTTTTGTCCACAGCCGCTGGACCCACAGCAGCTGGGCTGGCAGCATGTGGTCTGACAGCAAGTTGGGTGGCAGCAAGGCTGGCAGCAGCTAGACCCACAGCCGCTAGACCCACAGCAGTTTTGTCCACAGCCACTGGACCCGCAGCAGCTGGGCTGGCAGCAGGTGGTCCTGCAGCAGGTGGTGTGACAGCAAGTTGGGCGGCAGCAGGGCTGGCAGCAGCTGGATCCACAGCCACTAGACCCACAGCAGTTTTGTCCACAGCCACTGGACCCGCAGCAGCTGGACCCACAGCCACTGCACCCACAGCATGTGGGCTGGCAGCAGGTGGTCTGGCAGCAAGTGGTCCGGCAGCACGTAGGCTGGCAGCAAGGGGAGCAGCATGAGTCAGTCATGGTGTCAAGGGTGGAGGGTGGGAAGGTCCTGTTCAGAGGTGAGGTTCTCAGATTCTGGTGCCTTCTTCTGATCTGGGGCTTTTATGCACTGGACCCCCGAAGTGTAGACCAATGGGCAGGACTTTCCTTGTTGGTGTTTACATGGTTTTCCATAGTCACTGGGGGAATCATAAACGAGGAAGTTGTTTCCTAAATGTTAGGTATCGTTACAAAATAAGGGTTTAATGGTTTCCTATTTGAGAGTAACTCATAGATACATTTTCAGATGAAAGGAAATTGGTCACATCAGCAGCAGCATTCTTGCTTCAGTGATTATTGCATCTGTCATGTGATCAAGTCCCGCTGGGCTGGGTAGGGTCAGAGCAGTGGTCCTTCTCCAGCCTTGGTCCTTACATTATATTTGGTTTGGGAGTATCCCCAAGGTGAGGGGCATGAGGCTGAATAGAGCAGGTCCGTTTCCCCACAGAAGCCTGATTCAAGACTCCCACAGGCATGTCTGTCTTTTGTAGCACTCTACGCCACCTGGGTGTCCCAATTCACTGAAAGACCCTTGGGTAGAAATGTCTGGCATCATCTCTTTCATATGGCAAGGTATATCCAAAGCAGGTGGGTAGAAGCAGCAGCAGTACACTGGGACTAAGCAAGCATCAGTTAATGTACCTCCTCCTGACCAGTAATCTTGATTTACCCTGGAACAAAAGGTTTCCCCGGATTTACAGACTTCAGTTATATAAGTGGGTCAGTGGGCAAGCCAGGTTGAGTTAGTGGCTGTACTCCTAACCTTGTTAACCAGCAGAGTGTGTGGCCTTACCTCACTGATAGCACATTTTCAGTTAACACTTGTTGTTCGTATTTCTTTCTTGTTTGCTTTCATTTGATATGGGAATTGGACTAGTTAAAGTGATACTTGTTTTATCTCTTGGATCTAACATGTTTAAAAAATTTTAGGCATACCGTTCATTTAAAAAGTATGCAAATTATTAATCCATTTTGATAGATTATCACAAAATGAGCACAGCCATGTCAATATGACCAGAATGAGAAATATAAATTAAATTCACTGTCTCTAATTTACACTTCTTCATTTATCCCCAAAGATTACTAATCACTGTGTTGACTTGTAACTGTGTAGGTCAGTTTTGGCTTTTTTTTAAAACTTCATATATATGAAATAGTATAGAATTGGCCCCTTTACATTACGATTGAGAGATTACCAATGTAATTATTTGTTGTTTATTCCTTGTCATTGCGGTTTCATTCTTTCACTGAATGAATGTGACATAATTTATTTCTTGACTTTCCTGTTGATAAACAGGTAAGTTTTTTGAAGTTTGGGACTATTAAAAATAGGGCTTCTATGAATGTTTCTTTGCAGGTTGTTTGGTAAACATATATAAACATATCTTTGGACATCCATCTAGGAGCAGATTGCTGATAGAATTGCTTGGTCAAAATATTTATCTCATTTGTTTCACATGCATGTCAACCTTTTGATTTTTCTGGAAATTTTTCTTATTTTCCTCCCATTATGGATGGGCCAAGTTGAAGGCAGAAACCTTCTTTAAGAGACTAAAATTATTATATTTTCACAAAACACACTAAATCCATCATGCTTTTTTTAGTAGAGAGTAGTTTCTTCTCCCTTTATTCTTCCTGTGATAATCTGGTATTTTGTCTGTGTTGTTTAATTCTGTATCCATGACTCAACATAAATTATACTTCAGATTTATAAATTATAAGCCTACATGTTCTCATTCTCCCTCCCAAAGTCCACATACTATAGAGAAAGGATAACAGTATTTGAAAACAATAGTCATTATATGTCATTGACCATAAAATTTCTCCCCTTGGCCTTTTTATGGCATTATAGGTAAGCAAGTGCCACGGTTAACCTCACCAGATAAGGTGTTTTCTAGGAATGCGATGAAATACAGAATATGAACTGAGGATTCTAGAACTGCCCTGGTAGACTACTATGAATGGAATCAAAAGGTTCAGAGAAACACACATAGTAGAATGGATTTATTTCATATCATCCCACAAACTGATCGTGTTCCCTGGGAGGTCCCGAAAGAGATTCCTTCACAGAAACGGTAAAATATGTGCATCATTGAAAAGGTCAGTGGTGGTAGTCATCTGTGGCCGGGATTGATGGTATAAGCTGATGATAGGGAACTGGGAAATGGGGAATGGCAGAAGAGCAGAGTTGAGGTAGATATAATTACCAAAATAGGAAGAAATGTCAATCAGTGGTCCTTGACTCACAGAGATCTGACTAATAGACTGTAGGTTCCTTAAGGGTGAAGTAATTATGCAGCCAACAAGAGTATTATCCCGGCACTGGCATATACACTGGAAAAGGATCAAGAACAGGTGAATCAGAGGCTGATGTCAGTGACTTCAATAGAAAATGATGACCTCCCATTCAGTTTCTGGACCCAAGTCAGTTCTCAGACATAGGGCCCCTCAAATGAAGGAGAGGGTTAGTCTTCTTGAGAAAGATACTGCAACAATGAAGTGTGTGTGTGTGCATGTGTGTGCGTGCATGTGTGCTTGTGTGTGTGTGTATGTATGCATTGTTTCCCCCAATCCTTCCACAAAGGATGTATAATCATATGCCAGAGTAACTATACACTCAGGAAAGGTGAAAACCCAGATATTTCTAAAGGTGTTGGATTCAGAGTTTGAGCAGACACTGATACCAGGACTCCTATTAAAGTGCATGCATATGGAGGCCAGGTATAAATGGAGTTCTGATTCATGTCCATCTCATGTGGGTCTAATTAGTATTAAAGTCCACTTTATACTCATTTCCCTTCTACTTGAGTAAGTAGTGAGCGACAGAATCCTTCCATCATGCATCATTTGGGTCCTCAGAGAATCAGACACTGAAACAGTGGTAAGAATGTAAGGCATTCACTGGGGAGTAATGCTGATGAAAGATTTAAAAAGAGTGGGGGAAAGAAGGTGGATTAGACAGCGAAAACCTACAGACTGCAATGTAGATATAACATCTTTCAAAAAAAATGTGTGAAAGAGGCAACATTAAGCAAGGAGGATATAAGACTGCCATGTAGATCTAACAAAACTTTGGCCAACCCAATGGAGATATCCAGAGCAAAGATGGCCATTAACAAGTCCCATGTTAGGAAGAAAATGCTAGGCCCCAGTACTTTCATGGTGTGCAATTATTAGCCAGAAGTTTACAGAAAGAACATGGTCTTAGCTCTAAAGCTAATGTAATCCTGAAGTTAATAACAATTGGAACCTATTAGCTACCTGCATTCTTTGCAGCAGAAGTACATCTCTATACATGTGAATGAGAACCATAATAGAAACAAAGGCCAAATAAGAACCCCTAAAAATTCCTCTCCTCCTGACCAGTGTATTAACCAGAAGCAATAACAATCCATGGAGTTTAGTGCTCCCTCAGAGACTTAAAGAATGCAGGGATGGTTCCCTGGGGACCCACTTTATGATGAATGTATTTCCCAGCACAACTGCATTTGATTGCCAGTCTGGCCCTTGCAAAAACCTAAAGGATCATGGTATATAATTATGGAATATCTTAAATTAAATCAATTGATAGACCCATTAACAGCTATTTTTTCTACAATAGTTCAACAACTTCTAACTTTAAAGGCAGTGGAAAGAAGAAATACTCCCAATGAGCAGAATCATGAGCAGTGAGCAGGGTCAGAAGTTTCTTTTATAGAAAAAGTGGCCTGAGGAAATGATGTTCTTTGGCTATTTGCAGGTAATAAAAGGCTCCATTGATTGGTTTGAGGCCTTGATGGAGCAAGATTAAAGATTATAAATAAAGAGATTTGGAAAAGAACAGATCTAGGTGGATCTGGATATATGGGTAGAAAGTGTTCCATCAATGCCCACCAGAGAGAATCCACCATGTAGGAGCCTCTGAACAACTAGGAGTTTGGGTAACATCCCATCTCCCTCCTTGGGTGCTCCAATACTTAACTTGTACAGTAGTCCATGATGGTAGGGATAGAGGTTTTGTGTGGACCCAACAGCATGAATTCCCTTTTACCAGAGCTGCCTCTGCTGAATGTGCTATTAGTCAGCAGAGATTAATGTTGAACCCTTAATATGGTAACATTACTCATGGATTGCCTTCCCTGTCTGTAGTACTATCTGGCAATTTACAGTTTTATTATCATAGGACCCTCCATAGCATCACTTGGGACTAGGGACCCACTTTATGATGAACAGAGTGAACAATAGGCTCATGGCCATGGGATCCACTTGTCCTACTTATATATCACATAAGCCTGCAATTGCTGGTCTGATAGAACATTGGAACAGTCTCTTAGATGTTTAGCTAAGGCACCAACTCAGAAGTGACAACCTGTAGGATTGATACATCGTCTTCTGGATGTGGTATATACCTCGACCCAATGACCATTATATGGATCACATACAGGTAGTACTATATATGTATACTGAAAGGTGGTATACGTGGGTTAGAAAATGATGGGTAGAAATAGGAGAGACTTGCATCACCTTAATTTCAGTGATGTGCTTAGAAATTTCTGCTTACCATCTCCATGGCCTTAGACTTATTGGGTTAAAGGTTTAATTTCCATGTAAGGGAAATTTCAGCCAGGGGATAGGATCTAATGTTAGAGCTGTCACCTGGTTATTCTGGACTCCTCCTGTTAGTAGACCAGCAGGCAGAGAAGAGGGTCACTATTTGGTGGTGGATAGTTATCATGGGGAGGTAGAGTACAGAGAGGAATGTATCTGGAACCCAGGAGATTTCACTGGAATATCTACATGAGTCTATCCATACCTATATCAATAATGAGACACTCAGACCCATTAAGCAGGATTATCTGGGGTACTCACTCCATTGGGATACTATCCAAAAAAAATAGAAGCATTGGCCAAGGTAAAGGAAATATAGGACTGGAAGCAAAAGATGGGGATTATATGTATAGTTGCACACTACTACAGAGGCAATAACTGCAGCTTGTTCCATTAGACTTCCTTTATGCATCCTTTATTTTCCTCCCTCCCTTCCTCTCCTTCCATTTCTCTCTTCTTATTCATCCTCCCTCCCTTCCTTCCTTCCTTTTTATAATTCCTTCTTCTTTTCCTTAGTTCTGTTCCTCTTTTTCTCCTTCCTCCTCCTCCTCCTCCTCCTCCTTCTTTTCCTTGTTTGTCTTATTCTAGAAATTGTGAATTTTCCACCACCTTGAAGAAGCAGAGATTGGTCTGAGAGGAGAAAATGATAGATATAAATGATGTATCCAATACCTCATTTCTATTGACTGAATATTTGTGTCCTTTCAAATTCATGTGCTGAAGACTTAATCCCCAGTGAGATGGCATTTGGAGGTGATATCTTTGAGAGGTATTTATATTTGGATGAGGTTGTGAGGATAAGGCCCCAATAATAGGATTGATACTTTTTTAAAGATTTTAATTTTTTATTATAGTTTATTGTCCAGCTGGTTTCCATATAACACCCAGTGCTCATCTCAACAAGTGCCCTCCTCCATGCCCATCACCCATTTTCCCCTCTCCCCCACCCTCCATCAACCCTCAGTTTGTTCTCAGTATTTAAGAGTCTCTTATGGTTTGCCTCCCTCCCTCTCCTTAACTGTTTTTCCCCTTCCCCTCCCCTATGATCCTCTGTTAAGTTTCTCCTGTTCCACATATGAGTGAAAACGTATGGTATCTGTCTTTCTCTGCCTGACTTATTTCACTTAGCATAATACCCTCGAGTTCCATCCATGTTGCCACAAATGGCCAGATTTCATTCTTTCCCATTGCCATGTAGTATTCCATTGTATATATAAACCACATCTTCTTGATCCGTTCGTCAATTAATGGACATTTAGGCTATTTCCATGATTTGGCTATTGTTGAAAGTGCTGCTATGAATATTGGGGTACATGTGCCCCTATGCATCAGCACTCCTGTATCCCTTGGGTAAATCCCTAGCAGCACTATTTCTGGGTCATAGGGGAGTTCTATTGTTAATTTTTTGAGGAACCTCCACACTGTTTCCCAGAGCAGCTGCACCAGTTTGCATTCCCACCAACAGTGTTAGTTTCTCCACATCCTCGCCAGCATCTGTAGTTTCCTGATTTGTTCATTTTAGCCACTCTGACTGGCATGAGGTGGTATCTCAGTGTGGTTTTGATTTCCCTGATGGTGAGTAACACTGAACATGGTTTCATATGTCTGTTGGCCATCTGGATGTCCTCTTTGGAGAAGTGTCTGTTCATGTCTTCTGCCCATTTCTTCACTGGATTATTTTTCGGGTGTGGAGTTTGGTGAGTTCCTTACAGATTTTGGATACTAACCCTTTATCTGATATGTCATTTGCAACAGACAGAGACCAAAGCCCTCTCACTCTCTCCTTGCCATTTGAAGACACAGCCATAAAGCAGCCATCAGCAAACCAGGAAGAGGGTCCAAACAGACACTTGATCAGCCAGCACCTTGATCTTTGACTTCCTGGCTTCCAGAACTGTGGTGTATAAATATTACTGTGTGATCCAACGAGTCTATGGGAGTTCATTATAGCACCTGAAACTGACTGGCACAACAAATCACATATCTTTGATCTCAGTGTGCTCAAGCCAACTTCCAGTTGCTATATATACATCACTGTGTCTAAGGGTTCTCTTCATGCAATAGCAGAAAGTCATGCTGTCTGTGTGTGCCATGTTGAGAAAAACATAACCAGTGACTCTGGAGAGTTGTCTATGAAGATTCCAGCTCCATTTTCATCAGGTAGGGTAATTCTAAAATGAATATTTTATATCATTTCTGATAATTTTAACTCAGGTTTAATATTCAGTTGTATACAGTGATACTAGATTCATGTGCACCCTTACTCACCCCATTTCTTCAATTCTCTATTAGTGTGAGTGCACATCCTAAACAAACTATGTACACTTTATTCTTTTTCTCAAAATATATTCTCTGAGGTTACAAACTATGACTTTAACTTACCTCTCTTGATCTTAATTTCTTCTTTTCTAAAATGGGAATATTTAAACTTCCTTGAGAGTTTATTCAGAATTAAATATGATGTACATAGAGCATTTGTTCAATACCTAACAAGTAGTAGACAACATATATAGTGTCATTTCTTTATCCCATAACCCAAACACCCAGCTCTTAAGAACCACCAGTAGATAAGTTTCATCTTGGCGGTCTTTCCAAAGCATCCCAGATACCTAGAACTCAGACATTAACATGTGTCCTGACATGAAGCTTCATAGCTCATCAAAGGTCCCTCAACTGCTCCCAGGAGGTGACCCAGGGACTAAGTCACCTATTCCTCTCAGAGCCTGAATCAAGCCTCACATCCCTGAGTGCTGAAGCAGCACCATTAATTTCAGAACCAGAAACACCAGCCTTCTAGCACAACTCCTATGAATGTCTACATTGTTTTCTCTTTCTCCTTCTTCACATTCTTCTCACTTCCTGGAACAGGCATCTTTTTTTCCCTCAAATGCTTCATAGTTACTTCACAAAATACCAGAGGTTGTTCTGTTCCCTTAGGTGTTTCAGAGCTCATGGATTACTCGAAGTCATACATCCCCAAGCATGGTCTCTCAGGTCCTGACACCATCCTTCCTTAAATTGTTTTGGTAACATTTTGATCACAAGGACAAATTGCTTTACAGTTGGGGAGCATAATATGTTTGGCATAAAATTACTTGATACCTTTTTACTCTGCCATTAGATCCTGAGGCCAGGAAGTCTTACAAGATGTAATTTCCATGACCAAACACAAATGTGTTCAGCTGTGCCTATTTCTCATGAGGACACTGCATGCTCACATGTATCTGAGACAGAGGAGTGCTGAGGGGCTGGAAGGCACCCAAGAAAACAAAAGGATCCAATGTTCACAAGAGCTCTAAATGACAGGTCCTGCTGCCCTCACATGTGGCTGCTGTTGGATGATTTGTAGGGAACTGATGTCTACAACTTAGTGCTAGATGTCACCTGCATATACAGGAAAACAATACTTCCATGGTCAAAGAAGACACTCAAATGAACATCTTGCTAGTGCTTAGTCCCAGGGTTTTTCTAACTCGTCTGGAAATATGAATGTAAGTGCACCTCAGCAAGGGCAAAAGACAGAGTCGGGGACCTTAGTCTGTCCATATCATTTAAAACGGAGATAATGATTTGTGGAGAACTGTATTAGGCTCTAAATAGACATTGCTTGTGATATGCCACCTGTGTATAAATTCTTACATTGGGAACACTATACAAAAAAAAAAAAAAAAAAAAAAAGAACAAAGATAAGGGGCATCCAACTCTTGAGTAGATAGAGCATCCAACTTGATGAAGGCTCAGACCATGATCTCATGGTCATGGGATCATGGGGCACACTCAGCATGGAGCCTACTTCGGATTTTCTTTCTCCCTCTCTCTCTCTGCCCCTTCCCTGGTCTCTCTCTCTATCAAAATAAATAAATGTTTTTTAAAAAGACTCAAAAAATAAAACACATTTTAAAAATTAAAAAAAAAACAAAGATATTATGAAATGCCAAATGAATTTATTAAGAAATACAGGTGAGACGCCATGCACTAGGGATACATTCAAAGGGATCATGACAGAAAGAAAGTAACATACAAAAACCATGAGTACACTGAGAAAGAAAACATATTAGTGCACACTTCCCATTGTTGCAAAACCTTATGTGTCAATTATGTGGATTTGTTTCTCTAAAGTACTTGGAAGGACAGGATAAAGATCTTGACTATGGAATTAGGCAGAAATCATGGCTGTATCAGGATGTGTGAAGCTGGCCTGTGAGTCTTAAGAGGAAGGAAGAAGAGAATCAGGGGGAAGTGGTTGACATTCATCAAGCTGATTCACAAGCTTGTAAACAGGCAGATGAGTAACAAATGTTTGTGATTGCTTGTGGGTTCAGCAACATTTGACAGTGACTTTGTTTCTCAAATGGCAAATCAATGTTGTGTGCAGATGGTGGTTCTTGGTGAGGCAATCAGCAGCAGGAAGGCTGGCAGCAGCTGGATCCACAGCCCTGGGCTAGGCACCCAGGCAGGCAGCAGCAGGTGGGGTGGTAGCAGGTTCTCGTGCAGTACACGGGTGTACAGAAAATGGGCTGGCAGCAGCTGGAGCCACAGCAGTTTTGTCCACAGCTGCTGGACCCACAGCAGCTGGGCTGGCAGCAGGTGGTCCTGCAGCAAGTGGTCTGACAGCAAGTTGGGCAGCAGCAAGGCTGGCAGCAGCTGGACCCACAGCCGCTAGACCCACAGCAGTTTTGTCCACAGCCACTGGACCCGCAGCAGCTGGGCTGGCAGCAAGTAGTCCTGCAGCAGGTGGTGTGACAGCAAGTTGGGCTGCAGCAAGGCTGGCAGCAGCTGGACCCACAGCAGCAGGGCTGGCAGCAGCTGGACCCACAGCCACTAGACCCACAGCAGTTTTGTCCACAGCCACTGGACCCACAGCAGCTGGGCTGGCAGCAGCTAGACCCGCAGCAGCTGGGCTGGCAGCAGGTGGTCCTGCAGCAGGTGGTCTGGCAGCAAGTTGGGCGGCAGCAAGGCTGGCAGCAGCTGGACCCACAGCCGCTGCACCCACAGCATGTGGGCCGGCAGCAGGTGGTCCGGCAGCAGGTGGTCCGGCAGCACATAGGCTGGCAGCAAGGGGAGCAGCACGAGTGGGTCATGGTGTCAGGGGTGGAGGGTGGGCAGGTCCTGTTCAGAGGTGAGGTTCTCAGATTCTGGTGTCTCCTCCTGATCTGGGGCTTTTATGCGCTGGACCCCCGAAGTGTAGACCAATGGGCAGGACTTTCCTTGTTGGTGTTTATATTGTTTTCCATAGTCACTGGGGGAATTATAAAAGAGGAAGTTGTTTCCTAAATGTTAGGAATCATTACAAAATAAGTGTTTGATGTGTTTCCTACTTGAGTATAACTCATAGAAATATTTTCAGATGAAAGGAAGGAGGTCACATCAGCAACATCTTCAGTGATCATCACATCGTGTGATCTAGTTTCTTGGGTGGTTAGTGTCAGAGAGAGCAGCTGTCCCTCCCCAACTTTGGTCCTTAGGTTATATGTGAATTGGGAGTATCCCTGAGGTGAGGACGTGATGCTGATATGTTCACAGGGGCAAATTTAGTAGATCCCTGAGCCCAGGTCTGTTTCCCCACAGAAGCCTGATTCAAGACTCCCACAGGCATATCTGTCTCCTATATCACGCTACCCCACTTGTATCCCAGTTCAATCAAAGACCATTGGGTAGCAGATATCTGGCCTCATCTCTTCCATATGGCAAGGCAGAACCAAAGCAGGTGAGTAGACATCAGCGGTACACTGGGACTTAACGAACATCAGTCAGTGTACTTCTTTATTGACCAGTAGTCCTGATTCACCTAGGCTTGAGTGTTCTCCCAGAGTGTGGGTATTTCAGTGGTATGACTGAGGAGCTATGGGCAAATCAGGGTAATTTGGTAACTCTAGTCCTGACCTTGTTAACTAGCCTAATCAGTGCCTTGACTGATGTAACAGATTACATCTTTATTTATGTCTGCTCTTTTTTTTCTTCCTCTCTTTGATCCTTTGCTTCTTCATTCGTTCATTCCTTCCTTCCTTCCTTCCTTTCTTCCTTCTTTTTCTTCCTTCCTTCGTTCCTTCCTCCTTCATCTCTTTCTTCCTTCCTCCCTTTTTTTCTTTTTTCTTTCTCTTTCTCTTCCTTCCTTCCTTCCTCCCTTCCTCCCTTTCTCCCTCCCTTCATCCCTCTTTCCTTCCCTCCATTCCTTTCCTTTTTTCAAACTTTATTTTTTCTCCACATTTTCTTTTTCTTCCTTTCTTCCCTTCTTTCTTTTCTCTCTTCGTTCCCATTCTTCTT
Source organism: Cryptoprocta ferox (assembly GCA_028646485.1). Classification (NCBI taxonomy): domain Eukaryota; kingdom Metazoa; phylum Chordata; class Mammalia; order Carnivora; family Eupleridae; genus Cryptoprocta; species Cryptoprocta ferox. Next base: position 37,005,505 of record CM053565.1, read on the forward strand.
TTTTTCTTTCGTTATCTCCCTCCCTTAATTTCTTACCTCTCTTCAGGCCTCACTACTCCTGCTACTCCCCTCCATCTTCAACCATTTTATGCTTATTCCAGAAACTGCATCTGCCCACCAATACAATTAAGAAACTCCTGGAATGAGTGGTGAAAACTGTAGATGGTCAAGGTACCTTGAATACACCAACCCTATGTCTTGATTATTAGTGAGTTTGAGACACTCTACTATCAGATCAGCACCTCTATTCCTATGTGTGCTGATCATGCACAGAAAAATTTAAGGCTACCTGAACATGCCATTCTGAGAAAACACTAACTCTTTCTTCTACAAAATTGATTAATAAAGACTTCAGCTCCCTCATTGCTGAAATAGGAAAATTTCAATGCCGTGTGTGTGTGTGTGCATGTGTGTGTGTGTGTGAGTGTTACATCAATTCTGAGATATCCTTCAGGTTGAAGCTTTAATTGCAAACTGTGTTGCTGGCCTCAAAGGGCTTCTTCCCTTGACACTCCCCTACACTCTGACCAGTGTGATCTACCTCCCTGAAGAAACCACATTCCTGGACCCGTTTCTCATCAGTAGCTTCTGGGAGAAACCAACCTCTGACATGACTTTACCCCACTCAGTCTCCATTTCCTCACCTCTACAATGGGAACCTTAATACCTACTCTGAAAATTCCTCCAAGAATTAAAGTGAATGTTCATGAAGCATTTAGTCAACATCCAGGAAATGTTCGGAAACAT
>CM053565.1:37006751-37034350 GCA_028646485.1 Cryptoprocta ferox
ATTTACCTTCAATTGAATGCTTTCACAGGCTGTGGGACTTTCAGGGGTGTAACTGGGGCAGTATGGGCAAGCCAGGTGAGTTGGGGACTCTAGTCCTAACCTTGTTAGCTAGCCTAGTCAGTGTCTTCACGTAGCTGATACCTCTTTATTTATGCTTGCTCTTTCTTTTTTCTGTCAGGCTGTCTTTTTTTTTTTTTCCCCTGCCTTCCTTCTTCCTCCCTGCATCCTTGTCCATCCCTTCCTCTCTTCCTCCCATTGTCCCTTCTTTCCTTCCTTCCTTCTCTTCATTCTTCCATTTTGTTTCTTTCTTCCCTTCCTCCCTCGCTCGCTCCCTCCCTCTCTTCCTCCTTCCCCATTTCCCTCTATCCTTCCTTCCCTCTTCCATCCCTTGTACTTCTCTCCATACTCCTTTTCATTCCCCCCTTCATCTTCCATGATCTTCTTCTGTTTCTTCCCATTATTTTGTCCATCCACGAATCCAATTAAGAAAACAGTGCAATGAATGATGAAACCGTAGCTTGCCAAGTTTGACTTGTATACACCAGCGCCGTGTCTTGGATTAGTGTGTTTGGGACAGGTTCTCTCTCCCTCCCAGCTCTGCACCTCTATGCCTAAGTGCTCTTCCCATGCACAGCAGAATGTCAGGCTACCTGAGCATGACACACTGAGAGACATCCATCTTCCATTGCTTCTGGAGAGTTGGTTTATTAAGACTCCAGCTCCCTCCTTGCTGAAATAGGAGAATTTCAATGCCATGTCTGTGTGTGTGCGTGTGTGTGTGACATCATTTCTGAGATATCTTTCAGGTTAAAGCTTTAGTTGCAAACTGTGGTACTGGCCTCAACATGCCTGTTCCCTGTGACGCTCCCCTACACTCAGACCAGTGTGATGTCACCTCCGCAAAGAATCCACATTCCTGGACTCTTCTTCAGAGAATCTCCTGGAAGAAACCAACTTCCAACATGACTTTACCCTGCTCATAGTCATTTCCTCACCACTACAATGTGAACCTTAATACCTACTCTGAAAATTCTTTGATGTATTAAAGATAATTTTCATGAAGTGTTTAGTCACCATACAGCAAATATTGGGAAACCTAGGCGGTGTCTGTTTTTCATCTCTTGTTGCAAATATCTAGCTCTTCAGAACCAGCAGTAGGCAAGTGTGGCCTTGGAAGTCTCTCCAGAGTACCCAGGATACCTAGTCTCCAGTGTTGGCGTATGTCCTGGACTTAGCCTATGTAACTCATTAATGTTCATTCCTCTGCTCCCAGGATGTGACCTGGGGTCTAAATCTTCAGTTCCTATCAGAGCCTGAATCAAGACTCACATCACTGAGTGACAAGGCAGCATTATTCATTCAGGATCAGAAGTACCACCTTTCTATCCATCATGATTCCTATGAATGTCCACATTGTTTTCTCTTTCTTCTTCCTCACATTCTTCTCACCTGCCTCAAATAGGCTTATGTTTTTCCCTCAAAGGCCTCAAAGTTCCTTCCTTAATTCTGTAGGTTGTTTTTTTCTGTAGATGGTTTAGAGCTCATGGATTAGTTCAAGTCATACATGCACATTGCACGGTCTCTCAGTCCCTGACACCATCCTTCCTTAATTTGTCTTGGTAACATTTTTATTGGGATGATAAATTGCCTTAAATTGGGACAGAAAATTACCTTATACCTTTGTACTCTGACGTTAGGTCCTGAGGACCAGGAAGCTGTACAAGAATGTGATTTTCATGTCCCAAACACAAGTGTGTTCAGTTATGTCCCTTTCTCGTGTCAATACCACATGCTCACCTGTACCTGATGCAGAGGAGTCCTGAGGTTATGGATAGCTCCAGAAGGAACAAAAGGATCCTGTGTTTAGAAGAGCTCTAAAAGGCTGATCCTTCTGCCTTCACATGTGGCTACTGAAGCCTAAGTTGTCAGATGATTATGTCTACAACTTATCCCCAGATGTCACCTGCATAAAGAAAGGAATAATATTTCCATGGTCAAAGAAGACACTCAGATGAACATCTTGCTGGTGCTCAGTCCCAGGGTGTTTTCTAACTTGCCTAGAGATATGAATGTAAGTGTGCATCAGCAAGGACAGGAGATAGAGTTTAGTATCTGAGTCTGTCTTTGTCAGCTTATTACATTCCACTGTGAAGTTTATTTATCAGAAAATGGAGATATAAATTTGTGGAGGAAGGTATGAGGCTCCAAATGGACCTTGCATATGATATGCATCGTATGTATATAGGTCCCAACTTACATTGAGAACACTACAAAAAACAAAGACAAGGGGCATGTTGGTGGCTCAATAGGTTGAGCATCTGACTCTTGATTTTGGCTTAGGTCATGATCTCATGATCACGGGATCGAGCCCAATGTTGGGCATGCTTAGTGTGGAGATTGCTTGTGATTCTCTTTACCTCTCTCTCTCTCTCTCTCTGACTCTCTCTCAAAATAAATAAATGTTTAAAAATGAAGACAATATGAGACACTGAATGTTTTAGGATTTATTAAGAGATATATGTGAGACTACAGACATCTAGGAAGACAGTCAAAGGGATCATGACTGGAAGAAAGAAGCATACAAGAACCATGAGTACACTGAGAAAGAAAACATATTAGTGCAAACTTTCCACAGGTGTAAAAACTTCTATGTCAATTATGAGGATTTGTTTCTCTTAGGTACTTAGAGGGACAGGATGAAGATCTTGGCTGTGGAGTCAAAGTAGAGATCATGACTATCAGGCACATGACCCTAAAGAGGAAGGAAGAAGAGAATTAGGGAGAAGTGGTCCATGCTTCATTAAGCTGACTCACAAGCTTGTAAAAAAGGCAGATCAATAACAGAGATATTGGCGATTGCATGCTGACTTTCAGTAACCTTTGCAACTGACTTTTTATAGCCAATTGGAAAATCAGTGTTGTGTGCAGATGGTGGTCTTGGCATGGCAATCAGCAGCAGGAAGGCTTACAACAGCTGAATCCACAGCCTGGGCGAGGCACCCAGGCAGACAGCTGCATTTGGGGTGGTTGCAGATTCTTGTGAAGTACATGGGTGTACAGCAAACTAGCTGGCAGTAAATGGACCCACAGCACATTTGTCCACAGCCACTGGACCCACAGCAGCTGGGCTGGCAGCAGGTGGTGTGACAGCAAGTTGGGCGGCAACAAGGCTGGCAGCAGCTGGACCCACTGCAGATTTGTCCACAGCTGCTGGACCCAAAACTACTGGGCTGGGAGCACTTGGACCCACAGCAGGTGGTCTGGCAGCAAGTAGGCTGGCAGAGGAAGAGCATGAGTGGGTCATGGTGTTAGGGGGGTGGTGGCTGAGCAGGTCCTTTTCAGAGATGGTATTCTTAGATTCCAGGGCCCTCTCCTGTTCTGGAGTGTCTATGCACAGGACCCCTAAAGTTTGGGCCGATGGGCAGGACTTTCTTTGTTGGTGTTTACATTATTTTCCATAGTCACTGGGGGAATTACAAACGAGGAAGCTGTTTCCTAAATGTTACAGGAATCATTACAAAATAAGTGTTTAATGTATTTCCTATTTAAGAATAACTCATAGAAACATTTTCAGATGAAAGGAAGGTGGTCACAACAGCAGTATCATTGTCACTTCAATGACCATCGCATCATGTGATCTAGTTCCCGCTAGTCAGGGTCAAAGCAGCAGTCCCTCCCCAGCTTTGGTCCTTAGGTTGTATGTGGATTGGGAGTATCTCTGAGGTGAGGAGCATGATACTAATGTGTTCACAGGGACAAATTTAATAGATGCCTGAGCCCAGGTCTGTTTCCCCACAAAAGCCTGATTCAAGACTCCCACAGGCATATCTGTCTCCTGTAGCACCCTACTCAACTTATATCCCAGTTCAACCAAAGTCCCTTGGATAGAGATGTCTGGCATCATCTCTTCCATATGGCAAGGCAGAACCAAAGCAGATCAGTAGAAGCAGCAGCAGTACACTGGGACTAAACAAGCATCAGTCAATTTATGTCCTTGTTGACCAGTACACCTGATTTACCTAGGATTGAATGCTTTCACAGGATGTCAGACTTTCAGTGGTGTAACTGGGTCAGTATGGGAAAACCATGGTGGATTGGTGACTCTAGTCTTAACCTTGTTAACTAGTCTAGTCAGTGCCTTCATGTAGCTAATTATGCCTTTATTTATGTTTGCTCTCTTCCTTCCTTCCTTCCTCCCTCCCTCTCTCCATCCCTCCCTCCCTCCCTCCCCCCCTCCCTCCCTCCCTTCCTTCCTTTCTTCTTTCCTTTCCTTTCCTTCCTCCTTCCCTTTCCTTTGTTCTCAACTTTTCTTTCCTTTTCTTTTTTTCTTTTCTCTTTTTTCTCTCTCCTTCCTTCATTCCTTCCCTTCTCCTTGCCTCCTTACTCCTCCTCCCCTTCCCTTTAATCCTCCTACATCTTATCTTCTGCTTCATCCAGAAAATGTATCAGCTTATTAATCAAATTAAGAAAATGTTGGAATGAGTGGTGAAAAACATAGATTGTCAAAGATCTCTTGAATACACCAGCCATATTTCTCAGAAATGTGTGTGTTTGGGACAATTTCAACCCACCAGATCTGCATCTCTATGCCTATGAGCTCTTTTCATTCACAGCAGAATGTTATACTGCCTGTGTGTGCCACACTAAGAAAATACTTCTGGAGATTTGGCTTATAAAGACTCCAGCTCTGGGGGTGGCTGGGTCGCTCAGTCAGTTAAGCGACTGACTTTTGATATTGGCTCAGGTTGTGATCTCTCCGTTGTGATCTCGTGGTCATGATCTTGTGGTTGTGAGATTGAGCCCTGCATCAGGCTCTGCTCTGAGCATGGAGCCTGCTTTGGATTCTCTCTCTCCTTCTCTCTCTCTGCCTGTCCACTGCTCACACTCTTTCTCTCTCTGAAAATAAAGAAATAAACATTTTTTAAATTTTTTCAGTGCTTCAATTTTTAAATTACAATGCATTAAAATTAATCATTTTAAATATGATAGAATATCACCAAGTGAACATCCATGTTACTAATACCAGGTTAACAAATAGAATTTAACTTCGTCCCCTTCAAATTATATCCCTCATCATACCCAAAGGTAGGTTATCATTCTATTGACTAACAATATTGCTTATGTTAATAGTTCACTTCAAATGCTTTTAGACTTTTTATAAAGGAAAAATAGAATTGGCTACTTTCACTTTATATTACAAATGTGAGATTTATACAGGCAGTTCCTTCAATTCTGTTTCTTTATAATTTTCCGATGAATAAATATGATACAATGTATTTATCTACCATTGATATATATGTGGGTTGTTGCAGCTGGGGACTATTGAAAATATTACAAATAATAAAATGTTCTATGAATTCTATTGTATGAGTCTTCTGATATATATTCATTATTTTTTTATTATTTTTAAATTTTATTATTTAAGTTCAAGTCAGTTAACATACAGTGTGCTATTGGTTTCAGGAGTAAAACCAGTGATTTGTAACTTACAATATAACACCAAGTGCTCATCGCAGCAACTCCTCTCCTTAAGACCCATCACCCATTTAGCCCATCCCCCTACCCACCTCCCCTCCAACACCCCTCGGTTTGTTTCCCTCTCTGTTTTTACTTATTTTTCCTTATCTTCCACTATGTTCATCTGTTGTGTTTCTTAAATTCCACATATGAATGAAACCATATGATATTTGTCTTTCTCTGATGGACTTATTTCACTTAGCATTAGTTTAGTTCTATCCACATTGTTGCAAACGGCAAGATTTCATTCGTTGATTTCTGAGTAGTAGTCCATTGTATACATATATACATATATACATTATAGATAGATATGTATATGTCTATATACATATAGACATATATGTATATGTATGAGAGAGAGAGAGAGAGAGAGAGAGAGAGAATCCCAAGCAGGCTCTGAACTGTCAGTGTGCAAAGCCCAATACAGGGCTTGAACTCACAAACCATGAGATCATGACCTGAGCTGAAATCAAGAGTCAGATGCCTAACCAACTGAGCCACTCAGGTGCCTCCATAATTTGGCTATTGTTGATATTGCTGCTATAAACAGTGGGGGTGCATGTGCCCCTTCGAATCAGCATTTTTGTATCCTTTGGATAAATACCTAATAGTACAATTGCTGGATCATAGGATAGTTCTATTTTTAATTTTTTGAGGAACCTCTATACTGTTTTCCAGAGAGGCTGCACCACTTTGCATTCCCACCAACAGTGCAAAAGGGTTTCTCTTTCTCTGCATCCTTCCCAACATCTGTTGTTTCCTGAGTTGTTCATTTCAGGATTCTGCCATGTTTGAGATGGTATCTCATTGTGGTTTTGATTTGTATTTCCCTGATGATGAGTGATGTTGAGCATCTTTTCATGTATCTGTTAGGCATCTGGATGTCTTCTTTAGAAAAGTGTCTATTCATGTCTTCTGCCCATTTCTTCACTAAATTATTTGTTTTTCAGGTGTTGAGTTTGATAAGTTCTCTATAGATTTGGGATATTAACCCTTTATCTGATATGTCATTTGCAAATATCTTCTCCCAATCCATCGGTTACCTTTTAGTTTTGTTGATTGTTTCGTTCACTGTGCAGAAGCTTTTTCTCTTGATGAGATCCCAACAGCTCATTTTTGCTTTTATTTCCCTTGCCTCCAGACACATGTCAAGTAAGAAGTTGCTGCGGCTGAGGTCAAAGAAATTGTTCCCTGTTTTCTCCTCTAAGATTTTGATAGTTTCTTGTCTCACATTTAGGTCTTTCATCCATTTTGAATTTATTTTTGTGTATGGTGTAAGAAAGTGGTCCAGTTGTATTCTTCTGCATGTCACTGTCCAGTTTTCCAATGAAACTAAAAGCTGGTTTTTTGAAAGAACAGACCAAATTGATAAAGCCCTACCCAGACTTCTCAAAAAGAAAAGAGAGAGGACCCAAATAGGTAAAATCACAAATGAAAGAGGAAAGATCACAACCAACACCACAGAAATACAATTATAAAAGAATACTATGGAAAACTATATGCCAACAAACTGGACAGTCTGAAAGAAATGGACAAATTCCTAGAAACTAACACACTACCAAAACACAAACAGGAAGAAATAGAAAATTTGAACAAGCCCGTAACCAGCAAACAAATTGAAGTAGTTATCGAAACTCTCCCAACAAATAAGAGTCCTGGGCCAGTGGCTTCCCAGAAGAATTCTACCATATATTTAAAGCAGAGTTAATACCTGTTCTTCTCAAACTGTTCCAAAAAATAGAAGTAAAGCTTCTAAACTCATTATGAAGCCAGCATTACCTTGATTCCAAAACCAATCAAAGACTCCACTAAAAAGGGGAACTACAGGCCAATATCTCTGATGAACCTGGATGTAAAAATTCTCAACAAGATACTAGCAAATTGAATTCAACAGTGCATAAAAGAAGTATTCACTTTGATCAAGTGGGATTTATTCCTGGGCTGCAGGACTGGTTCAATATTCACAAATCAATCAATAAAAGAACGGATAAGAACCATATGACCTTTTCAGTAGATGCAGAGAAAGCATTTGACAAAATACAGCATCCTTTCTTGATTAAAAAAAAACTCTCAAGAAAGTAGGGATAGAAGAAACATGCCTCAACATCATAAAAGCCCATATATGAAAGGCCTACAACTAATATATTCAATGGGGAAAAACTGAGAGCTTTCCTCTAAGGTCAGGAACACAACAGGGACGTCCACTCTCACCACTGTTGTTTAACATAGTATTGGAAGTCCTAACCTCAGCAATCAGACAACAGAAAGAAATAAAAGGCATACAAATTGGCAAAGAATTCAAACTTTCACTCTTTGCTGATGACATGATACTCTACATGGAAAACCCGAAAGACCCCACAAAAAACCTGCTAGAACTGATAAGTGAATTGAGCAAAATTTCAGGATATAAAATTGACATACAGAAATTGGTTTGGTTTCTATACACCAATTATGAATCTGCAGACAGAGAAATCAAGGCATCTGTCCCATTTACAATTGCATTATATATTCATTATTTATTTATTTATTTATTTATTTATTTATATGTTTTTGTTGGAGAAATACCAACAGGTGAATTGCTTATGTTATTTCTCTATCAGAATGTTTATATTATAGGAGCACCTAAAAATACAAAGTGAATATTAACATACCTAAAGGGAGGAATATACAGCAATACAATAATAGTAGGGATCTTTAATACCCTATTTGTACCAATGGATAGAAGATCCAGACAGAAAATCATGGGCTTTAAACAATATGTTACAACAGATGGAGTTAACAAACATATACAGAACATTCCATCCAAAAGCAACAGAACACACATTCTTCTCAAGTGCACATGGAACATTCTCCAGGACAGATCATATGTTAGGCCACAAAGCAAGTCTTAATAAATTCAAGAATATTAAAATAAGGGACACTTGGGTGGCTGAGTCAATTAAGCATCTGACTCTTGGTTTCGGCTCAGATCATGATCTGACAGGTCAGTGAGTTGAAGCCCCATTGTTGGGCTCTGCACTGACATGTAGAGCCTACTTGGTACTCTCTCTCTCCCTCTCTCTCTACCTCTCCCTTACTCACGCTGTCTTTGTCTCTCACAAACCATGTAAACAACAGGAAAAGTCCTGTTCATTGGTCTGACCTTTGGAGACTCGAGTGCCTACATGTCCCAGAACAGGAGAAGGCATTAAAATCTGAGAACCTCACCTCTGGACAGGAGCCCACACTCCACACCTGACATCATGACCCACTCGTGCTGCTCCCCGTTGCTGCCAGCCTACTTGCTGCAGGACCACCTGGGTGCCAGCCCAGCTGCTGCGGGTCTAGCTGCTGCCAGTCCAGCTGCTGTAGACAAAGTTGCTGTGGGATCAGCTGCTGCCAGCCAGTTTGCTGGACCCCCATGTACTGCACAAGAACCTGCTACCACCCCACCTGCTGCTGCCTGCCTGGGTGCCTAGCCCAGGGCTGTGGATCCAGCTGCTGCCAGCCTTCCTGCTGCTGATTGCCTCACCAAACGCCATCTGCACATAACACCTCCTGTTAACTGGCTTGCCATTTGGCAGCCAAGTTTCCTTTCCAGATTTTGGTGAAAGCCAGCATGCACTCAGCAACATTTTTGTTTCTCGTATATGTTTATAAGCTCATGAATCAGCTTGATGCTGTACAGAGGACTTCTTCCAATTCCTCCCCCCATGTATGTGGCTCATGTGCCAGTTTCATAAATTCTTGGTGCTAAGTTATGGTCTTGACTTTGATTCTGAAGTCAGGGTCACCTGCTCCCTCAAAGTAACTTAAGAAAACAAGTTTTCATAATTTTTTCATAGATTCCTGAAACATTAATAAACCTCATAATCATATTTTCAATGTACTTATGATTATTTCTCCTACTTTCATCTTTTTATGATCATTTGAGTTGTCTCCTTAGATGCAAGTGTTTTACATGCCTTATATGCCTCTTAATAAAATCTATACCATAATTCTCCCCATATTATGTTTTGTTTTACTGTACTGATATAGGAACTTTTATACATGTTGGGTACCATATGTATCATCAAACCTGAGCTATACAACAGCCTATCATGAATTGTATTCCACATTTTTAGGTGAGAATATTTCACTGTGTAATTTCATATAGCTAATAATGGACAGACTCAGACTCAGGACCAGATATTTTGTTCCTGTTCAAAGGCAACTACTTTAAAAAAGTAGCAATAATATTTAGTACTGAGGACTAGTAAGCTGTGCAAATGAATTTCTCCTTTAACAGAGGAAGAAATAATTCCTCATATATGCAGATAACATCTGTTCAAAAATCAGTTTCTCACAACTCAACAAGCCGCAGATACATGTGAAGGCAGGTAGGACCACATTTTGGAGCTCTCAAAAAAGCAGGTAACCTCTCCCATCTCCATATGTTCAGCCATACATGCAGTTTGTCCCCATGAAATATTGTTAGCATCCATTGTGTCCTCACAATAGAGTCTCATCTAAACTGACTACTATCTTTGTGTTGTGCAAATCCAATTCAGAATAGCCTCCTTCTACTAAGCATCTACCAACAGAGTGAGAAAATAAGTAATTCTCTTCAATAAAAAAAATGGACCATATATTTCACTCCCCTAATGTTACGGTTATTTTTCATTCTGACCAAAATGCTATTAAGAAATTTAAGAAAGGGTCACCTGGATGTCTCAGTCGATTGAGCGTCCAACTTCGGCTCAGGTTATGATCTCACAGTTTGTGAATTTGAGCCCTGCATCGGACTTGCTGCTGCCAGTGCAGAGCCCACTTCAGATCCTCTGTCCCCCCCCCCCCGCCCATCCCTCCTCTCAAACATGAATTAACATTTTTAAAATTTTTTTAAGAAAGTTAAGACAAAGTTAAAGACTCCGAGACTGTACAAAGAGCATGTATGATTTTCTGAACCATCCAAGAAACTAAACAACCTCCTGTATTCTTTGAGGCAACTATGAAGGATTTGAGAGGGATTAAGAGTGTGTTCCAGGTGAGAAGATTGTGAGGAAGAAGAAAATAACACAACGTGGGCCTTCATAGGAGTTATAATAGACAGAAAGTTGGCACTTCTGGTCCTGAAATAATGGATTTCATTATTAATGAAAACTTCATTATTAATGAAGTTAATGCTAACTTCATGCATCCTGATACTGAGTCATGATCTCTGCCTTAACTCCACATTAAAGATCTTCACCCTCTCCATATCAGTAACAGAGAAAGAAATCCTTATGATTCATACATAGGTGTCTGCAACTACTGTAAATCTTCAAATTATGTTTTCTTTCTCAGTGTACTCACAGTCCTTGTATCTTACTTTCTTCTTCGCATCATCACTTTGAAGGTCTCCTAGATGCAGAGGGTCTCACTTATATTTCCTAATAAATCCTGTATCATTCTGCCTCCCATATGATGTTTGTTTCCTTGTACAGCATTCCCAATGTAAAGATTTATACATAGGTTTCATATCACATGCAGTATATATTTGAAGCTTCATACAGTCCTCCACTAATTATTATCTCCATTTTCAGATGAGGAAATTTCACAGTGGAATGTCATATACCTGACATGGACAGACTCAGGTCCCAGACTGTGTCTCCTGCCTTGCTGAAGAGCACTTACATTCATATCTCCAGACAAGTTAGAAAACATCCTGGAACTGAGCACCAGCAAGATGTTCATTTGAGTGTCTTCTTTGACCACAGAAGAAATATTCTCCTGTATATGCAAGTGACATCTGGGACAAAGTTGTAGACATCAGCATCCTACAGTTCAATCAGTAGCAGCCTCATGTGGAGGGAGTGGGACCTACCATTTAGAGCTCTTGTGAACACAGGATCCTTTTGCTGCCTCGGGTGCCGTCCAGCTCCTCAGCACTCCTCTGCATCAGATACAGATGAGCCTGCGGTGTCCTCACGAGCAACAGATGCAGCTGAACACACTTGTGTTACGCTTGTGGAACTCACATTCTTATATGGCCTCCTGGGCCTCAGGACCTAATGGCAGAGTAAAAAGGCATAAGATAATTTTATGCCAAACATATTATGCTCCCCAACTGTAAGGCAATTTGTTATTGTGATCAAAATGTTACCAAGACAATTAAGGAAGGACAGTGTCAGGGACTGAGAGTCTGTGCAATGGGCATGTGTGACTTCAAGTAATCCATAAGCTCTGAACCATCTATGGGAACAAAACACCCTCCATTATTTTGTGAAGAGCTATGAAGCATTTGAGGAAAATAAAGATGCCTATTCCAGGGGGGTGAGAAGAATATGAGGAAGAAAAAGAGAAAACAAGGTGGGCATTCATAGGAGTTGTGATAGACAGAAGTCTGATGCTTCTGGTCCTGAACTAATGGTACTGTCTCAGCACTAGGGATGTGAGGCTTGATTCAGGCTCTGAGAGGAATAGAAAACTTAGGCTTTGGGTCACCTTCTGGGAGTAGTGGAGAGACTTCTGATGAGCTGTGAAGGCTCATGTCCAGGGGACATGCCAATGTTGGAGCCTACGTATCTGGGATGCTCTGGAGAGACTGCCAAGGCCAAACTTGCCTACCTCTGGTTCTTAAGAGCTGGGTATCTGTGTGACAGGATGAAGAACTGAAATGACTTATGGTCTTACTACTTGCTAGGTATTGACCAAATGCTTCATGTAATTATCTTTAAATCTTTCCTTTTATTAAGTTTTAATTTTAATTCCAATATAGTTGATCTACAGTGTCATGTTCATTTCAGGTGTACAATATAGTGATTCATCAATTCCATACATTACCCAATGCTCATCACAAATGCACTCCTTAATCCCCATTACCTATTTTGCCCATTCCTCCACCCCTGTCTCTGGTAACCATTAGTTTGTTCTCTCTAGTTAAAGAGTCTCTCTTTCTTTTCCTTTGCTCTTTCATTTACTCTCTTAAATTTCACATATGAGTGAAATCATATGGTGTTTGTTTCTCTGATGGACTTATTTCACTTAGCATTATAGTCTCTAACTCCATCCATGTCATTACAAATAGCAAGGTTTCATTCATTTTTATAGCTGAATTATATTCCATTGTAGATATATACCACATCTTCTTTATCCATTTGTCTATCGATGGACACTTGGGCTGCTTCCATATATTGGCTATTGTAAATAATGCTGCTATAAACAGAGGTTGCATGTATCCCTTTGAATTCACATTTTTCTATTTTAGATGTAAATACCCAGTAGTGCAATTACTGGATAATAGGGTAGGTCTATTGTTAACTTTCTGAGGAAACTCCATACTGTTTTCCACAATGGGTGCACCAGTAGTACAGGAGAGTTTCCTTTCTCCATATCATCACCAACACCTGTTGTTTTCTGGTTTTGGTTGTAGCCATTCTGACAGGTGTCAGTTGCTATATCTCATTATAATTTTGATTTGCATTTCCTTGATGATGAGTGATGTTGAGCATCTTTTCATGTGTCTGTTGGCCATCTATTGGTCTTCTTTGGAGAAATGTCTGTTCATGTCTTCTGCCCATTATTTAATTGGGTTTTTTTTTTTTTGGAGGTGTTGAGTTGTGTAAGTTCCTTACATAATTTGGATACTGACCCTTTTCAGATATGTCAGTTACAAATTCTTCTCCCATTCAGTAGGTTGCCTTTTAGTTTTGTTGATTGTTTCCCTGGCTATGCAGACACTTTTTATTTTGATGTAATCTTGATAGATTACTTTTGCTTTATTTCCCTGGCTTCAGGAGACCTATCTAGAAAAAATTTGCTATGATCAGTATCAGAGACATTACTGCCTGTGCTGTCTTCCAGAATTTTTATGGTTTCAGGTCTCACATTTAGGTCTTTAATCCATTTAGAATTTATTTTTGTGTATGGTGTAAGAAAGTGGTCTAGTTTCATTCTTTTCACCTGTAGCTGTCTGGTTTTTCCAACACCATTTGTTAAAGAGACTGTCTTTTTCCCATTGCATATTCTTGCCTCCTTTGTCAAAGATTAATTGACCATATAATTGTTGGTTTAGTTTTTTATTTTCTATTCTATTCCACTGGTCTCTGTGTCTATTTTGTGCCAGTCCCATACTGTTTTGATTTATTACAGCTTTGTCTTGAATTGTAATACCTCCAGCTTTGCTTTGCTCTTTCAAATAACTTTGGCTATTTGGGATCTTTTGTGGTTCCATAAAAATTAGGATTATTCTAGTTCTGTGAAAAATAATGCCATTGGTGTTTTGATTGGGATTGCATTAAATCAGGAGTATCTTTAAGTCTTTTTTTCAGTTTTTAATGTTTATTTTTTTTAATTTATAGTTTATTGTCAAGTTGGTTTCCATATAACACCCAGCGCTCTTCCCCACAAGTGTCCTCCACCATGACCATCTTTAATTCTTGAAGAAATTTTCAACATAGGTATTAAGTTTCCCATTGTGGAGATGAGGAAATTGGGACTGAGAAGGGTAACGTAATATCACAGTTTGGTTTCTCTAGGAATCTACTCTGGGGAGGTCAGATCACACTGGTAGGAATGTGGGGAAGTGACACAGGGAGGGGGCACTTTAAGGCCAGTGTCACAGTTTGCAAGTGAACCTTAAACCTGAGAAATGTATCAGCGATGATGTAACACACACACACACGTTGGGATTCTTCTAATAGCAATGAGGGAGCTGAAGTATTTATAAACCAACTCTCCAGAATTATTGGTTGAGCATTTCTCTCAGCGTGGTATACATAGAAAGCATGACATTCTGCTGTTGCATGAAAACAGCCCTTAGGCATAGAGATGCAGATCTAACACATTTAGATCTATGACATATGGCTGACATATTCAAGATATCATTGACAATCTATGATTTTCACCAGTCACTCCAATATTTTGTTCATCAGACTGGTGGACAGACACAATATCTGGAAGAAAAATAAGACTGAGTAGAAATCAGAGGAGGAAGAGCAAGAGGAATTGAAAAGGAGGAAGGAAAGAGGGAAGGAAGGAAGTAATGAATGGATGAACAAAGGAAGAGAAAAAGAAGAAAAGATAAGACAGAGAAAGAGAGAGACAGACATAGCAGAAAAAGAAAGAAAAAGGGAAGAAGCGAAGGATGAGAGGGAGGGAGGGAGAAGGATGAGAGGGAGAGAGAAGAGGGAAGGATGAAGGAAACAACAGAATTAAGAATTAAAAGCAATTCACAGTAAAGATGTAGTCAGCAACATGAAGTCACTGACTAGGCCAGTTAACAAGGTTAGGACTAGAGTCACCAAGTCACCTGGTTTGCCCATACTGCCCCAGTTATACCACTGAAAGTCCTACATCGTGCAAAAGCCTTCAATCTTAGGTAAATCAGGAGTACTGGTCAGCAAGGACGTACATTGACTGATACTTGCTTAGTCCCAGGTACTGTGGCTACTTCTACCCACCTGTTTTGGTTCTGCCTTGCCATATGGAAGAGACGATGTCAGACATCCTCTACCCAAGGGCCTTTGGTTGAGCTGGGATATACAGATGGGGTAGGGTGCTACCAGAGACAGATATGCCTGTGGGAGTCTTTACTCAGGCTTTGTAGGGAAAGAGATTTGGGCTCAGGCATGAATTCAGTTCATCCCTGTGAACATATCAGCATCATCCTCCCCTACCCCAGGGAGAAACTCTCAGTCTACATGCAACCTAAGAAACATGGGGAGGGACCACTGCTCTGACCCTACCCAGTCCAACAAGAACTTGAATACATGATCTGATGATCATTGAAGCAAGAATGACACTGCTGATGTGACCACTTTCCTTTCATCTGAAAATGTTTCGATGAATTATTCTCAAATAGGAAACACATTAAACATTTATTTTCTAAAGATTCCTGAAATTTGTGGAACTTCCTCTTTTACAAGCCCCCAGTGACTATGGAACACCATGTAAATACCAAAAAGGAAAGTCCTGCCCATTGGTCCAAACTTCAGGGTCCAGTGCATAAAATCACCAGAAAAGGAGAAGGCACCAGAATCTGAGAACCTCTCAGCTGGAACCCACCCTTCCCCCTGTGACACCATGACCCACTCGTGCTGCTCCCCTTGCTGCCAGCCTACCTGCTGCAAGACCACCTGCTGCCAGACCATGTGCTGAGTCCAGCGGCTGAGAGTCCAGCTGCTGCCAGTCTTGCTGCCACCCAACTTGCTGTCACACTACCCTATGCAGGACCGTCTGCTGCCAGCCCAGCTGCTGCGGGTCCAGTGGCTGTGGACAAATCTGTAGTGGGTCCAGCTACTGTGGATCCAGAAGCTGCCAGCCTTTCTGCTGCCCAATTTGCTGTCAAACCACTTGCTAGAGGACCACCTGCTGTCAGCCCCGTGACTGTGGGTCCAACTGTTCCCAGCCCAGCTGCTGCCAGCCCTGCTGCCACCCAACCCATTGCCACACTACCTGCTGTAGGACTGCCTGCTTCCACCTTTGCTCTGTGTCCAGCTGCTGCCAGCCTTTATGCTGTTGATCCACATACTAAATCATTGTGTGACAAAGACCAAAGTTCTCTCAATAATCAGTTCTCCAGCTACTGCCCCAAAGTCTACTACCAGGCTTCATCATCGGCATCCAGCATGCTGCCACCATCTTTAGCAGTCATAGTCTTGATTAAAAGGCTCTGCCAGTATGCATGTTGCTGCAAAGAACTTCAGTCTTATATTCTTTATATTTATTTGCTGTTAATCTGTGCTAGCTGTAGGCATTCTTTCTCCTTGACCTATAGTCATTGTGGCAGCCTTGCAAAATGATCACCACTTTCCCTCTCAGTATCACAAAAGACAAACATAATTTTTTTTGTTTCTTCGTTGTTTACTATTTCATTATAATCATTCTCATATACTTCTTCTTTCTTACTTTTGCCTTTCATAATTACTCTGCATTGTCTTTCCAGATGTGGGGAAGCTTTTCTGGTTCCTGCCTAATAAAGTCTTTGCTATCTTCCAGCCTATATTATGATTTTACTTTTTCTATCCCATTTATTTTAGTGCCCAACATTAATAGGTCATTTCATAAGTATTTTCTATCATAAGCCTGACAATGGCCTTTAAATTGGCAGAACTAGAACAATTACCTCCCTTTTACAGATGAATAATGGCCACTTGGCTAGTTATGGACAGGATTTGGTCAAGGGCTGTAGCATCTAATTCTAGCTCCAGGGTCTTACATTTGCAATGTGCAAGAAAAACAAGGGTCTGTGCCTTGGAAAGGCATTTGCCTTGAATGGCACATATATTACTGAAAATAAACCTTTCTGTGTGCAAATGATTTTTCTGTTCACAAATGTATTTTCCCACCTATTCCCAAAAGCTCAATGACCACTTGCACATGTAAGGGCGGTAGGCAGGTTTTAAGAGCCACCCAGCATGTTTAAGCATCCATTATATTGCTGGCAGGGTACCAGCATATTGAAGCCTTAGGCCCATGTAAAGATTCCTGTTGTTTGATGTCAGGGGATGGCATTCTGGCACGGTCTTTTTCATCTGGCCACATGTCGTGTGGAACATATAAAAGAGATCAGGTAAAACCATAGCCTCAGCCATATTTCATGTAGCTCTAAACTTCCAGCCCACTTTTTCTCCTATCCAGAACATTATCAAGGATATTAAGTGTGGACATAGTACCAGGAAGTGAGCTAACCACACCATGGAAATTTTACCTTTGAGCCATCCACAGTCTCTACAAAGCACCATGCTTGAGTTTTATCTGGTATTCTCTGAAGAGATGCCTGATTCATAACAGGGAACAGAGATAAATGAAGGCAACAATATTTGTTAATTACTTTTATTTGTTGGTCTCAATTAGTGTTCCTAAGCCTTGGCACTGTTGATATTTTGGGCAAGATAATTATTTGTTGGCAGAGTGGAGAGGTACTGGTTTGAGCACTGAAGCATGCTTAGCAGCATGCTGGACTCTACCCACTAGATGCCAGTAGCAACCCTTCTTACATGTTTCAGACAGAGCCAAGATGGGTGCAGAGAGTGGATAAAGGGTAAAAACTCAAGAGTGGAATCTTACATAAGAATTACCTAAATGTATAAAACTGGACAATAATAAAATATTATATCAAAACTCATGGGATACAACAAAAGCAATGTTCTGAGTCTAATTTGTAGGTTTAAATCTTTATAGTAGAGGAGAGGAAACCTTAAAATTAGAGTTAAATGCCCCATCTTAAGAAGCCAAAGGAAAAGCAATAGAATTGCCCCCAAACTACGTAGAAGAAAGTAAGTACTTTTTTAAAAAGAGTGGAAATTAATAAAACAGAAAAGAAAGCAAAAATAGTGAGAGGGAAGGGGAAGGATGAGAGAGAGAGAGAGAGAGAGAGAGAGAGAGAGAATCCCAAGCACTGACAGTGCCGAGCTGGACACAGGGCCTGAACTCACGGATCATGAGATCATGACCTCAGCCAAAATCATCTCTATGCTCTTGTCAGATGCTCAACCAACTGAGCCACAGGCATCCCAAAAGTTTGGTCTTTAAAGGTGAATGAAATAGATAAAACTGTGGGAAGATTGATCAGCTAAAAAACAACAACAACAACAACAAAAAACAAGATAAAAATGACATGTAAGGAAAATTTGGGCATAAAATATACATAACGCAGATTTTTAAAATAATAACAAAATAAAATTATTTAATTATCTGTTGCTGTGTTACAAACTACTACTAACAAACAACATTGTTTACTATTTCTCATGATTTCAGGGGCTGACTGAACTCAGTTCTTTTGTCCCTCAGGGTATTGACTGGGAGAAAATATTCACGACACATACAAGGGGCAAAGGATCAGTCTCAAGAACCTATAAGTAACTCCCATAAACCAGTACACATAAACAACTTCATAGAAAATTGGGTAATAAAAAAATTTTTTAATAAAATTGGGTAAAAGAAGTAGATAGGAATTTTATATTAGAGGAAGCACAAATAGCCAATAACCATGAAAAAATACTCAAAAGTGTTCAGTTATCAAAACCTCAACAAGATTCCAATTCACACCACTATGTTGGAAACAATTTAAAAGAATCCACGACAATCCCAAGAAGTAGAATGGATGTGAATCCTCAGAATCTCTTGCATGTTGTGGAGAGAGTAGAGGTGGGGATGGAGGCAACATAAATTGTACAGCCACTTTGGGAAACCAAGTGGCCTTTTCTACTAAATGATGAACCTGTCAGTCAAACTTGCCAATAAACTCACTCCCTTAACTTTGTTGACAACCAAACATTCTATTAATAATCTTGTTAAATCGTGAGGCTTCTTAGTGGAATGCAGCCTGCTTCGTTTTGATTTTTTTCTTCGGTATTTCCTGTAGATGCGTCGGCCAGCTGCTGGTCTGCTTCACCTGTCCTTGACATAAAATCATGATCTCAGCCTTGGAAAATGGTTCATCCCCTTTTCCTGTAAGAATCATAAAGAGCAAATTCTTTGAACTATTCTCTTAAGTTTCTACAACTGGTCAAATCTTTACAAATGATTGGTATCAATCATGTTACATCAAGGCATTGATTATTCCTGTGTCCAGCTCCTCACTTTCATGATCACATAGCATTCTCTTCCTAAAGTCTTTACTACTGTAGACCATACATTGGGATTTTGTTTTATACAGCTATTCCTTTAAAGGTCCCTGCATGTGTATTGCATTTCATGTTATTGCTTCTAATCTCCCAGTAAGCCCATAAAGCTGAACCATCATTTCCACAGTACAAGTGGGAAAAGTCACTTGCCTTATGTCATACAGCTAATAATTGATAGAATTAGGTCTCATAACTAGATGGTCTGACTCCTGATCCAGAACATTTTTATTTAGATTTTACTGCAAGTGGAAATAACTCTGGTGACTACAGTTTAGGAAGGCGTACTATTTGAGTTTCTTGTCTACCAATAGAAATGAAATGTCTTCTACATGCAGGTCATTTTTCTTCCTAAAACAGCAGTTTTCCACTCCATTTCCCACAAACTTAGGAACAATAGCAGCTGGCTTTAAGAACTCAGGTAAA
Source organism: Cryptoprocta ferox (assembly GCA_028646485.1). Taxonomy (NCBI): domain Eukaryota; kingdom Metazoa; phylum Chordata; class Mammalia; order Carnivora; family Eupleridae; genus Cryptoprocta; species Cryptoprocta ferox. Next base: position 37,026,260 of record CM053565.1, read on the forward strand.
TGAAGTGAGCCTTTCATTATCTCAGAGTTCTGGTCTGCCACTGATGAATTCATCTCCACCAAATAGTTTTAGTATTCACTGTTTAGTTCCTGGCATTATCCTAGGACATTAAGAAGAACACACACCTAAAAATATTTTTTCTTCTGTGTCATGAAAATAGCCATCTTGCTTGGTCTCATTCACTGGTGTCACAGATTGTATTTTCCAAAATTGGCCACAACAGTAGCTACAGTCCCCCTGGCTCTCTAGAGACTTATCAGATTCTCCCTATGAATCTCAGCAGGGGTTGTGGTTGTTCTGATAAAGTATAGAAGAAGGGATAGTATGGGACTTCCTGGCTAAATCATTAGAAGGATGTCATTTTTTCCTGGCTCTCTGCCGCTTTGGGGGGAGCCAGCTCTGGGGGGAGCCAGCTACCATGCTGTGAGGCACCCCAAACTAGTCAAAGCAGAGAGAACACTTGGAGAAAAACTCAGCTCCCTCTTCCCCCAGCTGACACCCAGCACAAACTGCCACACAGATGAATGAGCAAGCTTTCAGATTATTCTAGCCTCCAGCCTTTGAGTCTTCTTTTAAAAGAAAAACGTTTTTTTTTTTTTTGAGAGAGAGAGAGAGAGAGAGAGAACAAGTCGGGGAGGGGCAGAGAGAGAGTGAGAGAGAGAATCCCAAGCAGGCTCCCCACTGTCAACCCAGAATCAGATGCAGGGCTCAATCTTACAACTTTAGTAAGACCATGACCTGAGCCAAGATCAAGAGTCAAACGTTTAACTCACTGAGCCACCTAGGCACCCCTGAATCTTTTAGCTGAGGCCCCCAGACATTATGAACCATCACAGTCTGAATTTTTGATCCACATAATCTATGAAGACAATAAGCAGTTGTTTATACAATTAAGTTTGGAGGTAACTAGTTATGCTACTTTAGACTAAAAAAACTCTGCAAAGCACACAAGGTACATTTTCAGTGCCTCCAAACTCTACATCAACTTAGCTTCCTGATCAAAGCATTATAAGGAGATTATACACTTACAGAATCCCAGGAACTGAAGTAACTGAGCAGTGGGTATATAACCCTCTGGTTTCTGGATTTGGTGAGGCAAAAATGAAGCTGAAGAGATTCAAATCAGAGTGTTAGCATAAATCAGGATTTGCTGAAGAAAAAGGAAACCAGGCATCCTAGGAGCCATGATGGATGTAGTTCTTCAGAGTAGAAGCCAGACTTTCTGAAAAAAGAACTGAACAATGAGGAGGACATCCAGATATTTGCTGAGAAAAGACCTAATATTGGCTCTGGGAGGAAAAGAATAGTTTGTGGCCAGAGCCATCTCCTTGTGGTTAGGTCTTAGAAGACCTAACAGTGCAGAGAGATTCTTGGAAGAGGCTGCCAGGTTATCTGACTTGCTAAGGGTTTGCTCCCCTGGTACATGACTTTAAGGGAAGGATGAGTTGAGGGATCATCATTCACTGAATGACTACAAATATTAGACTTGAAATTTTCTCATCATTTCTAATGCATAACCCAGAAAGTTTTAATTATCCTCATTTTATAGATGGGGAAACAGAGGCTGAGAGATGAACTAACTTGCTCAAAGTGGTACCACTTGCCAACAGTTTACCTGGCTTCAAACACTGGGGTGTTTATACCTGTGAAAATTAATATAAGGAAACCTTGTTTAAAATGAGGTCAAGAACAGGGTACCAGGGTGGCTCAGTCGGTTAAATGTCTGACTCTTGGTTTCGGCTCAGGTCATGATCTCACGGTTTCATGAGTGAACCCTGTGTCAGGCTTTGCACTAAGAGTGTGGAGACTGCTTGGGATTCTCTCTCTCTCCCTCTCTTTCTGCCCCTCCCCCACTTGCGCTGTCTCTGTCCCTCTCAAAATAAATAAATAAACTTTAAAAAAGATAAAATGAAGTCAAGAACACATGAAAAGATGATCAACGTCATTCATCATCAGGGAAATGCAAATCAAAACATAATGAGATATCACCTCACACCTGTCAGAATGGCTAAAATCAACAACACAAGAAGCAACTGATGTTGTTAAGGATGTAGAGAAAAAAGAACCCTCCTGCACTATTGGTGGAAATGCAAACTGGTCCAGCCACTGTGGAAAACAGTATGAAATTTCTCAAAGAGTTAAAAATAGAACTACCATATGATCCAATAGTTGCACCACTGGGTATTTACCCGAAAAATACAAAAATACTAATTCAAAGGGATACATACATCCCTTTGTTTATAGCGGTATTATTTACAATAGCCAAGATATGGAAGCAGACCAAGCATCTGTCAACAGATGAATGGATAAAGAAGATGTGGTATGCATATACAATGGAATATAATTCAGCCATAAAAAAATGTAATCTTGCCATTTGCAATGACGTGGATAGAGCTAGAGAGTATAATGTAAGTGAAATAAGTCAGGCAGAGAAAGACAAACACCATATGATCTCATTCATATGTGGAATTTAAGAAACAAACAAAAAATAAGCAAAGGAAAAAAAAGAAAGACACAAATCAAGAAACAGACTCAACTGTAGAGAACAAATTGATGGTTATCTGAGGTGGGGGAATGGGTGAACTAGGTGATGAGGCTTAAGAAGTGCACTTGTCCTGATGAACACTAGGTGATGTCTGGAATTGTTGAATGGCTATATTGTATGCTTGAAATTAATATAACACTGTATGTTAACTATGCTGGAATTATAATTAAGTAAAGTAAAGTAAAGTAAAATTAAGTCAGGAGGCCTTAACTAGAGGGGAGTTCTCATGCCCTACCACTTTTCATCAATTGCAAATCCCATCAGGAAGAGACACATCTTGCAAGTACCTTGCAAATCCATACTTTATCTACTTTATTCCTACAGCAGGAAGAAGGGTTTTTCTCCCTCCCCCAACAACAGTCCAGCCAATGAGAGACCATCATGATTCAGCCAATGAAAACCCACTGTACTTAAAACTCCCAGTTTGCCCCAATGTTTGCCTTTTTGTTTACACCAGCCCTCCCAAATTCCCCCTTTCTTCTCAGGACTTGGCTATGGTTTTGCCCTAGCTTACACAATTCTGCTATACCTGAATAGACTCATTTTTGCTAGTAAGATAACTAACAGTACTTTTTTAAGTTTATTTATGTATTTTGAGAGAGAGAGATGGCGCAAGTAGGGGAGAGAAAGAGAGAGAAGGAGACAGAGAATCCCAAGAAGGCCCCATATTGCCAGCGTGGAGCCCAGCACTGGGTTCAAACTCACAACAAGGGAGATCATGACCTGATCCACAACCAAAAGTCAGATGCTTAGCCAACTGAGCCACCCACTCACCCCTCTGACAGTTTTATTTTTAAGGTTAACATGCCAAACTCACTGTGTGCCTATACTCTCTCCCCACCAGGCTGGGGAGAGAACATGGCCTATGAAGCCTTGAACATGAAAGCAAATTGCTTTGGTACTTTCACACATTGCCATGTCTCTTTCCTATCCATAGTTGGGACTTGCATGGGGGAGGGGAGAGAGAACCAAGAATTACATCTAGATATTTATTTCAACAAACAAGAGTTACCGAGTATTTACTGTGTGTTAAGTACCATGTCAGGTCCTGGAACTACAGAAGTGAACAACACATTCCAGGTCCTCACCCTGATTGTACTTCTAGTGGAATGCGAACAGAAGATGAAATTTATACATCAGAAGTAGGGTTGATGAGTCTTTATAATGATGGATATAAGAAGAATGGGTTGAGAGGTCTATACCTATGCAGGATTGTGTCTGGCCAACCCAATCAGGAAGGGAAAGAGAAAAATTCCATACAGAACTCATGAATCAACTTACAATGTAGAACAGAAGGAGTGATATTGAAAGAAAAAATCAGGCACAACAGAAACTCCCCAACAATGTATATGCCAAAGACAATGAAAGATAGTTGGAATATATTAAGTAATTTTCCCAAAAGCCTGCAGACACAAATGATGTGAATACTCAGCTACCTGATTTCAATCCCCTTGGCCCAGCCTCTCCTGTCTTCTTCTGCAGTGGAGAAACTATGGCTGAACATAGAAGGAGAGATGCATAGATGGATTTTCATTATGTGGGCATGTGATAGCCTTCCTGGCCAGACACAGAAAATTGATGATGCCTTGAAAATTCAGATCACAAAATGGCACATATGCAAGGAAAAGGGATGAAGGTACATCCAAATCTCTGGGGATTGCAAGAGGGATCTCAGTGTAACTGAAACAGTAGAAAATTCTTAAGCATCCAGATAAACGACTCTGAACTTGATTTTTAACAAGAAGGAGGATCTGGTGGGCAAAGATAATGATGATAAACCTTTTCCAGAAGAACTATCTTAAAATATGTGATAACCAGTCAGGAAAATGTGTGCCTGACTAAAACTACATTCTACAGAGCAGAAAGATAATTGCCATGTTTAGAGGAAAAGGCATATGATTTCCTGGCACAAGGCACTGAAATACAGAGCAGAGCTAATAAGGGTGGGGAAGTGCTCAGAAATGCTATTCTGATTGTACAGTCACAGATGCTCCCTATGGAGGAAAAGTGCAGACAGCCAGAGTGAACATAACGTAAAATGTGGAGACACTCTCTAAAAGAAATTCCCAAGGATGGGACGGACCACCCTGGGTGTATGAATGTTTTATTAGGAGACGTTCAAGCATGGGACCTGACAACAACTTGGCAGCAAGTTTATCAGGATTCCTTCCATGCCTAAGATTCTTTGAGGTCCCTAAACACTCTCTGCCTTGCCCCATCATTATTTAATTGATTGCTTACTAACATGTTAACCTTTTCTGAAGTCCACAATGCTTTAAAGAAAACACACACTGTGATCATAGGCATTCCCTTGGAGGCTGTTTTCCAAAATGCATTCAGGGCAAATTCATAATCTTGACAGATTTAGCTATCAGGGACATGCCTTGAGCCTTGCAGTCTCTAAGACCTGGATTTGTTTACATCCTATGGGTGAAGCCACCTCTTGGAGCAGACTCATGTTAGCCAAGCCCATAAAGCAAGGACGCCTCTTTATGAACTTACAGAGAATTAACTGTAACAGGAATCTCTCAACCTCCCCATGAGCAAGGAATCAGTACAGAATTTAAAGGAACTAAATGTCAGATGGCATTTGGTGCCTCCATCAAAGTTTTAAAACTTTTTACAATTTTTACAAAATTCAGTCCCACGAAACCCTCCATCTCCCTTTAAGCAGTGCTTGGGGGCATACTGCCATTTGCTTCAGTGCGTGTCCTCACTCTTGAGTTTCCATGGTTCACCAACACCCTCAATTAAGTTTCATATTTCTTACATCTTCAATCAGATCTGAATCAATTGCCCAGACTTTGAAGATATCTTTCTTTTTTAAATTTTTTTAAATGTTTATTTATTTTTGAAAAAGAGAGAGCGCAAGCAGGGGAGGGTAGAGAGAGAAAGGGAGACACAGAATCTGAAGCAGGCTTCAGGCTCTGAGCTGTCAGCGTAGAGCCTGACACAGGACTCAAACTCATGAAATGTGAGATCATGACCTGAGTGGAAGTCAGAGGCTTAACCGATTGAGCCACCCAGGTGCCCCGAAGATATCCTTCTTTTTAAGGTCACATCACATAACTTAGTTTGGGTCCTTCTTAATGTAGACTCTGAGGCTCGGTGGTATGGCTCTATAAGTCCTTGCTTATGCATCTTCATTTATATCACTGTATTGTGAGCATCCAGGGTGACATTTATGTTTTTGTTCACTTCTACCATAATATCTATTAGCTGTTTAAGATATGTCTAATTGTATTTCAGGATGACTTTGGATTTATCTGCCTTTCTTTTCTCTACCAATTGAAAAAAAAAAGAATCCTCAGTGATGTACAGTTATTATTAGAATGTTGCATTGACTCTTATTTTCATGTGTCTTTGTTCACCGGGTTATAATCTAGTATGACCAACGTGTTATGAATGGCACACCTATCGTATTCCTTCCTCCCCTCCCATGAGTTACACTAGTGCTCACACTGTGGTTCATTTACTCTTCTTATTTGGATACAACATGAAAGCCAAGCCCTAAGTGAGGTGCTCTAGTCCAATGTAACACTGTTTAAGAAAGAACAGGGATTTATTTCAGAAAAACCAGTCTCAGTCTTTGTTTGCTCCATTGAAAGGAGGGGAAAGCTCAGCTCGTTCATCATTAAAAACCTTCTCCTTGGGATTCTCCCTATGGGATCATGGTTCAGAAATTGTACCTTAGGATTTTTTATCTGTTATGTGGTTGAAATGATAAAGAATGTTAGATCTGAAGCCCAAACTCTGGGATAGATTTAAGGATGACAAGAGAACTTTTAGGAACAACACAAGAGAAGCAATTTCAAAGCCAAGTTCATCACAAAAGAAATAGGAAATCCTACAGGCTCAGAGGTTACTTACATAGAAAATACAGTATTTAGAATCAGAAATAAAATTATAATGATTCCCACTTCAGTAAACAAATATAGACATTAATCTAGGAAAATAAAGAGTATTCTGCAAAGAGGAAATTCAGATTATTAAGAATTGTTAGTTGAAATTGATCAGAGAGATATTCACAACATTTTAGGCTCTATGTAGCCCCAGCTCATGTGGTTAGAATTTTTTGCAAATAATGACAAAATCTACATCCCAGTGAAATTCCAGCTCAGTCTTTTAATATGTCTTTAAAAACCATTTCTTAGGGGCTCCTGGGTGACTCAGTCTGTTAAGCATCTGACTCTTGATTTCAGCTCAGGTCATGATCTCATGGTCATGAGATCGAGCCCCACACTGGGTACTGGAGGTGGAGCCTGCTTGAGATTTTCTCTCCCTCTCTCTCTCTCTGCCCCTCTCTCACTTGCACTAAACAAACAAACAAACAAACAAATATTATAAGGACATTGGCATTTAGAATGGATGAAAACATTGACCAAAATGATGAAAGTAAATTAAAATAAAAATTAAAAAATAAAAGCTATATCTTTCTTTAAAATTTTTTTGAACATTTATTCTTTTTTGAGAGAGAGACAGAGTGTGAGTGGGGGAGGGGCAGAGAGAGAAGGAAACACAGAATCTGAAGCAGGCTCCAGGCTCTGAGCTGTCAGCACAGAGCCCAACAAGGGGCTTGAACCCACAAGTGGTGAGATTTTGACCTGAGCCAAAATCGGACATAAAAGCCATATCTTCAGAGCTGATTGTTCAGGCCCTAGCAAGTGCAATTGCTCAACATTTCCATATAGCAATGTTTTCCTCAATTGCTTCACTATTTTTGTTTCCGTTTTCCTTTCTCTTATCATAACTTTGAATGGTCTTCCTAGCTACAGTTGGGTCTTTCTGGTTAATTTCCTAATAATCTCTACTTATCTTAAAAATTCCAACTGATACTAGCCCTGAGTCATTTATTTGTTTGTTTAAAGTCTAGTGTAGTTAACAGACGGTGTTATATTCATTTCAGGTGTACAATGTAGTGTTTCAACACTTCCATATCTCAGTGCTCATCAAGATAAGCATACTCTTTTTTTTTTAATAGTTTACTGTCAAGTTTATTTCCATATAACACCCAGTGCTCTTCCCCACAAGTACTCTTTTTTTTTTCTTTTCTTGAAAAGGCTCATACATTTTTTTTAACTTTATAGTTTATTGTCAGGTTGGTTTCCATATAACACCCAGTGCTCTTCCCCACAAGTGACCTCCACCAAGATCATCACCCCCCATTGCCTTTCCCCCTTCTCCTTCCCTCCTCAGTTTGTTTTCAGTATTCAAGAGTCTTTCGTGTTTTGTCTCCCTCCCTCTCCCTAACTCTTTTTCCTCCTTCCCCTCCCCATGGTCCTCTGTTGGGTTTCTCCTGTTAGACCTATGAGTGCAAACCTATGGTATCTGTCCTTCTCTGCCTGACTTATTTCGCTTAGCATGACACCCTCGAGGTCCATCCACTTTGCTACGAATGGCCAGATTTCATTCTTTCTCATGGCCATGTAGTATTCCATTGTATATATAAACCACATCTTCTTGATCCATTCATCAGTTGATGGACATTTAGGCTCTTTCCATGATTTGGCTATTGTTGAAAGTGCCGCTACGAACATTGGGGTACA
>CM053565.1:37034850-37058994 GCA_028646485.1 Cryptoprocta ferox
CATGACACCCTCGAGGTCCATCCACTTTGCTACGAATGGCCAGATTTCATTCTTTCTCATGGCCATGTAGTATTCCATTGTATATATAAACCACATCTTCTTGATCCATTCATCAGTTGATGGACATTTAGGCTCTTTCCATGATTTGGCTATTGTTGAAAGTGCCGCTACGAACATTGGGGTACATGTGCCCCTATGCATCAGCACTTCTGTATCCCTCCCACAAGTACTCTTAATCCCCTTCACCTATTCACCCATCTCCCCACCCACCTTCCCTCTGGTAACCATCTGCTTGTTCTCTATAGTTAAGACACCGTTTTATGGTGTGTCTCTTTTTGAGCCCTGAGTCCTTTATTTTTTATTGATTTAAATTCAAGTTAGTATACAGCGTAATATTGTTTTCAGAAGTAGAACCCAGTGATTCATCACTTACATACAACATCCAGTGCTCATTCCAACAGGTGCCCATCACCCATTTAGCTAAACCCTTCATCCACCTCCCTCCACCAACACTCAGTTTTTTCTCTGTATTTAAAAGCCTCTTATGGTTTGCCTCCCTCTCTGTTTTTATCTTATTTTTCTATCCCTTCCCCTATGTTCATCTTGTGTTTCTTAAATTACACATATGAATGCAATCATATATTTGTCTTTCTCTGACTGACTTATTTCACTTAGCATAATACACTCTAGTTCCATCCACATTGTTACAAATGGCAAGATATCATTCTTTTTTATTGCTGCGTAGTATTCCATAGTATATATGTACCACATCTTCTTTATCCATTTATCAATCAGTTGATGGATATTTGGTGAGCCCTGAGTCCTTTAAATACTTCCCGTAAGAAAACATTTTTATGTGTTTACAAAGCACTTCCAACCTCTCCCCAAATCCTGTGACCAGAGGCCACATTGACAATCTTATTTGGCTAAAGAGGGTCAACTGAGGGTATCTGCAAATAGGCGAAGATAACAGTGCTCATGTCTCTGATCAATCACAGATCTTATCAAAATTGTCCTTTCAAAGGCACACCTGGGTGGCTCAGTAGGTTAAGTATCTGATTCTTGGTTTCAGCTCAGATCATGATCCTATGGTTCATGGGTTTGAACCCCACAATGCAGAACCTGTTTGGAATTCTCTTGCTCCTCTCTCTCTACCCTGCCCTTTCTCTCTCTCTCTCTCTCTCTCTCTCTCTCTCTCTCTCTCTCTAAATTGATAAATAAACATTTTTAAAAATTTGTCCTTTCACTGAGTAGCTTTCACCCACCCATACTCTTAGATTCAAGGCAGCACTCGGGGCCTGAGAGTTAGAAGGCTAATCTTAGGTTCTTGCTTCCTTGGTTATGAGGCTGAGCTCCTCACTCATTTACATGGAGGAACTAAATTAAGTGGGTTTTAAAAAGGCTTACTAGGGGCACCTGGGTGGCTCAGTCAGTTGGGTGTCTGACTTCGGCTCAGGTCATGATCTCGCAGTTTCTGAGTTCGAGCCCCGCGTTGGGCTCTGCGCTGACAGCATAGAGCCTGGAGCCTGCTTCAGATTCTGTGTCTCCCTCTCTCTCTCTGCCCCTCCCTGACTCATGCTCTGTCTCAAAAATAAACACTAAAAATAAATAAATGAAAATAAATTTTTAAAAAAGGCCTTACTATAAATCTGACATCCAGTTGCAAACATAATGGATATTGCAGCTCAAACATAGGCCTTTTTGTCTTTGATCCTCACATCCCTTGACATGTTGGTATTTGTGCCATCAGTCCCCTCCTCTCCCTTTTCCAGGTCCTTTAGTATCTCGAAATCTCCACCCCTAGACTGAGTTGCCTGCAGAGTCTCCATTACTGTTGGCTTCTGCCAGACCCATGAATCAAACCCACGATTTTAGGTCACTCTTATATTTTTTTCTCCAGCCACCCTATTACTAAGTACTTACGGGAAGATCTAAACGGGTGTACTAAAGATGTGCCTGTTTACCAAGGTTAATGGAAACTGAGCACACAGGGCAAACTATGCCCAATCTCAAGATGTACACAACTCTCTCTTCCCAATCTCAACCCCTCCTGACAGCATGAGGAAACCTTGTGCTTAGAGGCCATTTCTAGGAAGTGTAGAATCCAGTGGTAGCTCTCCCTAGGTCTTCTCTTTTGAGGATCCTTGATTTACACACCTAAAAGGACCATTATCAAACTCTTCCTCGATGCCCAAAATATAAATCTGAAGAGCCTAAATTGTACAGTGAGAACTCAATAAGGAAATCCTGCAGACTTCACTTACCCTTTATTCCCTCTGTGTTAACGGGTATTGCAGCCCCTCCCCTGACCAGAAAGCCATCAGGGCCTCTTTCTAAACCAAAGTGTTCTTCATCCAAGATAAGGCCCTAATAAAAACTAAACTGTTCAGCTTTTTTCAGATTCTTGCTTGGAACAAAGATTAAGATGAAAAGAGATAAATTTCAGAAGATCCTCTAACTTCTTCAGGTTGATTCTAAGCTAAGTCAACCCAGTTCTTCCAAAACACTTCCCTGTAGTTGCCCAATGGTGAGAAACATAGCAAAGCATAAATATACTTAATATATAAAATGAACAACTGAAACTTAAAAAAAGAGTTTTTTTCCCACACACAAATAGTTGACTATAAGAAGAAATAAGACTTCATTTAAGATCCACTAGTAAAATTATAATTATGACATAAGAAAGGAAGTCTTCTCAATATTACTTACGTATGCAAAGGATCATATTTGAACAGAATTGTGCAGAAAGAAAATTGCAAAGAGAGATTGATGGCCCCAAATGGATGTAGACTGTATGGAGAAAATTTCGTTTCTTCAAATGAGTTCTAGTTTCTTAACATTAGACAAATTACTTTTCAAATATCAAGACAACTTCCAAGTGAGAACACTAAACCCTTATTGGTAATATTTGAAAATTTGAAAAATCGTGGGGAATCTAAGACATAAAGAGGCTGGATGGGTATTAGCATCAGAGATAATTTTCACATAGTCTGAGCTTATGGAAATAAGAAACAGTCTCTCTCAAGAGGAAGTGAGCATCCCAGCATTTGCAAAATATATACCAGGATTTGGATACAAGAGCTCTTTTAGGTTTCTGATTATTAAACTAACTTACAATGTCTGTGAAGACTTTAAACAATCTATCTCTCTGCTGTTGCACAGTTAGTTATTATACAGGGAATTTATTGTTGTTGGTTGCTGTTGTTTGTCATAGCATTTATAGGGTTTTCTGTATTTCAAATTATTGAGTCTTCATTCTGTTTAGTGCTTGAATTGCTGCTTTCTCCTCTTCTTTAAACTGGCAAATATTAGCTTCATTTATACAAACCTAGTCTAAGAAAGTTATGCCTGGTGCATCCATAATAGTTGGACATCTTTGTATAGAGTGACTCATTCCCCTCTTTCCTGGTAGTTCAGTTCAGTGGAGTTGATTCCTTTTCTCATGGTTTGAAATACTGTAAAAAAAAAAAGGCTACTATGTTTATTTCTCTGGTGAAATACATTAGGGAAATAACAGGATTTGATTTAAGAAAATACATCCTAGTCTTCCTTGCCCTTGCCAAAAGTTGGGCTTTACAGCCACTAGTGATTGTTTGGGTTTAGCTAATGAGTGTCATTAGAAATCGTTTTTGCATAAAATTCTCCATCCCCATCCTCCATCCCTGCTGTCATAATAATTGGTTAATTCTCCACATCTAATATGTCTTTCTTTCACACTCTGTTGTGTTTATAATTTGTTTTCTACCCACTATGGTCACCTGAATTGTTTTCTTTGCAAATAAGACATTTCCAAGTTTATCGCTTAAAACTACTCATCTTGCATATCATTTTATGTATAGATTATGTGTAGTGTGTCCTTCAGAAGTCCTTAGATTTAGAAGGATTTTTTACATTTTACAAAATTCTTTCACATCTATTCCTTGGGCTAGAGGCCAAATTTTAAGACTTCGGGCTAAGATTATGGACCCCATCCAGGGCTGCCTTAGAGTATAAGCAAGTGGCCCATCTAAAGAGCTGATTGCTCATCTGATTTTGTTTGCAAAACTCTGGACTATTTATCATAAAACCACTATCATTAAACATTTCTCCAACTCCGGCTAGATTCAAGACATTGCCAAGAAGTTTCTGAGAAACTGGATTCTTAGAGGAAACCTCCTTCCAGATGTCACAGGACTACTGTTGTAAGATGAACCCCTTTATATGGGCAAACTGGTGAGATCAACAAAAATGGTCTTTTCTTTTTCTTCCATCTTTCAAATGGGAAAAACAACCAATCATCTGTAAAGGGAAAGAGAAACTCAAGATTAGGGCATAATAAACATAAATCAGTGGTCTGCTCTAGGGGAGCAGGATGTGGGTATGATGGGATATTAGGGGACCAGGGCTTTCCATTTTTTGTTCATACATTATTTTTCCCTCAAGCATGAGATATTCTTATAGTAAAAAAAAAAAAAACAATGAAGATTGTAATGTTTCCTTCTGAACCAAATGAGAAAACCTGTAACAATGACAGAGAGAGGGATTTTAATTCTTTCTAATCTGAATAAGTAGAGCTACAACCACTGAAAGAAGTTTGCTTTGAAGTAAACTCCTCAGTGTGATGCTGCTAATTTTTTTTTTCCACAATGCATTAGTATCCACCCCTCACTAACTCTTGAGCTGTTTGCATCTTCGTATCTGGCAAGGAAAATCCAGGCTTATAAAAAGGATCTATTCTCCTTAGCTCATGCTGAAACCGGAGAATGAAATAAGATCTGAGCTCTGCCTCTGGAATGTAGCACAAAGAATGTGAGGTTGTGCTAGAAAGACTCTTATTTAGTATCTGTCTTTTCAGACAAGGAGGAATAATCAAATTGGAAAAATGACTAAACATTTATAAGGACAACTAGATTTTACAAGCACCTGATTCCCTAGATAAATTCATGTTCACTGTATGCTGTCCACATCATGGCCCAGAGCACTTAGAGACTAGAAGTAAAGCACATATTGATATTTGAGGAATCTTAGAGAAACAAGTAATACTGAATGTCTGATACAAGCAAATGCCATTCCATTTTCAGATTTCTGCAAACCTAACACCTGTAAGTTTGATCTTGCCTTAGTAAAAGATCCTTTGTGACCCCCTAGAAAAAGAACATAAGACCACTTAAACCAAGTCATGTCAAAGAGCTAGATTAGTTGACCAATGAAAATGGATAGAACATGAATCTGGATTTCAGCAGATAATTGAAAAGGACTCTCAACTTATGAAGAGAGTGCAGAAGCATGGACTAATTTCAATGACAAATGCCAAGATATGCTCATTTCCAATGACAGCTTCTTGCTTTGTATGTTTATAATAATCACTTGACCCCAGATTCAAGCTGAGACTCTGGATAAGAGATGTACTAGAGAGGAAGTTGAGTGGACAACTTGGGGAAGATCCACTGGATACTATTTTCTGCAGATACTCAACGCATGTGGAGTTTTTTAGGGAGGAGGCACTATGGTTAACTCAGACTTAAGAGCTGTATATCTGAAGTCAATATCAAGTGTGAACTTGAAGAACTCTCTCTTCCATGCAATTTCAGTAAAGACATCAGCATTACTGGGATAGGAATATGAACTTAGCAACTTGGCATGCCAAGACAAGGAGCAGTGGATATCAATATAGGGACCAAGAAACCATTTGAGGAGTGACAGAAGTGGCCCCTACCGGAGGACAGATGCCCCCTCACCTCACTTACTCATTCAAATCCCAGAAAATTTCCTGGGGGGGGGGGGGCTGAGATATCTAACTTAGAGAATAGTGTTTAATGACATCACCAGGCAGACAAGATCCAGGGGAAATACAGACTATATTCAAAAGAGCAGGATGATTTCTCCACATACTGGGCGAAAATAGAAAATATTTTCTAGAAATATTAGAAAATATTAGATCTTGACTTAGGTTAGAAAATAACTAGATCTTGACTTAGGTTCTGATCATGCCCTTTTTAAAGGAATATTAGATAATTGAAAAGTGTTTTGAAGAGAGCAACTATCCTGGGAATGGAACTGGAATTCAAATCACATCATGAAGAAGGGAGGTACCTGGTTATAATTATCCCAGAGAAAAGATCTTTGGGAGAAAGGAATGCCCCAGTGTACGTGAATATGGAAATATCTGTCTGCAGAAGACATATCTTCTGTTGGCCTTATAGAATCAAGGAGCAAGACCAATCATGGGAGCTCTAAATATTAATTTAGGCAAAAATTAGTGAAAACTCACTCTTGGAGCCACTCAGAGAAAACAGTGTTTCCTTGGGAGGTGGTCAAACAAACATAGATTCAAATAAAAGTAATAGGAATGTCACAGAGTGATTGTGTAAATAAACGGGTAATCTGGCCAACTGATTGGCAAGCTTCCTTAAGCTATAAAGATTTGATGAAGTCAGTGATATCCAGGCATCACTGTCCTGAATTTTGACCAAGGCACCAGTCAGAATAGAAAACCTACTTCTCAAAGTGGCTTTGCCACTAATGATGTCATTCTTCTCTTTCCTCCTTCAAAAACTTTAGCTGCTTTGAAGTTCACACCATCAGATTTACTGCCATTACCCTACCTTTTGGATAAATTATATCTTTCCCTTTCACAAGGTCTACAGATCTAGAAGATCTGTACTTTGGAGCTGCACTTAAGGAGTCATGCCCAAGGAAATTTGTCCACACTTGGGCCTGATTTCAGTGATGAGATTCTGGACTTTGAGCTTATGGTTATAATAAGATGAGATCTGGGAGGACCCTAGGAGGGGGTGAATGCATTTAGTATGCGAATCACTAGGGGGCTAAAAAGCAGAGTGCAGTAGACACCCTTTAAGATGACTTCCAATTATCCCCACCTCCTGGTATTCATGCCTTTGTGTAATCCCTTTCACTTGAGTGTGGCTGGATTTCATGACTTGCTTCTAATGAATAGAATACCATGAACATGGTAGGATGTCATTTCCGATATGAGGCTGAAAAGGACCTGTGACTTTCATATCTTTTGCTCATTGTCTCCCTCTTGGATCACTTGTTCTGGGAGAATCCAGCTGTTAAGCTGTGAGGTCTATCAGCCAGTGTATGGAGAAGTCCATGTGGCAAGGAAATGATATCTCTGGCCAACAGCCACATGAGTGAGCTTGGAAGCACATCCTTCCCTAGCCAAGCCCTGAAAGGACTGCAGCCCCAGCCAACACCTCAGCAACTGCCTCATAAGAGAACCTGAGCTAGACATGCCTAGCTAAGCCACACCTGGATTCTAAATCACAGAAGCAGTGAGATAATCAATGTTCATTGTTCTCAGGCACTAACTTTTGGGGTCATTTGTTATACAGCAATAACTACTATAATGAAACAGATCATGTATCAAAATGCAATAAAACATTATTATTCTAAATTCTTAATAATTAGTAAATGTAATTCTTGATTAAAATATGTCATTATTTTTTATTTTAACTTTATAGTTTATTGTCAAGTTGGTTTCCATATAACACCCAGTGCTCTTCCCCACAAGTGTCCTTCACCATGTCATTCTTAAAAGCAATAGTGAAGGAGAAAAGTAAATGGTGTAATTTTACATCATATATGTAAGTTCTTAAATTTCCAAACCCTACTACTATATATTGTCTAAATACTTCATAAACACTAGTCATTGTTATATTTTTATGTAAATAGTAACTCAAAGTGTACACAAGATTGTATCTGAGTGGGGAAGAATGTAAAAGTTTTGGAGCTGGAGAAGGGTACAAAAGGGACTTCAACTTTATCAGTAATGTCTTATTTCAGTTATGGTGGATTTTTTTTTTTTTTGAAGATCCAAAGTAGATATAAGAAAATGTCTGAGTGGTGGTTGTTTGTAATATTTTTCTCAAAACTTCCCTGTATGTTGCCCCCCTATTTGGGACATAAATGAAAATAAAGATTTAGTTATAAGCATGTTTGGGCTTGGCAGAACATTGTTTATAATAAGAGGTTCAGATGTTTTATGGACAAATTCTAACAAACCTAAAAGGAGCTAATAAATGCTCAGTTATTTAAACTGTTGCCAAGTCTAGAAAGAGATAACACTGTTTCCCAAGACACCTTTTACACTTGCCCTGTTGAAAACGTGCAATTTGCCTGTTGGCAGGTGGCCAGTGTAAAACACTTGCCAGTACGACAGAGAAATCCACAATTGGAAAGATGAAAAATAACAGACATTTATATGGGTCAAAAACTATTGCAAAGTGAAATTTGAAATCCCAGCTATGTCAAGAATTCTGGTATTAGTAAGCAAATTGTTTAAGGAGATATAATTCCTTAAACTTACAGCGTAGGAAATATTGTTGACAACTCTGTCCAGGACTGAGGTAAGAGGCATCACACTTTCCAGAGCCTCCTGCTTCCTCTGGCATCACTGAAATCTCCATGGAAGATGTGCGAGAGGGAATTTAAATGGGGTATACATCAAAATGTCATTTCTAGAAGACATTCCATCTATGGTAATTCTTTTGTAGTATCAAGGTCTCTCTCTTCTTCCTGTTTTTAACTTCCTTTTTGGACTTCAGTTGCAAATAACTGAGTTAATTATATTCCTTATGGCACATTATCATTTTTTGTCCTTGCAAGGCCTCTGTCCTATTTTTTCTTTACGTACTTATATACAAATTAATCTAATTCCTTTTCTCCTTACTCCATTTATCTTTCTATAGGCAGCTGTTTTATTCTGTTGGAAGAATATTCTCCAGCAAACAGCCTTCAAACTTCATCTCCACTGTCGGCTCTCCTTGGTCTCTAGCCTGCTGGCCCACACTACAGATTTGGACATACCAGCCTCCAAAATCACGTGAGAAAATTTCTCTTATTACATCTCTTTGTATATATCCTATTGGTTCTGCCTCTCTGGAGAACCAGACCAAGACAATACCTCATGGGAGGAATCACTTATTGTGTGTACCCAGTCTCCTAGTGGTGGACACAGATTCCTTTAAAATCTATATGATCACAGAAATGTCACAGTGAGCATCGTCACATGTGTTCCCTCATGGACCTGTGTAAGAATGTTTTGAGTTTCAGACCTAAATCATTTCACAGATCCAGAGCCTTTGATGAGAAGGGAGGCCAGATCCCCTTGGAGAAGGACTTTGCATCATTGCTACAGATACACTCTGCAAACCTCCCTCTAATCTTTCTCCAAAAGATAACCAGCCCAAACATTTTTCAGATGTTTAGTCTGATAATTACATACGAGGAATACTCGTTCAGATGTTACTTTAGACAAACTGTTTTTAAAACTGCCTCTTAGGGGCGCCTGTGTGGCTCAGTTGGTTGAGTGTCTGATGTTGGCTCAGGTCATAATCTCATGGTTTGTGAATTCGAGCCCTGTGTCAGGCTCTGTGCTGACAGCTCAGAGCCTGGAGCCTGCTTCGGATTCTGTGTCTCCCTCTCTCTCTGCTTCTCCCCTGCTCACACTCTGTCTCTCTCTCAAAAATAAATAAAGATTTTTTAAAAACTGCCTCTTAAAATATCAAAAACATAAGCAAACAAACAACCAAAAATTTCTAATTTTACATTTTATTAAATTGGCCATTAGGTGAACAATCATTAAAACCAGTTTTAAGTGAATTAACCCTTAGCTATTCTCGATGCCCAAAACTTATGTTTATTTTAACCCATGGCTCTGTGGACCATTTCTGTCTTTGGCTTCCCAAGTCTGTTCACAGTGAGGAAACGGAGGCCACTCAACTCAAAAGAGTTTTTAGTGGTATAAAGGTTGGAAGCCAGGGGATTGTTTGCCCTTTCTCCTTTCCAGATTGAGCATCTATAATTGCGGACACCAACCACTCTTGCAGACCAAGGGGAACTACTTACTTAGAGGGCCCAAGGTCATCATGTTCAAACGTGGCCTGAAGGAAATCTATGTAGGGCTGTACTAAAAGAAAAGAAAGCTTTCTGAGAGATTTATTCATTATGCTTCACCATTCACATTTTTTAATAGCAGTTGGCAGCAAAGGAGTCTTTTTAAAGACCTGGCAACATCAAAAGAAAGAAATACTGGAGAGAAGGCTTTGCTGAAGTGAAATGAATTGACAACATGAGGAAATGCAAGCCGTAGAGAGGACCATCCTGCTGAAAAGTCTTCCTTGGTGAAGAAGGCTCTCTTAGTGGCTGAACAAGTCCCCTCGTCAGCACCTGGAGAGAATGTGGGACTCAGAATGAAGTTAGCATACAGATAGCATTTGTGCTCAGCAGGAAGAGGGAACTGTAGGGTGGCTATGCACTTGTAGACAGTGGCAGACCTCAAAGGAGCTGTGAATGATGCTCCATCAGCAAAGCGCTGCCTTACAGATGCCGGATTCACAGCTGGGCTGGCAGGAAGTTGGAGAGCAGGTGCTGGATTTGCAGAAACTTGGGGCAGTTGGTCGGAAGCCATTGCAGCCACCACTGGATGATTTGCCTAAACCTGTTACACAGCAAGGTGGCTGGCAGGAAGGGGGTGTACAGCCATCTTGGTTGCAGGAAGTAGATCCATCCCAAGCTGGTTGGCTGGAAAGCATGATGCCACAGGAAACTTGTTTGCAAGGATTCTTTATAGAACATGGGGGCTGGCAGTTAGCCAATGGCTGGCAGATGAAGGATATGGAAGGAGTAGGTTGGCACGGAAGTGACCAGCAAGGGGATGACACGTAACATGTAGGATTGCAAGAACTGAACACACAAGTTGATGGCTGGCAGGGAACAGGCATGCAGGGAACCAACTGGCAAGTCTTGCAAATGTAGCAGATGGGTTGGTAATAAGTCGATTTGCAGACCTGATCTTCACCATTGATGGGTTGACATGAACTTGGTTGGCAGCAAGTCGGCTGACATGGACTAGCTGTGCAGATGGGTGGTGGGCAAGAATTTTCAGCACAGGAATTTACCTCAGAGGAGGATGGCTGGTGGGACCTAGCATCACAGCAGACCGATTGGCCACAAGCTGATCTGGATACAAGGGCAGGTTCTTGGCAGGAGCTTTGCTGGTCAAGGATGGCTTCACAGCAATTTGTCTGACAACTGGTGGGTTCCGAGCAGGAGGGTTGGCATGAGCCAACCAGACAAGGAGACTGACCAGTGCCAGATTCATAGCAGGCTGTGCAGGAGCAAATGGGTTGGCAGACAAAACCAACACAAGAAGTTGCTGGAAGGCAGGTAGGTTGGCAGGAAGCAGGTTCACAGCCACTTGGCATACTGCTGGATGGCTGACAGTTTTCTTGGCATGTGACCAGCTGCCAAGTTCTGCTCCGGCAGGAACTAGGCAAACAAATACCATTTCGGAAGCTGCCACCATTTGAGCACATGAAGGTGGGCACAGATGGGATGGCCGTGGTGGTTCCAGGACAGCAGCTGTCCACCATGGTGCTGGTGGTAAGCTCGCTAGGAAGTTGCAAACTCAGGTATATCTGGGTGTGAAAGATGTCTCATATACAGGGGCTTTTATAGTCCTTCAGGGGTGTTGGTATGATTTAGAGCATCTTTCCTTGTTATTGTTTCTACTTATTTGCATATAAACATCTGATTAGCAGGCTTCAGGAGCCTGGAATATATTGTCCCCACTTTAAAAACTTGTCTGTTGAGTTGAGAGTTTTCTTTGCCGAGTTTGGATTCCTTGATGCTGCTCCTGCTCTTGAATGAGCTGTCTTTTTTACAGGTTGCTCTCCAGCCTCCCTGAAGCAGGCCTTTCCCTGTACTAACCTCTCATCAGAAGGCCTCAGCCCAGCCAAAGCAACCTGCTCTTCCACCAGGAATGCAGTTCTGCACCATTTAGACAATCAGGAAATGAAGCCTTGACCCAGTTGAAAGAGGGTGATGTCTGAGATGGTGAACAGAAAATCAGGCAGTACATCCCAAGGACACTTCAGTGTCTCCATCTCTTTCTAGAACCTTCCCATTTGGCTTTCCTGAAACCCAACTGTATTAATATTACTAATACTACTAATACTAATGGCTTCCATTCCATTTATAGCATACTTACTGTATACCAAGCCCTTGACTGCATTTTTCATTGAATCTTTGCAATGGTCCTAGTTCGTAGCTGCAATTCTCACTGCTGTTTTAGAGGTAGCAAAACTAACTCAGAGATTTTATATTCTGTTCCCCAAATTATGCAAGTAATAAGAGTTGAAACAAGATCCAAACCTAGTTTGGACTGACCCCAAAACCTCTGACCATAATCACCTATTAAACCTCCTGACTTTGGAGTGGAGAAAGACTGTGATATAGTGATTGAAGACTGACCTTAGCACAGCAGTGCACTGGCTGGTGGGCAGGTGGCCAGGCCCCATGCTGGACACCGTTTGCCCATTCCAGTGACTAGACTCATCAGCTAGATTAAACTGATATGAATACCTCTACTTATCCATACACCCAAAGACAGTCTTTTAATTTGGAAATTTTAACAGCTGCAAAGTATTTTCACCAAGGATTAAATCAGCCTCTTCTAAGAGGGACTTATGAGGTGCTGGCTGTACTGATTCTTCCCCTCTTTCTCTGGATTTGTCATGGCTCTGCATTACCGGTCAACTTCAACATCCCACACCTGTCCCTGTCCTGACCTGATTCTCACCATAGATTCATGACAGAATAGAAAGATCTGGCCTTGGGATCCCAACAGGGTACTGTCTCATTTTGGGGCTCTGCTACTAACACATTTTGTGGGACAAGATGGCTCATTACCCAAGTCTGCAAAGTACCAAGAGTTTACTAACTAACTGCATGGCTGTTGCTCAAGTTAGTTTTACTCTTTTTTTGTCTATTTATTATTTATTTTGAGAGAGCAAGTGGGGGAGGGGAAGAGAGAAAGAGGGAGAGAAAATCCCAAGCATGCTCCCCACTGTCAGCGCAGAGCCCGAAGCAGGACTCGAACTCACGAACCATGAGATCATGACCTGAGTTGAAGTCAGACACAGACCAAGCCACCCAGGCACACCAGGTTATTTTTATTCTTATTAGCTGCCTTGCCATTATTGAAAACATTGGAAATTCTGGAAGGTACTTTTCAAAGTACCAGCTAAAGAACACCTTATCCGTGGCACCCTCCTCTCACCCTTAATTTAAAAGGAAGATAAATTTTTCTGATCAGAATGATGCCTGGGAAATCCTCACGCTTGTCATTAAAATGGCTTTTTTTTTTAACCATTGCATTTTGTGTTACAGCACCAATCACTCTTTTACCATCCAACTCATCACTAATCATTTTGGCACCTTGCAAACTGCAAAGATCACTGCACTGTTTTATTCCTGAATGTCTACATCCCAAAGCCCCATCTTTCAGGAGAAATACTTCTCTTACCAAATAGGTCAGTCGTAATGGGAACATGAATATATGTGAGAAACCATGTCAACTTCAATCTGAAAAAAGTGCCAATGTCCTGTGCTCATACATACCACTTTTATTGTTTTTAAAGTAATCCATTTTAACATCTGTTTTTCTCTGATTCTGTTCTTGCCTTTCTTCCTCCTAAAGAAACTTCTAAATAGGCTGATACAGGGTATAGACTTTCAGCTATAAGATGAATAAGGTCTGAGGATCTAATATATAATGTAGTGACTCTAGTTAATAACACGGTATTATATAATTGAAATTTGCTAAGGGAACTTAAATGTTCTCACATCCCCAGAAATATGAGGTGATGAATGTATTAGTTGATTAGGTAGAAGGAATCTTTTCACAATATATGTGTATATCAAATCATCACAGTGTACACTTTAAATATCTTGCAATTTTATTTGTCAATTATATTTCAATAAAGATGAAAAAAGAAATCTCTCAATAGGAAGACCTTTCACTTTGCTATGGTTCAAGGGTCTAAAGACATCGAGTGTATCACCAAGGGCTGTTATGATCACATCAAGAGACATAGTGATGCATAAGAAAAGTGAACCTGGACCACCTCCTTACACCATACACAAAAATAAACTCAAAGTGGATGAAAGACCTAAATGTAAGACAGGAAGTCATCAAAATCCTCGAGGAGAAAGCAGACAAGAACCTCTTTGACGTTGGCCACAGCAACTTCTTACTCAACATGTCTCTGGAGGCAAGGGAAGCAAAAGCAAAAATGAACTATTGGGACTTCATCAAGATAAAAAGCTCCTGCACAGTGAAGGAAACAATCAGCAAAACTAAAAGGCAACCGACAGAATAGGAGAAGATATGTGCACATGACATATCAGATAAAGGGTTAGTATCCAAAATCTATAAAGAACTTATCAAACTCAACACCCAAAAAACAAATAATCCAGTGAACAAATGGGCTAAAGACATGAACAGATACTTCTCCAAAGAAGACATCCAGATGGCCAACAGACACGTGAAATGATGCTCAACGTCTCTCATCATTAGGGAAATACAAATCAAAGCAACAATGAGATACCACCTCACCCCTGTCAGAATGGCTAACATGAACAACTCAGGCAATGACAGATGTTGGCGAGGATGTGGAGAAAGAGGATCTCTTTTGCACTGTTGGTGGCAATGCAAACTGGTGCAGCCACCCTGGAAAACAGTATGGAGGTTCCTCAAAAAATTAAAAATGGAAATATCCTATAAACCAGCAATTGCACTACTAGGTATTTGTCCAAGGGATACAGGTATGCTGTTTCAAAGGGACACACGCACCCCAATGTTTATAGCAGCACTATCAATAATAGCCAAAATATGGAAAGAACCCAAATGTCCATTGATGGATGAATGGGTAAAGAAGATGTGGTATATATATATATACAATGAAGTATTACTCGGCAATCAAAAATAATGAAATCTTGCCATTTGCAACTATGTGGATGGAACTAGAGGGTGTTATGCTAAGTGAAATTAGTCAGAGAAAGACAAATATCATATGACTTCACTCATATGAGGACTTTAAGATACAAAACAGATGAGCATAAGGGAAGGGAAGCAAAAAAAATATAAAAACAGGGAGGGGGACAAAAACATAAGAGGCTCTTAAATATGGAGAACAGAAGGGGTTGTGGGAGGGGGAATGGGCTAAATGGGTAAGGGCATTAAGGAATCTACTCCTGAAGTCACTGTTGTGCTAACTAACTTGGATGTAAATCTAAAAAATAAATTAAATGAAAATTTAAAAAAGAGGCATTGTGATACATAAAAAACAAACTTTGGACTGAGGCATATGTTCTGTATGTTATCTATACGTTACATGCATTTACTTTGTATGTACTCCTGTATGTTACTTACTATCTGTGGCTGTCCTGAATTTTGTGTTTAGCATTCCCCTGTGAATATACATAAGGTATATATGTGTATGTATGTATACATGTGCATGTGTATACTCATACATGTGTGTGTGCATGTATGGGTGTGTGTTGTTTTTGAGCTTTAAACATGTATGTAGTCTGGAAGTTTGTTTGTAGCAACTCTACACTGGTCAGGTTCACCCTTGTTTTGCATATGGCCATTGCCCAGTTTTCACTGCAGCATAGTATTTATTATGTGAATACATCACAATGTTCTTGTCTCTGTTGATGGGCCCTTGGATTGTTTGTCACTCATATTCTTCATCTTATAAAATAAGGCATCTTATTTCACTGAATTGCTATGATTTACACTGGGTCTGTGCTTGGGACAGAGATTTAAAAACCCTGGCCAACTCTTCTCTTGACTCTGGAAGGAGATGGAGATAAATCTCAATAGCCTGATGAGACAGTAACCCCGACAGCAACATGCAGGATAAGTTCCACCTTTGAGATTCTCCCTCTGCTGCTGTCTCACCCAGTGGTTCTCAAACAGGGATGATTTTTGTCCCTCATCCCCAGGGGTGTTTGCCAATGTCTGTAGACATTTTTGGTCATCACTTTCAGGGGATGCTACCAGCATTTAGTTGGTGAAGGCCAGGGATGCTGCTTAATATCCTACAATGTGAAGGATGGTCCCCACAAGAAAGAATTATTTAGCCCAAAATTTCAAGAGCACTGAAGTTGAGAAACCCTGGACTACCCCCTCTTGTGCTTAGGTTAGCCCAAGATGCACCTTGAGGACTAGAGAGAGCCCTTCATTCTGTGCACTAAGTGACTACTCTGAAGAGACTCTGTCCTTAGGATTCTAAGAGGTGTGTATGGAGTTTACACAAGGATTGTGCCTTACAGAGACTAGGAGAATATAAATAAAGCTCTTGAACAAAAAAATCCAAGTTGTCTTCCTTATTGTATGTGTGACTTCCCACTTGTTTTAATTCCACTGTGAACCCCTAAGTCATTGGCTTGCTCCCCAGTCTCCCTATATCCAAGTCTAGGCTCCTCTACACCAAGGCCAGAGGGACATTCCAAAACTGAGTGTTCTTCATGTCACTGCTCTGCACATGGCCCCCCAGTGCCTCCGTGTCAACCCTGCACCAAACCAAAATGCTTCTGTCTAGATTACAAGGCCCAGTGAGTGCAGGTCACTGTCTACTTAACTGACCTTAGAGCTCACCATTCCTCTTAGCACACCTCTTCCTAAGCCTCAGTAATGAACGGTGTGCTCACAAGCCCTATTCATGTGTATATTTCCTCTGCCTGGAAAGCTCTTCCTTTCTGGTTTTGACTTGGTTAATTCTTATTTGTGCTGAAAGACTCAGCTTCAATATCACATTCCCCAAAGAATTCTTCCCTATTTCTCCCCATGCCCTGCTGAGTTCAAACTGCCCTATGCCTGCCTCTGTCCCAGTACTTAGCACAATGGAATGTAGTAATTGTCTCTCTGCCTATCTGTCTCTCCCCATCCCCACCCCAACAGTGAGCTCCCTTAGAGCAGGGGCTGACTTCTCATTCCTACAGCCTAACACAGTCCCCGGCCAACAGCTGTCTAATAGAGCTTGTTGGAAGGATGGATGGATGGATGGATGAAGTTGCTGTCAAAGACAAAGTAAGTTAGCTGATGAGAATATGACATTATCAACAACGCAATGAGAACAGCATGCCACTTCAACTTAGCCACTTTATTGGACAGTGACGTATCTTTTTCTCATGGAAGAAGTCCCCAGGGAACATGAGCACACCCAGCAAGGGAACACAGGCATGAGGACAGAAAAAAAATAATGCTGGGAAGGAGACTTGAGATACTGTGGCAAAGCACCTCTTCTCAGCTTGATGGCAGCAGTGGGCAGGAAACCAGGATGACCCCCTCTCAGTGCCCAGGGGGCCTGCATTTGGACCATTAGGATACTGAAATTTCTGGTGAGTTTTTTGAAGTGTAAGATGATGGCAAATGATGGTGCAGAAAGATTCTAAGCCATTGTGAGCTTTGGAGCAGTCAAGGTTTCTCTCTAGCTGGATGCTTGCTTTGCAGGAATCAGCGGGCTGAGGCCAGATCAGTGGTCAGCAGGTTTGGTGGCAGTAGGCGGGCTGGCTTCAGCCTCACGGGTGGTTGGGCTGGTGGGTTTGGCCTCAGTGGGCTGGCAGGGACTGGCATCTGAGACCTCAGCCTTGCAGGTCGTTGAGTCAGTGCAATCCGGTTGGCTGGAAGTGGACTTTTTGCAATCTCGTTTACAGGAGTCAGCACAAGGCAGGCGGGAGCAGACTGGACGATAAGAGAGCGAAGTGACACAGGCCGGGCGGCGCAGGATGGAGTAGCATGGGCGGTAGCAGGCAGGGCGATAGGAGATGGATGTCACATATGGCTGCCTGTAAGTAATGGGTCCAGGACAGATTGGACGACAGATTGGACGACAGATTGGGCGGTAAGAAACCGAAGGAGAGCAAGGCTGTTTGCAGGAGCTGGGTATGTAGAAAGTCCGAGAGCAAGTTGGCTGGCAGGTGGCAGATGCAGAAGACCCTGGGCGGCAGCAGAGAGGTTGACAGGAGGTAGATGGGCAGGAAATGGGCTCACAGCAGACGGACCGACAGCGCTTGACTACATAGCAGGTAGGTTGGCATGGACTGGGCACACAGATACTTGCTGAGCAGGGGCTGGGCTCAGAGCAGATGGGTTGACAGATGCTGGAGACACAACAAGAAGGCTCTTGGCAAGTGCTGGAAACACAAGGTGGCTCACAAGGGCTTGGAACACAGCACACAGGGCGAAGGCAGACAGGCTCACAGACCAGAGCCACACAGGGAGCTGGCTGGCAATTGCTGGGCTCTGAGCAAGGTGGCTCACAAGGACTGGAGTCACAGCAGACGGCCTGGCAGCTATTAGCCACAGAGCAGACAGATGGACAGCAGCTAGGCGTGGGGCAGACTGGCTGACAGACAGGCTCACAGACCACTGGCTGGCAGGAACTAGGCACAGTGCATACAGCTGAACAGCAACTGGGTTCACAGATGACTGGCTGGCAGCAGCTGGGCTCACAGATGATGGACTGGCAGGGAGTGGGTACACAGAGGACCGGCTGGCAGGAAGGGGCCTCACAGCACACAGGGTGGCAGCAACTGCTCACTGAGCAGGAAGGCTCACAAATGGTGGCCTCGCAGCACACAGGCTGGGCACAGCTACTCACAGAACAGGCGGGCTCACAAATGGTGGCCTCACAGCACACAGGCTGGGCACAGCTGCTCACAGAACAGACGGGCTCACAAATGGTGGCTTCACAGCACACAGGCTGGGCACAGCTGCTCACAGAACAGGCAGGCTCACAAATGGTGGCCTCACAACACACAGGCTGGGCACAGCTGCTCACAGAACAGGAAGGCTCACAGATGGTGGCCTCACAGCACACAGGCTGGGCACAGCTGCTTACAGAACAGGCAGGCTCACAGATGGTGGCCTCACAGCACATAGGCTGGGCACAGCTACTCACAGAACAGGCAGGCTCACAAATGGTGGCTTCACAGCACACAGGCTGGGCACAGCTACTCACAGAACAGGTGGGCTCACAGCATTGTGGGCCACAGCTGGATGATCCACAGCTATCTCGGCAAGTCACCAGTTGCCATGTCTGGCTCCGGCAGGAACTGGGCAAGCAGACAGGCCCTCCACAGCTCACCTCAGTGGAGCAGAGAGAGATGCCTGGCACGGATGGGCATTTCCTAGAACAGCAGTTTCCAGACATGGTGGTGGTGCCTCTGCTTCCTTGTGAGTGCTGAGAGGGGTGCTGCCTGACTGGGACAGCTCTCCGAGGCCCTCACTTTTATACCTCCTCACTGGCATGTGCTGTTTGGAGCCCCTGCATCTTTTCCTCATTGCTGTTTGGGCCACTTTTCAGAGGAACATCTTATTATGTCAAGGTTTGTTGATCTGGAAGTTGTTTATCTACCCATAAAGAAGCTGTTTGTTTATTGACTTGCTAAATTTGGACTCCTCAGAGCAACAGGTCATCTTGGAATAAGCATCATTGCCTTCAAACTGAATGATCTGTGTTTCTGAGCATCAGGAACAGGGGAAGAAGAAAGGAACTTATAATTTATCCATCTTCTAGTACTCTGTACCAAGCCATGGTGGGAGGGAGGCCACAGGGATGTCCACATGAATTGGATCTACTCACCCCTTCCCACATATCTCATTCTCTGGTGGGCAGACAAGCATACAGGCAAACTCATTGCAGTGCCATGCTAAGGTCAACAGTAGACATACTGGGATTAGTAGAGGGGAGCAGTGGTGAGGTCTGTGGGAGAGAGGATATCTGGGCTGGATTTTAAATGATTGTGGTTTGCAGAAATGGTCTTATTTAAAATCATCAGCGATCTCCCCAAGATAAGAATTTATCTCCTCCCATTATAGGTAAAGAAAAGGAAAGGTGATTGAAATTAGAAAGCTTAAGTCACTTGCTAAAGATCCCACTCAGCTTGCCCCCTAATCTAGGGCTGCTCTCCTTCCTCCTCACCATTCTGTCTGGTCTGACTTTTCTCAGGAGACTTTGTCAAAGCCACATGTCATAGGCTCAGCCGACTGTGCTGTCCTCCATACTGTTCTATGAACAAACTTGCCCCAGACCACTGGCTCTACCTGTCCCCAGAAAGCACTTGATCTTTCCTCTCTGCTTCTCCTCCCTCTTTTTCTCCCATCCACTCATACCTTGAACATTCAGTGACCCTCAAGAATTTCTCTTGCTTTTTGTGATTTAATAGCTCCTAAAGAAAAGACACTTCCAAGACCCAAAGGATAAAGAGGAAAGCAAGAGATCTTTTGCAAAGACATTCATTGTGAACAAAAGTGAAGAATACAGATGCTTTCTCCAAGGGTGTCAGTGCTACTACTTGAAACAGACATGAGATGAGAAACAAACCCTGGGTTTCTTTTTTAATGTTTATTTATGTATTTTGAGAGAGAGAGAGAGAGAGAACAAACAGGAGAGGGACAGAGAGAGAAGGAGAGAGAGAGAGAATCACAAGCAGGGATCGATCTCATGAACTGTGAGATCATGACCTGAGCCGAAATCAAGAGTCGGATGTTTAACTGACTAAGCCACCAAGCACCCCATGAATCCTAGGTTTCTAAACACTGAGGCCTGACATCCTTGCTCAGTAAAGGCCCAGCTCCACAATGTGCTTTCAACATCAATGCAAACTCCAGGCTCTCCTTTAGAAAAGCTGAACCATTGTGCCATCCATTCATCATCTCTCCCTTCATTCATTAATTTATGCAATTAGTCACTCAGTCTCTCTTTTATTCATCCATTTGATTCAGCCATTATCAGGCTCTGTGAAAGGGCTACAAGAAGAATGAGTTGCAATTCCTGCCTCAAGGAGTCTGAGTTTAGGAGAGAGACAGATCCATCCATAGCAATTAGGGTACAGTATACATACAAGTGCTGTGACAGATGGCTGCACTGGGTCCTATGGGGGGCACCCAGGAGAAACACCAACATGGTTTGTGGGAAATTAGACAAGACTGATCAAAAGCATGGGGAGTAGTAAATGGTTCCATATGCAGGATGAAAGGTTCAGGGGACAGGAAGGAAGAGCAATGGGAATAAAAGGGTTACTGCCCCTCCCCTCTCCCCGTTCATGCATGCTCTTTCTCTCTCTCTGAAAAATAAATAAACTAAAAAAATAAAAATAAAGTAGAAATGTGCTAGATTGTTAAAAGATCCGCTCATTCCACTTAGCAGGGAAGGATTCTTTGGGAGGACAATCTGGCATAACAGGTGATGCCACATTAAGTTTCTCAGCTGAGAGAGTTTATGAGGGATTTGTGGGAGGATTTGTAGGCACTAAACCATGAAAGGCCTTGTGGGCCACAACCAGTAGTTGGATTTTATACTGACACCAGGGTGTTTTAAACAGGGAGTAACTTGACCAAGTTTGCCCTTTGGAAAGGCATCTCTGACTGTAGTGAAGGGATTGGAGAAGGAGGGCAAGTCTGGAGCCAGTGAGACCATCAGAGGTCTGGGGCAGTTACTCAAAAGCTTCCTGGTGACAACCTGAACTGGGCAGTGCCATGGAACTGGAGCAATATTAGGTTTTACAGAGGCAGAATCTATAGGATCTAGTGGTTGAAAGGGGAAGATTAGGAACAAGGAGTGTCATCCTTGAGCTGTGTAGCTCTCAAGCAGTTGGAAAAGAAGACTTTTGGACAACAGTCTTGCAGAGGGTAAGGCAGAGAAGGAGCCCCCGAGATCCTGATCTCCACCTTTCCAGTTTGTCTCTATGCACTTTCTCTTCCCCAGCTAAGCCAGCAATGCAATTCACATGGAGATGGCCTTCCTCCCACAAATCCCTCATAAACTCTCTCAGCTGAGAAACTCAATGTGGCATCACCTGTTATGCCAGATTGTCCTCCCAAAGAATCCTTCCCTGCTAAGTGGAATGAGCAGATCTTTTAACAATCTAGCACATTTCTACTTTATTCCTTTATTTTTTTAGTTTATGTATTTATTTTTCAGAGAGAGAGAGAGAGCATGCATGAATGGGGAGAGGGGAGGGGCAGACGGACAGGGGGACAGAGGATCCAAAGCTGGGTCTGTGCTGACAGCAGAGAGCCTGATGCAGGGCTTGAACTCACAACTGTGAGATCATGACCTGAGCCAAAGTCAGAAGCTTAACCAACTGAGCCACCCATAAAAAATTGTGTGGCAGGGAGCAGCAAGATGGCGGAGAAGTAGGGAGCTCTGTCATCTCCGCCCACCCGCAACTATCAAACTGAGAAGGACTAAAGCCACAATACTCTGATCTGCAAGAATGGGAGGTGCGCACAAAGACTCCATATAGATGACAGCCTCATGGATGCCTGAGTGAGTGCTAACTGGGACCGGAGGCTCTGAGGGGAGGGAACACTGGCCCAAAGCAGAGCCGGGAGAGAGAATGCCCAGTAAGGTGGCGCAGGGACGCAGAGGGCCGTGTGTGCAGAAGCAGCACAGGACCATGGAGGGCCGCGGGAGGAGCGGCCGTGTAGAGCAGCGGAGAGGTAAGGGGAAAGAAAGAGAGACTGAAAACGCTCATAGAGTGGTCTCTGGAGAGGGAGAGACCTCGGCCCAGGATGGAGAGACACACCATCCCATATAAAGCTGCTGGGCGCGGGGAGAGGAATTCGTCCCCCTCAGCGGGCTTGTTCTCCCTTGGGCTCCGCGGCTCACCAACTCCAGGCGGAGCCAGGGAAAAGCTGGCTCCCCAGTCCCCGTACTCAATCCTGGCTAGAAAGCCGCCCACCTGCAGGAAGACGTTTCATTTCATTTCATCTGGGACGGCAGCGTTAAACTGCATGGACTAGGATTTGGAAAGGTGGTGGAGCATAGGAAAAAAAAAGCAATTTGGCCCACCCGTGGCACGGGGAGATCGGACTCAAAAGAGTGGCTTGCAGCACGTGGTCTGAGAAGGGCTTGGGGCGCTGCAATTCTTCTCCCTGCAACCACTAAGGTGGGACCTCCTAGAGCAGCCCCTGAGACCCGACCTACCTACACCAAACCACGCCCATCCGCTCCGGAGAGCTGCTTTTTTTTTTTTTTTAATCTTTTTTCTCTTTTATTTTTTTCCTCGTTTCTCCTTTTCCCCCCTGGAGTCTGGGAAAGACCAACATTTATACACTGCTGTGATTAGATCAATTCCTGCCATCCAGATATATTTTTCCTTATCTCATTCTTATCTCTCCCCTCCGCAGGTTTTACGCTCTCAGACTGTCCTTTGTTGTTTCTGTCCCCCCCCCTTCTTTTTTCTTTTCTTTTCCTTTCTTTTCTTTTCCTTTCTTTTCTTTTCTTATTTTCTTTCCCCCTTTGGTTTGCTTATTTATTTGATTTGTCTGTGCATTTGTGTGCTTTTGTTCCCTGTGTGTTTGTCTGTCTGTTGTTCTTTTCAGGGCTACCTCAAGAAACAAGCCAAAGGATACATGGTGGAGAGTCCCAAATACCACTGAGCAGGGAAATAAAATAATCAAAGGCACAAGAAGAGAAACCGAGAGACACCATTAAAAGAACACTTCCTGAAACGAGAGACCCTGGACAGTCAATGAGCCTCCTTTAATAGAGCAATATTAATAGTTGCACAGTGCATAACGAGTTTTAAAACTGAAAAGAGACAGAAAGCTAGCCAAAATGACGAAACGAAAGAACTCTCCTCTAAAGAAATTCCAGGAAGGAATCACAGCCAAAGAACTGCTCAAAACAGACATAAGCAACACAACTGAACAAGAATTCAGAACAATTGTCATAAAATTAATCACTGGAATTGAAAAAAACCATCAGAGAAGCTATTGATACAAAGACTAGGGACCTTCAAAATAGCTGTGACGAGTTAAAAAAGGCTATAAATGAGGTGCATAATAAAATGGAGGCGGCCACTGCATGGATTGAAGAGGCAGAGAGGAGAATAGGTGAATTAGAAGACACAGTGATAGCAAAAGAGGAAGCCGAGAAAGAGAGAGAAATTAATACAGGAGCACAAAAGGAGAATTCGAGACCTGAGTGATACAATCAAACGGAACAATATCCGTATCATAGGAGTTCCTGAAGAAGAAGAAAGAGACAAAGGTCCTGAAGGGGTGCTTGATCAAATTATAGCCGAGAACTTCCCAAATCTAGGGAAGGAAAAAGACATTGAAATTCAAGAGGCGCATAGAACTCCCCTAAGACGTAACTTGAATCAACCTTCGGCACGACATATCATAGTGAAACTGGAAAAATATAAGGATAAAAAGAGAATTCTGAAAGCAGCTAGGGATAAAAGGGCCCTAACATACAAAGGAAAACCTATCAGAGTGGTTACAGACCTATCTACTGAATCTTGGCAGGCCAGAAAAGAATGGCAGGAAGTCTT
>CM053565.1:37059494-37088020 GCA_028646485.1 Cryptoprocta ferox
AATCATGAGAGACTCTTGAATACTGAGAACAAACTGAGGGCTGAAGAGGGAGGGGGAAAGGGGAAGGGGGTGATGGTCATGGAGGGGGGCACTTGTGGGGAAGAGCACTGGCTGTTATATGGAAACCAACTTGGCAATAAACTATTTAAAAAAAGAAATATAGAAATCTCAAAAAAATGGTGTGGCAAAACAGTTGCATAACAGCTAGTTAGTTTTTTTATGAAGTTAAACATCCCCATACTATTTATCCAGCAATCCAACACCTAGGTATTTGTCTAAAATAAATGAAAACGTGTGTCCACAAAAAATTTATACATGAATGTTCATAGCAGCTTTATTCATAATAGCCCAAAACTGAAGACAACCCAAATTCCCATCAGTAGATGAATTTTTTCATGTCCTTTATTCATACAATGTAATACTATTTAACAAATAGGACTGAACTTTGATATCTGCAATAAGGAGGATTATAAACAATATTATTCTAAGTGGAAGAGTTCACACTGCATGATTTCTTTTATATGAGATTCTAGAAATGGCAAAATTTATACTGACATAAAGATTGATGGTTGCCTGAGGCTGGGGTCAGGGGTGGGGAGGATTTCCTGCAAATGAGGCACTGGAGAATTTGAGGGATGATGGAAACTTGTATATCTTGAGTGCAGTGGTGGTTATTGAGTATATACAATTGGCAAATCTCATCAAACTATATGCTATAATTAGGTGTACTTTATTTATAAATTACACCTTAATAAAGTTGACCTTTAAAAAACAAAAAATTTTAAAGGCAAAAGAAGTAAAAATAGCATAATTCCAGTTTTATTTGTAAATATGCTTAAAAGGAGTCTGTAAACATGTATGTCAGCGATAAATGCTGAAGTTGAGAATCCAGGTGGCTATTATTTCTTCTTCAGATTTTTCTGTATTTTTTCATATTTTTAGAGATCCTTGCCATGCTTATCTTAAATACAGAAAACAAACTGGGGATTACTGGAGGGGAGGGGAGTGGGGGAATGGGTTAAATGGGTGATGGGCATTAAGGAGGGCATTTTTCAGGATGAGCACTGGGTGTCATATATAAGAGATGAATCACTGGGTTCTACTCCTGAACCCAAGACAATACTGTATGTTAACTAACTTGAATTTTTTTAAAAAATATTTTTTTGATTGTTTGTTGAATGAAACATTGCTTTGCAGGAATAAAAATAAATATTATTTTCCCAAGGCAAGAGCAGAATTAGCTTTATTCCACATGTAGCTTAAGATCATGTGCAGCAAGAGGGGTGCCTGGGTGGCTCAGCTGGTTAAGCATCTGACTTCAACTCTGGTCATGATCTCACTGCTTATGAGTTCGAGCCCCGCATCTGGCTCTGTGCTGACAGCTCGGAGCCTGGAACCTGGAGCCTGCTTCAGATTCTGTCTCCATCTCTCTGCCCCTCCCCTGCTTGCACTTGCTCTCTCTCTCTGTGTCTAAAATATAAAACAAAATATAAAACATTTTTTTAAAAAGATCATGTTCAGCAAAAAGTTGAATCAACTATTTTTTGAATTTTAACCTTCCAGCTGGACCCACACATACCTGGCTCAGGCCCCACCTGGCAGATGTACATTCACCCCTCTCATCCCTGGGACTCAAGCAGAAGAAAGACAACTGGTTTCAGGACAGGAAAATATAACCCAGAAGAGGCAGACTTTGCCGAAGCATTTAGCTAGAAGAAAGAACTGGAATTCCCAGGACGTCCATAAGCACCATGGTCACAAAGTTTTGCCGTGGGAAACTCTTCCATTCTGAATCAAGCTTGTTTCACCAAAGCCTCTTCGCCTGACTTTGCCAGAAAGTTCTGACCAAACCTGAAGGCTTTCTGCAGAACCACTCTAGGAGAGCCATAATGCTGAAGGAAGCCATGCCCCTTGCTCAAGAGTAAACCTTGGCCAACCTTAACATTTACCCATTTACTGCATTTTCAAAATGCAAGTCCTGGCTGGGAGAGCTAATGGATAAGATCTCTAATGGTGAAGCCTAAGACTCTGAATTTTTAAAAGCCTCCCCAAGTGAAATCTCATGCAGCACATGGAAGTTTTAGTGTACACCTGGGGTTCTTGTTAAAAACACGGATAGGCAAACCACTCCCCTGTGGATTCTGACTCTGCCTGTCTGGGGGCGGGGGAGAAGGGCGACTCCAGAATCCCCATTTTAACTAGGTGATTCTGATGCAAGTGGTCCACAAACCACATTTCAAAACCCGACCGTGGATGCCAGAGTAAATTTTCCTGGCCCAGTGCCCAAGAGGGAGCCAAGGAAGAGGCGGGAGAACTAATTTGGTTATGCCAGCAAGCTCGAATTTATTAAGAAGTTAACAAAGAGAAATTTTCGCACTCAAAAGCAGCAGAAAGCTGAGGAGAAGGGTCAGTCCCAAGGCCACCTTGAGTCAGAGGATGCCTTATAGTGACAAGACATTTGGGTCCATGAAAATAAAGCCTTGGGGATTCACCCTGTGAGCTTCGGGATCGCTTTGGAGGGGACCCAGTTTCCATCTCTCACCAGCATATGGCTCTTGTGCTCAGGGCCTGAAACACCAGGGCAGGCGCCGGAGAACAAGCCCTCGTCTACCAGTAACACGGAGGCAGGGTGCTGTCTTGGATGCAGGGAATGTCCTGGAGACGAGGGGTCTCCACCTGCAGCAGGTGGAGGCTTTGCTTGGGCCACCTCCGCGCAGAGGACGGGGGGCTTCACTTCGTCTCGCAAACAGGCGTGGGCTGGCAGCAGACGGGGCCGCAGCACCCGGACGAGCCGCAGCAACTGGACCCGCAGCAGCCCGACCCGCAGCCCCCGCAGCCGGACCCGCAGCCGCTTCCGCAGCAGCCACTCCCGCAGCAGCCGCTCCCGCAGCCTCCGCAGCCCGAGCCCCCGCAGCCCGAGCCCCCGCAGCCGCAGCAGGACCCGCAGCAGCCGCAGCAGGACCCGCAGCAGCCGCAGCAGGCGGGCTGGCAGCAGCACACTTCACAGCAGTCTTGGTCTTGAGGGCAGCAGGTGAAGCAGTCCCCTGGGCAGCACCCCATGGTCCCGGCTGGTCTGGTGGCAGGTCAGGAGCGCGGCCAGAGTTCCCCACGTCTGACAGGTGGCCAGCGGCCAGCAGCTTTTATAGCCCCTCACCGGAGGGTGTTGGCACGGGGGACAGGATGTTTCCTTTGTTATTATTTATGCCAGTTTCCATAAGAACGTCTCATTAGCTGCCTGTTTATTTTCCAGCCCGGAGTACCTCAACTCATAAAAAAGCCCTACTCGGCCCAACTGCTATTTGTCCAGAGGGTAAAAATGCATCTTAGAAAAGACCTGTCATCATGCCCAAACATGGGCCAGCCATCATTAGCCCAGGTCGGAGGGAGCCGCGGCCTCTGGCTCTGGAATGGGTGCTCCCCTTCCGCATTTCCTCGGGTGACAAGCTGGCAACTAGCCCCTTTCATCGTGGGTGCTCGTCCTGGAAAACCAGACGGGCAAAACCTGGGGGCCCTGTGCCTCCAGCTGCAGGCAGAGGGGCTGCTATACCAGGTCCGGCCCCGTGGCTCCTCCCAGGCGGAAATGGCATCCTCGTGAGGGCCCATGTGAGCAAAGCAAACATTTGTGACTGTGTGTGGTATGTGGAGTGTGCCACACATTTGTTTGGGCTTGGTCAGTGGGCATCAGTCATGATTAATAACTGCCTTGTGCAATGGAAAGAGACTCATCATAAAACTGCAGGAGGTGGGAGCCACGTTCTCCCTGGGCCTCCAGGTGAACTGAAGGCTCATACTCCTCTCTAAGTGGACTGGAAGAGCAGTGATCAGAACCCTTTCCTTGATGGAAGGAGATGGGGCAGGGGGAGGGGAAGGAAGGGAAGAAAAAGGACGGAATATCATCGAAGATCCAAAACATCACACTAAAATGGGAATGTTGTGCGCTTCTTTTAAGAGCTCCAACTTTACAGACCATCTGGGACGGGGAGGGATTAGCATACAAAACACCCAGAATACCACCGCAGGGAATAAAATGCCTTTGGAAAGAGGCTAGAATCCATAGAGGATTCAGGTCTGTGTGTAAATTCTGTGATGGGTCAAAATTCCTATCTCCGTGTTGGGTTTGGTATCTTGTCATACTCTTGGAATGGGGTGATGGCAACTCTGGAGACTACAGTCTCCACCTTTGGAAGGCAGCACCCAGAGAAGGGGGCTGAATGGAAGGTGGGGATGGAAGGTGGCAGTGGGTGTGGAGATCTGGATCAAGAGACATAATTTGCCTTTTCTTTTTAGATGGGCGTGGAGGTAAGGCAGCCTCCAAGATGAGCTAGATGGACTGAGAAGGGTGGAGCACTCAGTACTTCACAGGATGTGGAAATTTAGAACTGGGAGGGAGACATCATGTGGTCCAGGGTTTTTAAACCTGATTTTATGTCAGAATTGCCTAGGGCAGAGGCTTTTGAAAAATGCAGACCTCCAACCTGTACCCCAGACCTGTTATATCAGAATACCCCAGAGCACAGAATATGTGCTCATGGGAGCTTGAGAAGCTATATATTTTGAAGCTTCCCAGATGACTCAAATTCTCAAATAGGTTAGGAAACACTGATATAATTTAATGCCATCTTGACCATCACCCCAAAGCACTTCTTTTTTGCAGAAGCCAGTACAAAGGCACAGAGAGGATACATTAATGATGGAGTGGGGCAGCCCAGATGCTCTGCGTCCTGGTCCAGTGTTCCTTCCATGGTGTCCACATCCACAGATGGACACCTCTGGGCAAGTGTAACACAGTGATGTTCACAACAGGCACATCCTTTTCATTCTTTTTAATAATAGGCGATGCATTCACGTGAGAAGGCCACTAAAAGGTAAGCCGTCCAAAGTCTCTTCTCTTCCTGTGTCCACAGTCAGTTCTCTCGCCTCTCACTCACTCTCCCCTCTTCTCCCAGCCTCACTTAACCCCTCCACGCCTGAATTTCCTCATCTATAAAATGGAAATTATGATAATAATAGTGCCAATCTCATAGGCTATTTTGAAGATTAACTGAGTTATATAAAGCACTTAGGGCAGAGCATTGGCCACATATTGTTTGATAAACATTAGCTATTGTATTATTTATATACAAGAAAAACAGATGGATAGATGTAGATCTTTTTTTGTTCATTATACATGATAGTAGGTGTCATAGTAACATAGAATACACACTGGTTTTAACTCTTTTTTTCCCTCTTCCCAAGATATCTTAGAGCTCATTCCATTTCAGTACATAAAAACATTCTTCATAGTGTTGTACTGATAATTTATTTAACTGATTCTCTATTGACAAACATTTGTTTCCAATATTTCCAATATCTGGATATTAAAAGCTTTAATTTTAAATATTTTGCTATTATGTAACTGTATCCTTACACATATCTTGC
This sequence comes from Cryptoprocta ferox, assembly GCA_028646485.1. NCBI lineage: Eukaryota > Metazoa > Chordata > Mammalia > Carnivora > Eupleridae > Cryptoprocta > Cryptoprocta ferox. Next base: position 37,064,913 of record CM053565.1, read on the forward strand.
TATATCCATCCCATAAACTCTTGGAAGAGAAATTGCCAGATCCTTGAGTTTATTCATTTGTAATTTTGATGGATATTGCCAAATCACCATTTATAAAGGTTGTATGACTTACACACCCATCACTGTGTGAGAGGACCTGTCTCCTCATACTTTCACCAACACAACATGTAATCAAAGTTTGTGATCTTGCCAATCTGATAGAAGAAAGATAGGATCTGGCAATCGTATTAAGTTGCTTTTCTATTATCATGAATGAAATTAAGCAATATATCATATGCTTAAGTGCTTTGATTGATTGATAGGACTGCTTTGTGGAACAGAAAAGCTTGGTCTTTATTATGATTTATAAATATTTTTTCCAGATTGTCATTAGCCTTTAATGCTGTATTTAAATAATAATAAAACAATGATGTTTACATTATGAATGTCACACCTGCTTATTGTGGAATTTCTGGAAAATACAAAAAATTAAAAGCAAGAAAATAAAAATCATCCACAACCCTGCAACAAGGAGAATCTGCTAATATTCCAGTTTCCCTTTTTATCACTTTTTCTAAAAATTTACATATAAATATTGATATGAATATAGGTAGCTATACATACACATATACATATATAACCATATATATATATATATATATATATATATATATATATCAGGTACAAATTTCTAAATCCATGTTCCAAGGTATGTTATGTTAAAAATACATAACTACCTTTCTCTTAGACTGCTTAAACCTATTTTCAACCTTCATTCCAACTGAGGGGGAAGAAAAGTCAGTTCTGTATAAACTCAGAAATCTTTCAAAATTTCTCCCTCCCCATCCTTCATCTGGAAATGGCATCTGAGTGTTGTGGGGCTTGGACAGTATCGTAGCATTAAAGAGAGTATCGTAGCATTAAAGAGAGTATCATAGCATTAAAGGATACACCGTGGGCATCCACTGAAAAGAGCATGGATCTCTCTTATTCTCGGCCACCATCCTCCTTCTGATGGCACCAGCTGAGAGATTTTTCTCCCCATTCTCCACAAATTCTACATCCTTCCATCCTCCATCAAGGAGGCCACAAGGCCCTCTCTGTCTGACCACCTACTCTCCTCTAACGCAGAAGTCTTCTCTGAATTGCATATGCAGACCATTGACTTGGCTCATTCGCTCCACATTTCTACAGTAATAACCCTACCATGGGGGCAGTGACTATAGAAACACCCCACTGATGCCCAACGCATGAGAAAAGAGTAGCAGTGAAAGAAACTCCAGAATGAAGACCAATGGATTCTCTAGTGTTTCGTCCTGACACCTATTTTTACAAAATTGAAATCATACTGTAAAAATTGATTTGTGCACCAAATATTGTCCTTCACCTGAGAAAATGCTCATAAAGATGTGGATTATTAAATAGTATGAAAGTCAGAAGTTCTATTTCCATATTGCTAGATATCGAAGTGTTTCCTATTTTCCAAAGAAAAACATGGAACTGAGCTTCTTTGAGGTGAGTCTTTATGCATCTTTTTTATTATCTCCCTAAAGTAAATCCCTAGAAATATAGTTACTGAATCTTTAGCATGTTAATAATTTTAAAGCTATAAATAAATATTGAAAAATCATCCTCCAAAAAAATCATTCCCATTTGTACCCATTTCACAGATGCCTTCACCAATACCAATTTGTAAGGTTTTTTTTTTTTTTAAGTTTTATTTTATTTGGGGTGGGTGAGACAAAGAGATTGAGAGACTGAGAAAACCCAAGCTCAGGTTTTGGCCTGAGCTGAAATCAAGAGTCAGATGCTTAATAGACTGAGCCATCCAGGTGCCCCAATTAGTATTACTTTTTAAAATCTCTTTGTCAAGAGATTTGTTGTAACTGGTAGTCAGGTCATGGAATCTCATTGTAGTATTTATTCGTACTGACTTCATTCTTAGTGCATTTGTTAAGGCCTCTTTTTCTTCTTTTGGGACTTATATGCTCAAGCCAATTTTTTTTTTATTAAGCTACACATCTTATTTTATGCTAAGTACATTAACTTTCCTTTCTCACACTTCCTGCAAAATTGTCTCATCTCCTTTTAATTGTGTCTATGGATTTTTATGCATATAATTTTCTTTTCATATAGGCACATCTATCTGTATTTTCCTTTCTTCTCCTTTTGTGCTTTGAAACTTCTTCACCACTCCCAAACGAGACAACCATTAACTTTTTTTTTTTTTTTTTAGTTTTTATAGATGCATTTTTTACACTTACTGCTGTTATCCATCAGGAATTTATCTTGGTGTGTGGCAGATACTACTTTACAATAACGACCTTGTTTTCCTAATTGGGGTACTTGAGTGCCTATTAAATGAATCCTTGGTGTCCAAAAAGAACAGGATGGGGACTACAGCAGGAGTCTGAAAAACTTTGGCATGGTGTCTGTTTTGGCGGCCTCTTGTGTTCATTGGGTGACATTACACACGCAGCTTCTGGTGTTTCTTTTCAGGACAATCACAAGATAGACTCTGATTCCAGCTTCACAAGAAGCAACTTGACAAAAACTTGACTTGTGAGAAGCTTATTATATTTTCATGGCATTGATTTTAAATCATGTGTTCAATTAACCGCTTCTTGGCCAAGGGGGCAAATTATCAGCCCCTTGCATTGTGTACCTACCTAGGCACTGCACTAGGTACCTTATATGTGTTTATGTGGTTAATGCTCAAAACAATTACATACAGTAAGTATTATGATCCCTATTCTGTACATGAGGAAACTGAAGCTCATGAAGATCAATGACTTACCTAGAAGATGGAGAATTTGGATTCAAACCCAGATCTGTCTGCTCTGGAGACTATTGCCCTTCCTCCCTGTCAGGCTTTCTGGAAGGAATCACAGAAAATGAATTCTTTGTCTTAAGGTAAGTAAGTCTTATAGAAAGAATGTCTTCTATGATTGTATGTTTCACAACCACAGAGATCATAGCTTTTTTATTCACTAATTTATATCCAGTGGGTGATATAAGGTGGGCACTCAATAAATATTTATTAAATAAATGAATAAATAAAATCATAAATGAATGTGAGAGACCCCCTGTAATGCAGTACATTGAAAGATGTACACTATAAGACAGTGGGGTCTCTGCTGCCATTCCTTACCCATCTTTCATTGTTATCAATCACTGCTTCACTGAATCTCAGGTTTGCAAGTAGCACTGTCCAATAGAACTTTCTGTGATAACAAGAATGTTCCATATCTGCTCTGTCCAATATGGAGTCCACTAGACACATATGACTATTAAGCACTTGAAATGTGGCTAAGTTGAAACTAATTTTTTAAATTTTATTTCATGTTCATATCTTTATGTTGAAATAGCCACATATTGTGGCTTCTGTATTGGACAGAATAGCTCCAGAGGTTCTGTTTCAGAAGGTGTGGCAAGCTAGGTTATTTGGACTAACCTGCATTATGAAAACAACTAAATATGCTGTATTATTTTCTAATTGTGAATCTTCTTTTTTTAATGTTTATTCATTTTTGAGAGAGAGACAGAGACAGAGCACAAGCGGGGGAGGGGCAGGGAGGGGAGACACAGAATCGGAAGCAGGCCCCAGGCTCAGAGCTGTCAGCACAGAGCCCAATACAGGGCTCAAACTCATAAACTGAGAGAACATGACCTGAGCGAAGTCAGACGCTTAACCAACTGAGCCACCCAGGTGCCCCTTGAATCTTCTTAAGAGCATCACTGAGCTTACATTACTTCTCCCTTAAGACCAGTTGCTGAATTTGGCAAACCTGAATTGTAGTTTTCATGACTTTTCTGGGAGATAGAAACAGAAAATAAAGTCTAGGACCCAACCAAGGTAGAGGCTCCCTTCCATAAAGCTGGGACCCTCAAGGGCCATACTTCTTGGTGACCCAGACCTAAATTCAGCCCACTCACCTCCCATCAATCACCAAGGCACTTTAAGGAAAGTTACCATTCACAACTGAATGATTCAAAAATACTTCTGGGCATGAACTGAAAAAGGCTTCTGACTGGGAATGCCCTACTGCACTGGTGGGAACAAATGCAAATCCTGTCTGGAGGGACACACCACCATCCTACCTCAACAAAGTCCCACAGATAATATTCTGAGGAAAACAAGTGTGGCAATCATTAGTGCTCTTACCAAATATTTCTGTCTCTCTCCCTTTCAGAAACATGGCAGGAATGCACTTCTCTATCCCCTTTGGAGTGAGGCATGAGCAAGCAACTTGTTTTGGCTAAGATATGAATAGAAGTGACACATATCATGCATCATTTCCACACCAAGGCTATATGAGCTGATGTACAATGTGCCATTTTTCTTCACCCTCCCAAGCAGATTTGGAAGTCTGTCTAGAGTTGGAGCAACTGTCAGCCTGCATCCTTAAGTAAGTATGATAAGTAAAGACTCTTAATGACTATGTGGAACATAGAGTATGTGCAAGAAATAAACTCCTATTGTGATAAGATTTAGGAAATTGGGGAGTTGGTTGTTACTGCAGTAACCATAACTTAGCCTACCTTGACTGGTACAGTGAACAATTTGCAGTCATGCATAACTAGGTATACAAGGAAGCAAGGCACCATGAGTGAGAAGCAGCAGAAACACGAGAGCATAAACAGATGACAAATCAGATCCTGGAGTTATCAAATACAGGTTACAATAAAGTATATTGCTATCTTTAATGGAATGAAAGGCAAGCTGGAAAATATCTACTGATGTGGATAAACATAGCTGACAAGAGAAAGCCAGCCCTGTTTAACCCCCTCTTAGAACTTCATGGATGCAGAAAAGTCAAGATGTAACCATCTGGTGCTTTCTTTTGATTCCCACTACAAGTGAAGACAAACCAGAGGCCCAGACAAAGTCTTTGTTTCATTTGCTACTGCTGCATAACAGTAAACCCAAATATAGTGAAATAAATCATTTTATATGTGATATAAAGCATGTTATTATGCTCATGGATTCTGTGGGCCAGGAATTCTGAAAAAGCAAAGTAGGATGGCTTGTTCCTGCTCTGTAATGTCTGGAACATCATCTGGAGACTCAAAGCCTGCCTGGGCTTCCTCAAGGCAGCCCAGGAGAATAAGGTGGAAGTTGCATTGCCTTTTATGATCTATTCTCATAAGCCACATAGTGTCACTTACTCTACAGTCACAAACATTCCCAGATTTGAGGGGAGGGTCTACATCAATGGAAAGCTAACACAATCATGATGTAAAAAGACATGAGAATAAGAGATATTATTGCACAATTCTCTTTTCATACAGTCTTTCTCTTCTCCTGGGTAATCCTTTCCCAGCCTGTGGGATGCATATGGCCTACAGTCTTTATCCTCTGCCTCTTTCCTCCCCTTTCTCCCCAACAACAAAACCAAGAGGTATCTGGCATCAGCCATTTCTTCAGATTTGCTAATAACCCTTTAATTGAACCATGCCCTGTATGCTCTCTGTATTTCTTGCCGCCCCCCCCCATTGCCCATTAACAAGAACCTAGGGGAATTATATGAAGGAAGTTGGAGTAAGGAGGACAAGCCCTTTCAGTTGGCCATGAAGGCCAATTTAATTCAACTCTGGTTTCATTGAAGTCAGAGAAGTATGAGGACTGGAAAAGACGATCCATGTTGAATGCACACTTGTCTCCCATTTCCAGGAAAATCTTCCCAGGCCTGTATTTTATGTTTGGAGCATACATGACACCACAAACTCCATTACCTGCCATCTTGGAACTCCCCCTCCATATATAATCAGGGTTCTCCAGAGAAACAGAACCAATAGGATATATGTAGATAAATAAATATAGATATAGATTATAAGAAAAGATTCATTATAGAAATTGGCTCACGTGATTATGGAGGATGGAAAGCCCCACCGTCTCCCATCTGCAAGCCAGAGAACCAGGAAAGCTAGTAGTATGATCCCGTCTGAGTCTAAAAGCCTGAGAACCATGAGCACCAGTATCTAAGGACAGGAGAGGATAGATGTCCCAGCTCAAACAAAAAGAGCTAATTAACCCTCCCTCTGCTTTTTTGTTCTCATCAGAGCCTCAGTGGATTGGATGATGCCTACTCACATTGGTGAGGGCAATCGTCTTCTGATTCAAATACTAACCTCTTCCAGAAACATCCTCACAGACACACCCAAAATAATTTTTACCAGCTCTCTGGGCATTCTATAGCCTCATCAAGTTGAAACATAAAATTAACCATCACACTTCACAACCCCCATTTTTCTTTCTACTTCTATTGCAAAATTTATAACAAAGGATGCCACTGGAAGACATTCTTAATTAAATCATTTATATGCATTTGAAAAAGAAAATTCCATTTTGAGCAGGAAGTTTCCTAATACAATGAATCCACAAGATCAGATATCTTAGAGAAACTTGCATACCCACATGTGATCCTTCTTGGTAACCATACGCTTATCTTATTGATGCTTCTGTGGTTGAGAGCATTTCCACATTTGTGTTTGGATAGGGTGCTTCCCAGTTCTCCTAGAGAGGGAAACACTCATTATATATAAATCTCGTGCAGTGCTTCCAGGAGAACCCCCATGGAGATGAGTATGAATTCAACATGGATCATCTTTTCTGATCTTCACACTTCCCTGACTTCAGTCAACTCTGAGGTATTGAGTTAAATACCTCAGATATTGCAGGCAAAGCTAAAGCAGTTAGATCTTTTATAAAAGGCCTTTGACTCACTTGTCCTCCTTTCTCCTGATCATAGGAAGTATGAAAATCACAAATTCCTTTACACAACTACCTTATTGCAAGGAGCTGGACAAATGTCATTCCACCATTTTTTGGCTGTGGATGGCCAACACTGAACAAGAATGAATATCCTCCTGGTTACCTAGCCTATCCTTAGCACCAGACATTTCTATCAAGTAAACAGCATCAAGTGAGATTCCAAGGTCTAATACCCAGGATTATGACAGCCATCACTGGCTGAAATGAAGAGATTGGCTCACTTTTCCACCCAGTTCCTATGTGTTTTGTTTTATACTTTGATAGCAACAAAATCCTTTAAGAAAAAAAACTCTAGGCAAAAAGAAAAAAGAGCATCATGGACAAGAAGGGGCCAAGATGGCAGAGCAGCATAGAAGTTTTCTGTTTCTCTCATCCCTGAAATGCAGCTAGATCAGCACCAAACCATTTTGCACACCTAGAAAATTTATCTGAGGATTAACACAGCAATCTGCATAACTTGAGCCACAGAACTCAGCAGGTACACAGCATGGAGAGGTGAACTGGGGGAGAGAGAAGCCACAGAGGGTAAGGAGCTGTTTTTTTGTGGAGAGAGGACAGAGAAGGGGGGCTAGTACAGGAAAATCTTTTCCCCCAAAAGTTCCTGGAGAGAAAGAGAATGAGTGGAAACACCCACAAGTGACTGAACAAGAAAGGGAGAAAGGAGAAGGGAGAGGGTTTCAATATCATTAAGACTCTATAAACAGAGGAGAGAAAACTTGGAAATTCCACAGTTTAAAAAAAAATTTTAGGGGCACCTGGGTGGCTCAGTCGGTTAAAGCGTCCAGCTTCGGCTCAGGTCATGATCTCACGGTTCGTGGGTTTGAGCCCCGCGTCGGGCTCTGTGCTGACAGCTAGCTCAGAGCCTGGAGCCTGCTTCAGATTCTGTGTCTCCCTCTCTCTCTGACCCTCCCCTGCTCATGCTGTCTCTCTCTGTCTCTCAAAAATAAGTTAAAAAAAACATTAAAAAAAATTTTTTAATGTTTATTTTAGATACAGAGAGACAGAGCACAAGTGGGGGAGGGGCCAAGGGAGAGGGAGACACAGAATTCAAAACAGGCTTCAGGCTCTGAGCTGTCATTACAGAGCCTAACATGGGGTTCGAACGCACAAACCATGAGTTCATGACCTGAGCTGAAGTCAGACACTTAACCGACTGAGCCACCCAGGTGCCCCAGAAGTTCCTCAGTTTAATACCTGGCAGTGTTCTGGTGAGAAGGGCGAATCCCCAAGAGCAGGTAGTGAGGTCTAAGGGGTCTGCAGGCCATGGGGAGAAGTGGTTCCCCTGCTAGGAGGTCATTTGGTAGAGTCTGTAAGGCCCCCCCCCATAGGCAAAGTTCCCAGTGGACCCCAGAGAATAGCCATGTTTGCTGGCATTGGAACAAAGATGCCAGGGTGCAGTGAAACCGGGCACCAGTTGTGTGTTGTGATTTACCATAATCCCTGAAGCTCTGCTGCCATGTGATTGCATGAACTTTTTCTCGGGCAAGCCGGCACCCGGGACAATCTCTGAGCCTCTGCAGTAGTGCAATCACAAGAAAGTTCCCAGGGGGCAAGTCGGCACCGAAGCAGTGCTCCTTGAGACCCTCTTCCAGAGGGTTGGACCAGGTCCAAGCTGCAGGGTCCTCAGAAGTGAGGGGTTTGGAAACACTGCCCCATCTAAGATAAAATTCAGGAGGGAGGTGCTGCCTGGCAGGCTGATGGCTTGAACATGGACAGTGTAAAAGTGGGGAGTGGACAGAAGCCAGAGACAAAGGAGGAGTACTTGATTGCCAGTCAGTGAGGGTGCAGTTTTCCTGTGCCAGATTGGGAAGCTGGGTGAAGACATTTTAACCTTGCCCACACATGCACCTAAATGTGCATGCACAGTCACATGCACATGCATGTATGGAGCCGGGGAGAATGGAGCCATTACGCCAAGCCTCATCCAACTGCAACAACCAAGCCCTGGAAGACTGCCATAAGTCTCTCCACCTGCTTAGTGTACCAAGTATAAAGCCCTTCATAGTTTGACTTCTAGTGGAAACTGGATGTAATTTAATTTGGACTTCATTCTGTTCCCTGGTCCATCTATTTGGTTTTTTCTTTTTCTTTTCTTATTCTTGGATACAGAAAGAAAAAAATAATTTTTCTTTTCCATTTTTATGAAAAAATTTTATTTTTTACTATATTTTTGTAAATTTTTTATTCTATTTTACTTTCCTCATTTCATTTTATCCTATTTTATTGTATACATTTTTAATTTGTAAACATTTTCTTGCTTTTTTTCTTTTCCTTTCTTTCCCTTTTTTCTCTATTCTATCAAGCCTCTTTCATCAACCAGACCCAAACGCACCTAGGATCTAGCTTCCTCTCTTTGATTTTTGTGTTGTTTTAAATTTTTTAATCTTGATTTTTTTTATTTTATTAGTTCTCTTTCTTCCTCCAAAATGACAAAATGAAAGAATTCACCCCAAAAGAAAGAACAGGAATAAATGACAGCCAGGAACTTAATCAACACAGATATAAACAAGATGTCTGAACTAGAATTTAGAATCATGATAATAAGAATACTAGCTGGGGTTGAAAAAAGCATTGAATCCCTTTCTGTGGAGATAAAAGAAGTAGAATGTAGTCAGGACAAAATTAAAAATGCTATAACTGAGATGCAGTCTCAAATGGATGCCTCTGTGGCAAGGACGGATAAAGCAGAGCAGTGAATCAGCGATATAGAAGACAAAATTATGGAGAATAATGAAGCAGAAAAAAGAGGGAAACTAAGGCAAAAGAGCATGATATAAGAATTAGAGGGGCATCTAGGTGGCTCAGTTGGTTAAGCGTCCAGCTTTGGCTCAGGTCATGATCTCACCATTTGTGATTTTTGAGCCCCACGTTGGACTCTGTGCTGATGGCTCAGAGCCTGGAGTCTGCTTCAGATTCTGTGTCTCCCTCTCTCTCTACCCCTACCCCTCTCAAGTTCTGGTCTCTATCTCTCAAAAATAAATAAACATTTTAAAAAAGAATTAGGGAAATCAGTGACTCATTAAAAAGGACTAACAACCAAATCATAGGAGTCCCAGAAGATGGAGAGAGAAAAAAAAAGGGTAGAAGGTTTATGTGAGCAAGTCATAGTGGAAAACTTTCCTAACCTAGGGAAAGACACCGACATCAAAATCCAAGAAGCACAGAGAACTTCCATTAGATTCAACAAAACCTGACTATCAACAAGGCATATAATAGTCAAATTCACAAAATACACAGACAAGGAAAGACTTATGAAAGCAGCAAGGGAAAAAAAGTCCTTAATCTATAAGGGAAGACAGATCAGGTTTGCAGCAGACCTATCCACAGTAACTTGGCAGGCCAGAAAGGACTGGCAGAATATATTCAGTGTCCTGACTCGAAAAAATATGCAGCCAAGAATTCTTTATCCAGCAAGGCTGTCATTCAAAATAGAAGGAGAGATAAAGAATTTCCCAGACAACTAAAACTAAAGGAGTTCATTACCACTAAACCAGCCCTGTAAGAAATTTTAAGGGGGCTCTCTGAGAGGAGAAAAGATGAAACAAACAAACAAGAAAAGACCAAAAGCAATAAAGACTAGAGAACACCACCAGAAACTCCAACACTACAGGCAACACAATGGCAATAAATTAATATCTTCCACTATTCACTCTAAATGTCATTGGACTAGGGGCGCCTGGGTGGCTCAGTCGGTTGAGCATCCAACTTCGATCAGTTGAGCATCCAACTTTGGCTGAGGTCATGATCTCATGGTTTTTGGGTTCGAACCCCGCTTCGGGCTCTGTGCTGACTGCTAGCTCAGAGCCTGGAGCCTGCTTCAGATTCTGTGTCTCTCTCTCTGCCCCTCCCCTGTTCATGCTCTGTCTCTCAGAAATAAATAAATGTAAAAAAAATTTTAATAAAAATAAAAAATAAATGTCAGTGGACTAAATGCTCTAATCAAAAGACATAGGGTAACAGAATGAATAAAAAAACATGATCCATCTATATGCTGTTTACAAGAGACCCATTTTAGACTTAAAGCCACCTTCAGATTGAAAGTAAGGGGATGGAGAACCATCTATCATGTTAATGGTGACCAAAAGAAAGCTGGAGTAGCCATCCTTATATCAGACAATCTAGACTTTAAAGTAAAGAGTGTAACAAGAGATGAAGAAGAGCATTATATCATAATTAAGGGATCTATCCACCAAGAAGAATAACAATTATAAACATTTATGCCCCCAACATGTAAGAACCCAAATATACAAATCAATTAATCACAAACATAAAGAAACTCATTGATAATAACACCATAATAGTAGGGGACTTCAACACTCCACTTACAGTAATGGACAGATCATCTACGCAGAAAACCAACAAGGCTTTGAATGACAAGCTGGACCAGCTGGACTTTACAGATGTATTCAGAATAATTCATCCTAAAGCAGTGGAATACACATTCTTCTCAAGTGCACATGGAACATTCTCCAGAATAAATCACATACTGGGACACAAATCAGCCTTCAAGAAGTACAAAAAGATCAAGATCATACCGTGCATATTTTCAGACCACAACACTATGAAACTTGAAATCAGCCACAAGAAAAAATTTGGAAAGACAATGAATACTTGGAGATTAAAGAACATCCTACTAAAGAATAAATGAGTAAACCAAGAGGTTAAAGAGGAAGTTAAAAAGTACATGGAAGCCAATGAAAATGATAACACCACAGCCCAAACCTCTGGGATGCAGCAAAGGTGGTCCTAAGAGGGAAGTATATAGCAATCCAGGCCTTCCTAAAGAAGGAAGAAAGGTCTCAGGTACACAACCTAACCTTATACTTTAAAGAGCTGGAAAAAGAACAGCAAATAAAACCTCAAACCAGGAGAAGACGGGAAATAATAAAGATTAGAGCACCAATGCCTACATGCACAGATGCACATGCACATACACATGTGCACAGATACATATGTACACACATGCCCACATACTCACATGCACACACATGCATCTATGCACACACACGTGCATATATGCATGCACACATGCACATACACACAAGCGCGCACACACACATATCTGAATTCATTTAACTCTAATTCTCAGGCCTCAAGCTCAGATTCCTTGGCGTCTTGCTCCCATCCAGCCAGTTTGCAACAGCCTTTGACTTCAGGCAACTTGAAACCAGCTACCTAATCTGGGTGTCAACACACATGTGTGTGCGCGCACACACACACACACACACACACACACACACACTTCAGTGTGTCACTCTCTAAGCTTTACCTCATCAGGGCCACCACCAACTTCATTTGTGCTACCACATGAAGCCACATCCTGTAGACACCAACATTTCCCTGACACACTGAGCACATGTTTTAATTTCTTATAAATCTGTCTTTGCCCCAGAAGCTATACATTTTCCGTGGTCTTCCTTAAATTTCTGATCCATGCCTGTCCCTATATGTGACAAAGTGAGAAAGAAAGAGAATACTACCCTGAACGCCTACGTGGGCTCAAATAAGAACCTGGCCAGGCCGGGGCCTGCTGGCACCTGCTCACATAAAGGTATCAGCACAAGTTTTGCAATAATAAGGGACAGGCCACATCACGATCCTTTCTTCTTACAGTTCTAGCAATTCTTGAAACTTTTGACACTTCTTGTCTGATTTTCCTGTTTTGATGAGGAATGTGAGCAGTGGTTAAATATCAGTGACTCTTCTTTGAAGCAAAACAAAACAGAACAAAGCATTGGACTGTCACTGTCACCCACCACCCCCAGCTTTGACTGCTATTTCACACCCAGCTGCCAAAGTGCTCCCAGGTGTTTTCAGGATGCTTCTTGGGCCTCTTAATAATTCCTCTTGTGAGCAATTCAGCACTCACTTTTCTCTGCAGAGCCACAGAAAGCTACCCTGTTAAAAGGAGCATGTGCAGATGCTGGAAGAAATGGGGGTTACAATGTGCATCCAGGAGGAAAAAGGGGACAGAGAGGTCATGCAGGCCCACATCCCTTCTCCCCACACCCTTCTCATTGCTCCCCCCAAGGCCTCCTATCACATTTCATTCTCTGTGGTTCCTCCTCTCAGGTCAGCCCCTGGGGCCTGGAATTCCATGGGTCAAGGAGGAAGATGACTACCAGAATAACATAAGAGATTAACGCCCTTTCCAGAATGGAAAGTGGGTCCCACTCTACCCCAGGGCCTTTTGGTGGAGCTTCCCAAGCTGGGACAACAGGAGCCCAGGTTACATCTATCAACAGCAGGAATAAAAGGACCATGTAGGAGGCTGAGGGGGATGTTCCACTGAGAACTGACAATCTCAAAATTAGACTCTGAGAAGTTAGGAGTCAGTCTTCAAGGTTCAAGGTCAAAGGGTCAATGGTAATAATACTAAGGCTTATGTGTGAACGTTGCTGTGCCATTTACAAAGTGCTTCCACACACAGAGACCATCCCCACGAGGCTGCTGGCCCAGGCGTTCTCTCAAAGGAAGAGTCTAGAAGTTGGAGGAGTTGACAATTTGTCCAAAGCCAAGACCCAAAGATTCTGCCTCCGAAACAACCCATAATTCTTCTACCATAACTGTCATCCAGCGGACCATGCTGTCATTAGCAGGTGAGACCCATCGCCCAGCCCCATTGTTGCTTACTTCACACGGAGGACAGAGTAGGGTTAGGTGGTGGTCCCCAGGTTCTGATGCCCTTACTTCCTTGCTACAGAAGCACTGCTTTCTGGGAAGGCCTGGCTCTGGAACTGTTGACCTCAGTAAAGGTGGACTGGAGTCCCATGGGAGGAGAAATTGATCTTAAACCTGGGAGAGCCCAGAATTGACTAGAAGGAACTCTTAGTAAGGGCTCTTGCTCTTTTTCTTTCCTTGCCTCTGTGTTGCTGCTGAAAGACAATTAAAAAAAAAAGAGAGAGAGAGAGAGAGAGTTCCAGACCCATTTATTTCTTTCCTTATCCTAAGCAAGCAGCAGACACCCATTATTAATGATAATGTGACTTTCTACATTACTTTAATTGAGACCTGTATTGTTACCATATTAATCATATTTAAAGTTGATAAAACTATTATCTACTGATTTTTCTCTGCTGAAGTAAAGAATGGGGTCCTCTACCGGAAAGGGGCTCAGGTTCTCAGAGGAGTCTGCTTAGCAAGTGTTGAGGGCCTGTCTCCCCAGCTGTCCTCAGGTATGCACACCCTGAATCAAGGTTTTTGGTATTTTCCCCTGGAACTTGCTGCCACGCCTAAGTATGTAGTCTGTGAGTTTGGGATAAAAGCTCTAGTTCCACTCTGGCTCTTGCCTTGCCCCATGTTTTTCACAGACTGATGTTCTGATCTCTACAAGAGTTCTTCTTCCTGATATCTTTTCATTACAACCACTGACTCAGAAAAGTGGGAGGGGCACCTGGGTGGCTCAGTCAGTTAAGCATTTGACTTCGGCTTAAGTCATGATCTCATGGTTCATAAGTCCAAGCCCTGCATTGGGCTCTTTGCTGTCAGCACAGAGCCCACTTTGGGTCCTCTGTCCCCCCTCCCTCTCTCTGCCCCTCCCCTGCTACCTCTCCCTCTCTCTCTCTCTCAAAAATAAACATTAAAAAAATAGAAAATTGGGAATCAGGGGCTCCTGGGTGGCTCAGTCAGTTGGAGATGTCCAACTCTTGATTTCGGCTCAGGTCATGATCTCACAATTGATGAGTTCAAGCCCCGTTGGGCTCTGTGCTGACTGACAGCGTGGAGCCTACTTGGGATTCTCTGTCCCCCTCTATCTCTGCCCCTCTCCCACTCATGCCCTCTCTCTCAAAAACAAATAAATAAATATTTTTAAAAAGTTTTTTTTAAGTAGGAGTCTTGCTGGAAAACGAGAGAGTACTCCTGTACTGGGCTGGGTCTTGGATTTCCTCACTTGCTTGTTTTTTGTGTTCTTTGGTAACATTGATAAGTGTGGACACCACTGAATGCAGTAATATGACAGAAGGACAATCCCAACTGCATACAAATAAAAATGGATGGAACTGGAGCTCCAGGGCTTGCTGAAATATAGAATAAACCAGCCATGATCCTCCACCATCTGAAGTGCACTGTCACCTCGGGTGACTGAGCAGGGAAGGCACACTTCAGCGTAGATAGAGCTCCTGCCCACCTCATGGGGTGATGGAGCAGTCCCAGGGTTCTGAAGTGTGGAGGAGGGGAAAGAAAGTGGAAGGTGAATCCCAGGCACTCCTGCCCATCCAGCCTAGCAGATCTGGCCACTTCTCATGGCCACTGTATCCTCTATCCTCTGCTATGCTCTAGTGTTTTCTACCTACATATTGTGTGTGTGTCTAAATATAAAATAGATTAGGGATGCCTGTGTGACTCAGTTGGTTAAGCATCTGACTCTTGGTTTCAGCTCAGGTCATGATCTCATGACTTGTAAGTTGGAGCCCTCCATCAGGCCCCACACTGACAGTGTGGAGCCCGCTTGAGATTCTCTCTCTCTCCCTCTCTCTCTGCCCCTTCAAACTCATGCACATGTGCTATCTCTCTCTCTCAAAATAAATTGAACTTTAAAAAAGCAATTCTAAATAAATATGTATTGAACAGGTTAATTAATATATTATTAGTTATATATTTATGTTAAGAATATTATATGTAATGTATATTAATATATAAGTATATAATATGTATGTATACACATACACATACAGTTTATATATGTAGGTACATATACAGTGTGTATGCATGTATATGGTATGTGTATATATGTATATAAGATAGATAGATTTATAATACTTTAGTGAAATTTTCTCTTCAATTTTACCCCAGCTATTAGATGGACTTCCCTTTTCTTCTCAGAGATATAGGCTTGGACCTCCCCAACACTTCCATGGCTTTTGAAAGTCTGAAGACCTCCCAAGAGTTTTTCTAATACTCAGGCACACTATTTTAAAAAAAACATCTCCTTTGGAATCATAACATACACATAAAAACCACAAGTATCTTATCATCCAGCATGATGAATCTTCACCTGCTACTTTCTCTGCACTGTGCAGTTTCCACCTGAGGCCCAAAAGCATTCCTTGAGCACTACCTGAGACCACCTTTTCCTGTCTGCACCCCAAGGGAGGCCACTCTGTGACTCACAAGAGCCCAGATTACTTCTGCTAGGCACACTCCCTTGTGTTTCTGTGTGCTTACTCCATCCATCCTTACAATCATCCTGTAAAAACACACTTTTATCACTGCCCTCTTAAAGATGAGGAAACTGGGGGAGCATCGTGTTGACGTTATTTGCAAGGTCAAACTGCTATTAAAGAGCAGAGCAGAGATCCAATCCACAAACTCTAGTTCCAGAGTCACTTTCTTCAACTGAATATTGTGGCCACTGGATCAACAGTTCAAACCAATGGAGTCGGATGTGTCAGGAAATAACCACTTGCCTCTACATAGCACGTTGCTGATGGTTTTGCATTTACTCTGAGTTCACATTTTCTAAATTGCATCTGGGAACCCTGTGAGGAGGCATGAAGCTTGGAGAAGCAGAGGGACTTGCCCAAGGGCCAGAGCTTGTACGGAGCAGAGTCAGATTTGAGTACAGTGTGGACTAGGAACCATTACTGATTTCTCCTTGTCACAAAGGACAGGAAGAACCTGGGGCCAGGAGAGTCACAGGAGCTGCAGCAAATGGTGCCAAGCTCAAGTGAAGTCTCAGCTTTTCCATGCCTTTCAGATTCTTTGGGGAAGCCTGGGGTCTTGACTGCATTCTTACTGGGGGGCAGGACATCTGCCTAGGACCTAGACAGCCTCTGTAGGGAAAGGAGACAATTAGGGGGAAGAATGAATCCCAGAGGCTCTCTGTGAATCTGGGACTCCAGTGGGGTGACTTGTAAGTGCTTGCTCTGTCCTGACATCCCAGAACAACCTTGGGAGAGGGACCACGGCATCCACCCAGTGCTTCAGACACACAATTTCACACAAGGTAGAGATCTTGGGTGAATTTATATGCCAAAAAAGGTATACATGTGTAAATCTCAGGCTGTTCCCTCGAAAAGGAAGAGCTTTTTTTGATAGAAACAAAATGGTCTTAGTTTCAACTCTTTTTTTTAGCTTTTTTTTTTTTGTCTTTTATAGTTTATTGTCAAGTTGGTTTCCATATAACAGAAAGGAGAATAGTTTCAACTCTTTAATCACATAAGAGGCATTCCAAAGAACTTGCACCCACAACTTTAGGTAGGGTTGAAATGACATATATCTGTCCGTACAGAGCACAGGGTGTCTGGGAGTTTCAGGGCTCACTAATTTGCTGGATTTCACAATATTTCATCTTACACCCCTATCAGAAAAATGCTGAGCACATACCTACAATGTGTTTACTTATCCTTATGTATTATTTTTATGCACTTTATAATATATAAATATACCACAAAATATTATGTGTGTTACAAAACTTACATTGTATGCTACTAATGAAATTTTTTTCAAGTTTATTTATTTATTTTGGGGGGAGGTGAGTGGCAGAGAGAGGAAGAGAGAGAATCCCAAGCAGGCTCTGCACTGTCAGCGCAGAGCCCAACACGGTGCTCAAGCTCATGAACTGTGAGATCATGATCTGAGCCAAAATCAAGAGTTAGATTGAGCCACTCAGGGCCCCCTTAATAAAAATTTTTTTAAAAATATGTAATCTGTGATAAAACGTTTGCCATTATATTTGTTGTTATTATTAAATGGGTATATCATTTGCCCTCCCAAAAATACCATGATTGAATAATATGAAAAGTAATATTAACATTAATAATACTTTGGTGAAAGGAATGTGATTGAAAATAAGTCTTTTTTTTTTTTCAAGTAGGCTTCATGCACAGCATGGAGCCCAAAATGGACTTAACCAACTGAGCCACCCAAGTGCCCCTGAAAATGTCTTTTCATAACATTGTGGTTTGATAATTTATAATATACTGACTTGATAGTCTGGACTTAAGTACAATGTATTTCTGCACATTTTAATAGTTATTATAAAATCTGAAGGCACAAAAATCATGATAACTTGATTTGAATGGCTATCAAGAAAACCTCTCCAATATGCAAAGATAGAAATCGAGGAAGATAATTGTTGGCTGATTATATTTCCTCCAGTTTTTTTCTAGGTTACTGTATTTTCATGTTACCAAGAGGTATGGTCTTTCTCTTGAGATTTAATTCCTCCTGATCATGTCCCATTTTTGTGGTATTCCCTCTGAAGAGCTACACAGAAAATGTTTGTAGTTACTGACATGTGGATTCACCATTTTTTTCCCCATCACCTGCCCACACCCAAAATTCACACCAATAGGTGGGTGATGTCTGGAGACTTTTCCTTTTCATCTTCATCTGGTGAGAGAACATCAGTCACTTTTTATTGATATAAGACACCCAACTGGTGAATGAATGAATAAAAAGGACAATTACTAGGTTTATGCCAGAATCAGAGTTTATTAGGAATAAGGGACTCTTACTGTAGTATCTCCAAAGACCAAAAGAGTGACAAGGAAGATTTTTTCCAAAAATTTCCAAAAATTATTTTGAAATCACATTTAGATAAGTATTTGTTCAAGCATAACTTGTTACACAAGTGTGTCATTGTGATCATAGATATTGCACAATCCTGTTGTAGATTTCTCTATGTGCTCCGAAGAGGGAATGAGCTGGTACAGACTTTGCAGTCTAAAGGATCAAGCCAGGCAATTCAGTAGAAGGTAGAGTTGACACTTAGAAGCTGGTGCTGGTAGAAATTTTCCCTCTGTCCAAATTGTGGTCACCATAGGAGATGCTTGCATAAAGTAGAGATGTGACTTTGGAGCCCTTCTCCTTCTGGCACTGGGGCCTCTAGCGTACAAAGGTGTTGCAAGGCCCGCACCGAGCACGTTGGACACAAGGATTGGTGACACAAGGTCCAATGGGTTTGTCACATGCATTGGTTGTGGCACATGGGTTGCAGGGGAGCCTGGAGATGGAAGACCATGGGGGCAAATTAGAGGGAAATGAGCTGAAGAGGTAAGAAGATATTTAATGCACTTTAAGAATATAGCACTTCCTCACACTGCCTCCAACCAAAAGCTTGAAATTATAAATTTGTTTCCATCAAGATGATTTCTCATTCCCACAACCTCATGCACCCCCAAGGAAATAGTACTAGCTCCCCACTCACTTGCAATCCTCGCTCTCCAGCAGGCCCCGGTACGTGTTGATCTCGCACTCCAGCCGGGCCTTGACGTCCAGCAGCACCTGGTACTCCTGGTTCTGCCGCTCCAGATCACTTCTGATCTCAGCCAGCTGGGACTCCACATTGGTGATCATGCACTGCACCTGGGACAGCTGGGAGCTGTAGCGCGCCTCTGTCTCCGTCAGTGTGTTCTCCAGGGAGTCCCTCTGTGTGGGGAACATACAGAATGTCACACAGCCGCTTCTCAGGGGGCATCTTCATGGAATCCCAGAGAAGTCACAGGCTTCACAAGGTAAGGACAGGGGACAATACCCTGAAAAACACCCACCAGGTTGTGCTGGGCCTGCAGCTCGATCTCTAGGGCGTTGACTGTGCGTCTCAGCTCAATGATCTCTGCCTGGCAGGATTGCAGCTGCTCTGCGCTGGACACCACCTGCTTGTTCAGCTCCTCAGTCTGCAACAGCACAGGGGACAAGACAGGGTCAGACCCTGCCTCAAGGGCCCCGAGGGGCCGAGGGTCCTGGGAGGCCACGTGCTGAGATGCCCACCTGGGTGGTGAACCATTCCTCCACGTCCCTGCGGTTGGTCTCCACCAGGGCCTCATATTGACTCCTGGTCTCGTTGAGCACGCGGTTCAGGTCCACGGTGGGGGCCGCATCCACCTCCACGTTGAGGCGGTCTCCGATCTGGCAGCGCAGGGTGTTGACTTCCTGTGGGAGGACGGGGAAGGTGGAAAGAATCACAAAGGGTTCTGGTGCTCTATTGTAAGAGAGCAGGTCAGCTTGTGATCATTCTTCAGCTTTCAGCAGCTCTGTGCCATCAGATCCTGTCATAACTGGGTTCTATAATCAGTACCTAATCTGTGTATTCCACTTTGCAAAGTGCTTTCACACCTAGGACCTCTTTCCACCCCTGTATTCAGGGTACACCTCCTCGTTTAGAGCAGCGATTCAGCCTCCAAGCTGAGATGTGAGAGACCATCATGTACACTGCGGACCCCCAAGCAACCATTTCAGTGTTTTTGCTCATATACCACACAGCTTCTTAGGTTTGATTCTTAACCATGGCTAATAAAAAGGATAGAGTCCTGCTAAAGAGGAAATAAAGAGTGCTTACTTCAAAATCTGCCATCTGGGATGGAGTAGACCTAACTGGTGATTTGTCAATTCTATCAACCTAGATTCTGCTGAAGGAAATAAGTATCCATTCATTTCCCTGCTATCTCTTCACAGAGCCAACATAGCTTGGTACTTGGGCTTAGGTGGATATCAGGCTTGAATTGAGGGCCATCTCTACCACTTACTATATGACTTCCAGGAGCTTCTAGGAGCCTCAAGCTTTCCATCTATAAAAATGAGAATTACCTCTGGAGTTCTAAAACACTTAGCACAATGTTTGGCACACAATAAGCTCTTGATTAATATTAACCATCACTATTTACATTGTTCTGGTATTTAAGGTTTGCACAAAATGTCTGTCTTCTTTATCATGTAACTGACCAAGAAGTGACAAGTGAGCATTTTGCTCAGCATTTCCTCCAAACAACACTGACTAGCAGAGAAAGCCCTGGAGGAAGAGGAGAGGTGGTTGTGTTTCCAGCTGAGCCCTCTCATCCTGGCCTCTGCAGTTGCTTAATGGGGAATTGGGATACAAGATCCTGCGGCCCCATGTTCGCCCACCTGGGAGCAGAGGAGGTTGTGGGCACCGCCTGGTTGCTGGTCTTTCCTCATTATGGGGCTTGCCAACTTCCTTCACTCTCACTCCCACCACTGGCAGAAACAACCTACCGTCATATCATAGGTTTTCAATTGCTCATTCTCTACAAATCCCCTTTTGTTTGGAGGACAGATTCCTTGGTGAGTCGAGCCTCTCCCATGCCCTACAGCAGTTGGAAACAGGCCTTGGCGAGTTTCAGCCTGTTGCTCTTTGGGGAGCCTCACCTGCTCATGGTTCTGCTTGAGGCTCAGCAGCTCCTCCTTCAGGGACTCCACCTGGGCCTCCAGGTCAGCCTTGCACAGGGTCAGCTCATCCAGGATCCTGCGCAGGCCGTTGATGTCTGACTCCACCAGCTGCCGCAAGCCCAGCTCCGTCTCATACCTGTGGTACAGGGACATCAGGGAACCGCTGAGGGGGAAGAGGCCTGGCCCTGACTGTTTTTGGTTCAGTCTGTCAGATAACTGGAAGTTTGGGGCTTATGGTTTCTACAGGCTTCTCTCTCATTCAGGTTTTTAACACTGAGCAGTAGCTCCTAGAGGACAATGCTCTGGTAATTTTTTTTTCTTTTTTCTTTTTTCTTTTTTCCTTTCCTTTCTTTTCTCTTCTTTTCTCTTCTTTTCTTTTCTTTTCTTTTCCCCCCCTTTTTTTTTGATAAATAAAGAGCCAGTAGATTTAGGAACTAAAAGTTCATAAACTGTGAGATTTCCAAAATTAATTCACCTCTCACATTCTCCCAATTGCATTCTGTGCATAGTAGAGCAATGGCGGGGGCGGGGGGATGCCTGACTTCTGTCCTAGATTAGAGGGATGTCACCTTGCAGAGGAGAAGGAGGGGTCTGAATCTGGAGATGAGAGCTCTGAGTTCTGCTAAGCAGTGGCTTTGTGGACCCTGGGGAAAAGGTCTAGGGAAAAGCTTTGTCAGTATTGAGGACAGGCTAAGGGGAAAGAGAAGAGAGAAGACACCCCACTTGTCCACTCACTTGGTCCTGAAGTCATCTGAGGCCAGCTTGGCATTGTCAATCTGCACCACCAGCCTGGCATTCTCTGCCTTGCTGCACAAGATCTAGAAGACCCAAAACAATCTAGGATGAGCTTGGTTATTTTTAACCAACACCGATTCCTGCTAATTCACTTACGGAAGGAACAGAATGAGAAATCACACTGGATCTTCTATAAGATTATTAAATGCTGTCCGTGCACAATAGGTGCTCAGTAAATATTTGAAAAATCAAATTTGAAAAAAAGAATACTGAAATGTGAGAGAAAAGTATCAGTAGCTAAGTAATCTTTTTCTTTCCTAATAAGCAATACTGAGAGGCTGATGATAATAATAACTAACATTTTTTGAGATATATATATAGAGAGAGAACATGAGTTGGGGAGGAGCAGAAAGAGGGGGATTGAGGATCTGAAGCAGGCTCTGTGTTGACAGCAGAGAGCCCTGATGCAGGACTCAAACTCACAAGTCATGAGATCATGACCTGAGCCAAAGTCGGACACTCAACTGACTGAGCCACCTAGGTGCCCCTAACATTTATTTTTTAAAACGCACCATAATTCTGGCATTGTTCTAGGAACTGAGGATACAAAAATGAGTCAACACTGGATCCCACCCTCAAGAAATGTCCAGTCCAGTGGAGAAAATGAATATGTAACTGGGTATTGGAAGGACTGGGTCAGGGAAGCAGCCATGCCCACAGACATCCTGGATGGCTTGGCACTATCTCCTCCTAGGGGGTTTCTACTCCTGATTTTAGCTAACCATGTTATGCCCTCACTGGACACAGAACACCAGGAGAAGTCCAGAAGCATCCAGGTCAAAAAAATAATAAGGGTAATTAAGTACCCAGAAGAGGACAACAGCAAGAAGTCAGAGTAGTCAAAAGTCCAGATGAGGGAGAGAGAAAATGGTCCGATTCTTACAAAAGGTTCTGTTTCCTCAGCTTCCTTCTTAGGCTCCATGCTTTTCTCTTACCTCAGGGTAATAAATCTGGAGCTTGGCAAATGCACGGAAGCATTTGGAGGCAGCTTTTAATTACAGCTTATTTATGCAAAGTGCTGCTACCTTCACATAGACTTGCACTATGCAAATATTCAGGCCTAACAGTCCTGGGCCTTGTATAAAATGGGCCCTCAAGAAAACAAAATGGAAAAGCCGGACATCAACTGAGAACATGTTTCTTAATCAGACCACAGATTCCCTCCCTACAACTTCCGGCTGGAGGCCATATGGTGCCCACCCCCTCACCTTCTGCTGGAGCTCCTCGATGGTCCGGAAGTAGGACTGGTAGCTGGGACACACGAAGGGCACCTGCTGCTGGCACCACTCCCGGATGCGGCTCTCCAGCTCCGCGTTCTCCCGCTCCAGCTGGCGCACCTTCTCCAGGTAGCTGGCCAGGCGGTCGTTCAGGAACTGCATGGTCTCCTTCTCACTGCCATTGAAGGAGCCCTCACAGAACCAGCCGCAGTTGC
>CM053565.1:37088520-37099772 GCA_028646485.1 Cryptoprocta ferox
CCACAGCAATTTCCTACTCAACACATCCCCAAAGGCAAGGGAATCAAGAGCAAAAATGAACTATTGGGCCCTCATCAAGATAAAAAGCTTCTGCACGGCAAAGGAAACAATCAAGAAAACTAAAGGGCAACCTACGGAATGGGAAAAGATAGTTGCAAATGACATATCGGATAAAGGGCTAGTATCCAAAATCTATAAGGAATTCACCAAACTCCACACCCAAAAAATGAATAATCCAGTGAAGAAATGGGAAGAAGACATGAATAGACACTTCTCCAGAGGACATCCAGATGGCCAACAGGCACATGAAATGATGCTCAGCGTCACTCATCATCAGGGAAATACAAATCAAAACCACACTGAGATACCACCTCACACTGGTCAGAGTGGCTAAAATGAACAAATCAGGAGATTATAGATGCTGGCGAGGATATGGAGAAACGGGCACCCTGCTACACTGTTGGTGGGAAGGTAAACTGGTACAGCCACTCTGGAAAACAGTATGGAGGTTCCTCAAAAAACTATAAATAGAACTCCCCTATGATCCAGCAATAGCACTGCTGGGGATCTACCCAAGGGCTACAGAAGTGCTGATGCATAGGGGCACATGTACCCCAATGTTCATAGCAGCACTTTCAACAATAGCCAAATCATGGAAAGAGCCTAAATGTCCATCAACTGATGAATGAATCAAGAAGTTGTGGTTTATCTACATGATGGAATACTACACGGCAATGAGAAAGAATGAAATCTGGCCATTCATGGCAACGTGGATGGAACTTGAGGATGTCATGCTAAGTGAAATAAGTCAGGCAGAGAAGAACAGATACCATATGTTTTCACTCATAAGTCTAACAGGAGAAACTTAACAGAGGACCATGGGGAGGGGAAGGGGGGGGGAAGAGTTAGGGAGAGGAAGGGAGGCAAATCATGAGAGACTCTTGAATACTGAAAACAAACTGAGGGGTGAAGGGGGAGGGGAAAGGGAAAGGGTGGTGGTGGACATGGAGGAGGGCACTTGTGGAGAAGAGCACTGGGTATTATATGAAAACCAACTTGACAATAAACTATAATAAAAAATAATAATAATAATAAAGAAATCATGATTGATAGCAAGCACAAAATAAGATTTTAAAAATAAATCCAAATGTGTCAGTAATAAAATTCTATGTAATAGACTAAACCCTATTTTTCTTCATCAGGCATTCAGTGCCCTGACCACCCTATCTCAATTATCCCCCATCCCTCTCTGTCCCCTTGCCCTGTGTTTTAGTCCATCTAGGCTGCTATAGCAGGTTACCAAAGACTAGGCAGCTTATAAGCAATAAAAATCTATCTGCCACAGTCGAGAGGCTGGGAAGCCCAAGATCAAGGCTCCTGCACGTTCAGTGTTTAGTGAGGGCCCGCTTCCTGGTTCATAGACCGGAGTATTCTCATGGCAGGAGGGGTGAGGGAGCTCTCTGGAGTCTCTGTTTATAAGGGCTCTGACTCCATTCATGAGGGCTACATCCTCAGGACTAATCAGCTCCCAAAGGCCCCACTTCCCAATACTATCACAACGGGAGCTCGGATTTCAACATGAGGATTTGGGGGACACAGTCTACAGCACCCAGCTTTATTTTGTTTCTTAGCACTTACCACTTGACATAGTCATGTTTGTCTGACTCTTTTTACTGCTTGTCTCCCCACCTGAAGGTAAGCTCCTTAAGAGTGGATCTTAGTTTCTTTCACTCCCCTGTCCCAACATCTAGGACAGTTTTAGGTCATTGTGGGCATTCCATAATTATTGACTTGAATTTACAGATAAGAAACCCAAATGACCAATCAAAACATTCTTTAAAGGCTTAATTTCACTAGGATTAAGAAAACTGCAAGCTACAACAGCAAGATGCCATCATATTCACATTTACTGGCAGTATTTGCTCAATGTGTTGGCACTGCACAAATTTGAAAGTGAGAACAGATTGCTGGGTGTACAACTTGATGCTTTTATATACATACATTGTGGAAGGATCAACACAATCCAGCTAAATGACGTATTCATCACCTCTACTGGGTTACCTTTGGGTGTGTATGTTGGGGGGGGCGCGGTTCATGTGCATGCATGCATGCTGGGAAGATTTAAGATTTATCTTCTTAGAAAATTTCCAAAAAATACAATACAGCATTATTAAGTATAATCACCACACTGTACATTAGATCTCCAAAATGTACTCATCCCCTATAACTGAAACTTTGTACCCTTTGACCAAAAGCTCCCCATTTCCCACATACTTCTAGTCCCTGAAAACCACTTTTCTACTCTCTGCTTTTATGAATTCAGCTTCTTTAGATTTCACATGTAAGAGACAGAATGCAGAAATTAATGCAACATTGTGTATCAACTATACTCATTTAGACAAAGGGTTTTGTTTTTTTTTTTTTCATTTAAAAAAATGTTAACAAAAAATAGACCATGTAGTATTTGACTTTCTATGTCTGGCTTATTTCATTTAGCATAATGTCCTCCAAGTTCATTCACGTTGTCACAAATGACAAGATTGCCTTCTTTCTCCCCTCCTTCCAGTGTGTGTGTGTGTGTGTGATCTGTATATATATTATAGTTATCTGTGTCTGCAGACATTTGTTTCCATTTATGGCTCTTATGAGCAATGCTGTATTGAACATGGGGGTGCAGATATCTCTTTGAGACAGTGATCTTATTTCCTTTGGATATTTGTTATGAAGTTGTAAAACAAAACAAACAAACAAATCAATAAAACAAAACAGATTTCTGGGCCCTACCCCCAGAGTTTTGGAGTTAGTAAGTTTGGGGTAGGACTGAAGTATTTGCACTTCTAACAGCTTCCCAGGTGCCCAGGACCACACTTTGAGAACGATGGCTCTAGAGCACGACTCACACAGGTATATAAAGAGAGAAGTTGACAAGGATGCTCTTGCAATACTGTTTATAATGATTAAAGAAAGAAACACCCTAACCCTCCCTTATCAATGGAATAAGTAAATAAAAATATGATCTGTTTCATTATGAAATACTACAAAGAAGTTAAAATAAATTCTAAGAATAATGTGTATTAACACAGATAAATCTCAGACACATAATGTTAAATGGAAAAAAATTAATGGCAAGCTTTATACCACTTGTATTTTCTAACTTAAACTGCTAATTCACACACACACACACACACACGCACACACACACACGTTATACACGAATACACCATGTATAATTTTTAGAAATGTTTTAATTGGAGGATGATACACCACCAAATTCAGAATAGCAATTATCTGTAGGGGGACAGAGGGAGAGAAGAATGGGTAAAGGATGAGTTTTATTTCCAAAAACCAAACCAAACAAACAAAAACACACACATGTAGCAATGGTGTAAATACAGCACAAGGTTACATCTCTTAAATCTTGGTGGTGGACTTATAGGTATCTTATTGTTTTTTGTATTTTTGGATGTGTGAAATATTTCATAATTAGCAATTTAAAATAAGAAATAGCAGCAGTGCCTTGTTCCACCAGATGGTGAATCACAGCTCACTGGCAGCAGACTTCAGCACATGTGTCTTGCCCTATATATGAGGTGAGTAACACTGAAACCCACCCAGACACCTCAGAAATCAATCCGGCTTTGTCCTGGGACAGAGTGATTTCCTTGAACTCCTTTCTCTTCTTCACCAAAGAAATCACTGTGGCAGAGACCAAGATTCAGGACAGCCTCCCCAGACCTAGTTCTCCCATTGACAGCCTTGTCTAACACAGAGGCAACGTTTTGTTTGATGCTTTACACACTGAACAATAAGAAAAAGTGTATTTACTGTGCTGACACATTGGAGCTCTCACTCGCAAGGCAGAGGACTGAGTGTTGGGGAGGCACCTGTCCCTGATAAAGGCAGCTGCTGGTACCTGTGGGTGGACAGTGGTCCCAGCACGAACGGAGAACTGATTGCATAGAGTGCGGAAGTGTATTCACAGGACACATGCAGGTGGCTCCAGGGAAGGAAGGCTGAGAGGCTGAAGTACATCAGCTGGGTCTGGGACATTCTGAGCACAGCACAGAGGGTCACTTTGTCATCATCCAGGGCCATGCCTGATGTCCGGATAAGGGAGCTCCAGCAGCACCAGAAAAATCAACAACACTGGAGCAGAGACTAAGGAAACTAAGTGTGTTTAGACAAGAATTTAGACCAACATTGGAGCAGCCATCATCACAGCAGCGGGACATAGTGTCAGCTGCATCTCAAGGAGAGAAGACATGACTAACACTTTAGCCCAAAATGGACAGTCACCTTGCATGGACCCAGCACACACAGCTGTGGGAGTTATCAACCATAGCTGGACATCAGGGGCAGGGCACCAGCATAACTATCACTTTTAATACTGGCAGGGACCAGAGATTTAATATCCGAGTTTCTCAAGAACGTCCTTTGGGATGGGGAGGTGAGCTGGTCCCAAAATCCAAATTTAGTCCTAGTGGTTACAAAATTCAAATGAGAAGAGAAACACTAAAAATCTGTTGGGTGTTACTCAGATATAAGAGATGCCCTTATTACTGTTACAGCTTCTTCAGTATTTCCCAGAGGAGAGTTTCCGAGATGTCTGGGGTATTAAGAGCATCATCTCTCCCCCTTGTGACAGAATGCATAAGATCCGGGTGCTTGGTTGGGATTGGTTTCATTCCCTCATGGTTACACCTCACATGTAACTGACATTCAGAGAATGAACTCTGAGCTCCTTACTAGGTGAATAAGAAAGAAAATGAGTTGTGTAGTTCCTTGTACTTGGTTGGTGTCCAATAAATGTTAGCTTCTGCCCCTCTTCTTGGAGGCACTTAGAAAAGAAAACATGGAACTTTCTAGAAATGTTAACCATTGTGCGTTACTGAATCAGCTCCCATAGTGAATATTCACCATATTCAGATGAGTCCTCTTGCCTTAGTGTCTCTACTGGTTTCCAGTTGGCCCAAGTGGACGCTGGCTCACTGCACCTAATGAATGTTAATTAATGGTGATGAAGTCCTTTAGGGAGAGTAGTATCCCTGTGCTTTCAAGTGGTTTTATAAGAAGCACATACACACAGAGTGAACACTTTGGAAAGAATGAATACAAATGAGAATCATGACTGCTTTGCAAGAGGAAAGTTTATTAGATTTACAAAGGGATTTGGGGACCTGCAAGGAAGGTCAAAGCAACAGAGAGAACCACAACACACCTCGTATGACACCTTCACAGCCCAGACCTGGCAAACCATCAGGTCACAGAATAACTACAAGAGAGCAGCCTTGAATGATGAAGATCAAGTGGGCTGGGCTCAGAGCCAGGCCACACTAGGGCATTTTCTTTTCTTCCAGATCATGATTTATAGAGATGCCTGGAGCTGACTCCTGTGGCTGATGCTCATCAGAGAAGCAGGGCTGGTCCATCGATGGCCCTTCTGTCTTCATGCAATCCTCTTGCTGGCCCCGGGATATCTAGCACCCAAAAGTATTGCAGGGCCCGCAACGGGAGCGTGGGCCACACGGGGTGCAGGGATTGGTGACACAGGGCCCGATGGGCTTGTCACATGCGTTGGTTGTGGCGCAGGGATTGCAGGGCAGCCTGGGACACAGAATCAATAGCTTGTCAGCATAAGAGGGATCATTTTTAAAAAGGAGGGAGGTCAACCCAAGGAGACAGAATAAGCAGAAACCATTCTCCAGCATCTTAGGAAGCCAAGCCTTGTTCAGACTGCTCTTTCTACAAAGCTCCAAGACAGTAGCAGAAAAGAGCAAAGAAGACTGGAGGTGGAATTCCAGCCTTCATTCTATAACCCTGGAGTCATGGGGAAGTCCCTTAACCCCTCTGAGCCTCAGCCTCCCTGCCTGTAAGATGGGATTGGTAATACCTACCACACAGAATTTGTTCATTAAAATACTGTGTCAGGTGACAAGTGCTCTACCCCATGAGCTAATGAATTGTCTTCTCATTCAGTATCCAAATGCTCATCTGTAAGTTGGTTATACTGTCCCTACTCTGCCTGCCTCAGATGATTCCAATAATAATCAATGAAATAGTGGATTTGAAAGTGTGGTTTATATCCAAAAGTACTGTTCAAATACATGTGATGATTGTTGAGTTTTGTTTTCCCTTTTGCTGTGACAGGCCAACCATGAAGGTACAAGGCTTTATTTACCCATCAGCCTCCAAAAGCTCACCAGTTGTAGAAAACAGTCAAGTCTCCTGAGTATCTTTTAGAACAGAAAATACCTTTCGACCAGGTAATGACAGCAAAAAATTCCCTCTATAGTACACTATTGCAACAGAAACCTCTGGTCTCTACAGACATATTGGCCTCTGAAACTTAACCTGAAGGTTCTATTTTGTCCTTGAGTAGAACCATGCATGTGCCTTACAGGGGTGATGCCTGCTGGCCACTCACTTGCAATCCTCGCTCTCCAGCAGGCCCCGGTACGTGTTGATCTCGCACTCCAGCCGGGCCCGCACGTCCAACAGCACCTGGTACTCCTGGTTCTGCCGCTCCAGGTCACACCTGATCTCAGCCAGCTGGGACTCCACATTGGTGATCATGCACTGCACCTGGGACAGCTGGGAGCTGTAGCGCGCCTCTGTCTCCGTCAGCGTGTTCTCCAGGGAGTCCCTCTGTGTGGGGAACATACAGAATGTCACACAGCCGCTTCCCAGAGAAGTCACAGGCTTCACAAGGTAAGGAGAGGGTGAACAATACCCTGAACAACACCCACCAGGTTGTGCTGGGCCTGCAGCTCAATCTCCAGGGCGTTGACTGTGCGTCTCAGCTCAATGATCTCCGCCTGGCAGGACTGCAGCTGCTCTGCACTGGACACCACCTGCTTGTTCAGCTCCTCAGTCTGCAACAGCACAGGGGACAAGACAGGGTCAGACCCTGCCTCAAGGGCCCCGAGGGGCCGAGGGTCCTGGGAGGCCACGTGCTGAGATGCCCACCTGGGTGGTGAACCATTCCTCCACGTCCCTGCGGTTGGTCTCCACCAGGGCCTCATACTGACTCCTGGTCTCATTGAGCACGCGGTTCAGGTCCACGGTGGGGGCCGCGTCCACCTCCACGTTGAGGCGGTCTCCAATCTGGCAGCGCAGGGTATTGACTTCCTGAGGGAGGAAGGGACAGGAATGAACTCAGGAATGAACTTTCTTTGAGGAAGTTCAATATGATGGGAAGAAGATTGCAATGGAATTTAGGAAATATGAGTTGAAGCCCAGTTGATGTAGAACCTAGCTGAGTTACCTCTGTGTGATTCAGGCCTCCTGTCTGAGTGTCTTCTCATCTGCATGATGAGGCTGCTTGAATAAGTGATTGCTAATGTTTCTTCCCAATCCAGGATTCTATAATTTCTTTCTGATTTTCCCTTTGCTCAGTGATAAGTCTGGCATGGTAACTGGTTATAATTATTGTTACTTCAATACAGAGAAACCAGGTATAACTCCTCCCATTTATTTCATGGTCTTCTGCCATTATATACTGTATGTATAGTTTCCTCTTCTATGTTAGGCAACTTGACAATAAATTATATTAAAAGAAACATCTAATGTTTGATACATGCATCTGACATCCTATTATTACATTTAACCATGAGGTCTGAATCAACCATTATTTCAGTTCCTTCATCTCTCTCATTTTTCCCATTCACCCATCCATCTATCCATCCATCCACCCATTCAACCCATCCATCTATCTATCCATCTACCCATCCACCCATCCATCCACCTATCCATCGGGTTCTAGTAACTAGGTGACATATAATATGAGAAAGGTTGCTGTCTCTTTCGAGTCTTAGTCCTTCATTTGTCACCTTCAAAAGCTAATAGATCTTGTCAAGCAGTAGAAACTACTTTAAAGATCTTTGTGTGGGCTTTAGCTATATATCTGGCCCCAAGGGAAAATAAGTCAGCTGACCACATTCTTTTAGGTAAAAGAGGTAAGCTTATGACCCAGCCCCAGAAAATCCCCCGAGTGGATTGTGTGTGAGCAAGCACCAAAATGTTGTGTTAGCTCTCAGGAGCTTAGCAAAGTCCAACTTTATCCTGCTCAGGGGAGGTATGGAGTGTTCCATCTGCAATGGGGGCTGAGACTCCCTCACCTGTTCATGGTTCTGCTTGAGGCTCAGCAGCTCCTCCTTCAGGGACTCCACCTGGGCCTCCAGGTCAGACTTGCACAGAGTTAGCTCATCTAGGATCCTACGCAGGCCGTTGATGTCTGACTCCACCAGCTGCCGCAAGCCCATCTCCGTCTCATACCTGCACACACAGCAAAAGGTCAAAGGAAGTAAAAAAAAAAAAAAAAAAAAAAAAGACCTTTTATTTTTTTCCAGGGCTTTACTTGGCTGGCCCAGTCAGATTCATTACAGTTTGAAAGTTTTTGCATTTTTAAAAAGTTTTTTGGAAGGGAAAAAAAATATCACCATGCTGAATTAAAAAAAAAAAAAAGACCTATTTCTTCCCTGAGACCCACAGAGAAGGTATTGGTGGGGGACCTATGTACAGTCATAATCGGATATTAACTGCATTTGTTCTAAGAATTCCATGAATGGGCTACTATGGATTAAGCCTTGTCATCTTGCCTCTTTAACTGAGTTGGTGAACTTCATAAGCCCGTTACATAGATTGCCATACCATCCTTTCCATCCACCTTGAAAGCAACCTGATGTGATGAAAGCATGGAATTAGAAATCAGTTAGGACCTTGGATAAATTCCTTAATGTCTCTGAGCCTTGACTTCTTCATTTATAGGATGGAAACCAAACATTTGACAGGGTTGGTCCCAAGATGAAGAAACAGCATAGTAATTACAAATACATTGTAAACTATAAAGTCCCTTACACATGCAAAGCATTCTTAGGATTGTAATAGTTACACCTAGAAAAAAGTGATTCGCGGCAATGGACTTCCTTCCTATCTTTGCGATTTAAGAATTTTTTATTCTGATGGGCTGATAGTGATGAACCTATACTGAGAAACAGGTGTGAAATTCACTTTTAAACTTGACTCACATATTAAGTTGAAAAAGAAAACGAATGGGTGGTTTCTTGCACTCCTTAAAAGTGGACTTAAAATGCAGCATTCTTGCATTCAGTGAGGAAACTGACTTTTAACCTGACTAACCCAATGCAAGAATCCTTTCAGTGTCACCCCAGACATCTGCTTGCACACACCGAGGACCGAGTTCATCATGTCACAAGTCAGCCTCTGCATTACTAGAGTGCTCTGATCATCAGAAAAATCTTACTTGGTTCTGAAGTCGTCCGCAGCCAGTTTGGCATTATCGATCTGCACCACCAGCCTGGCATTCTCGGCCTTGCTGCACAGGATCTGTGGACAGGATTTGTTATGAGATGAGTTATACTGAGAAGGAATGCCTGTGCCTTAAAGTGAAAAGCTTTTTTTTTTTTTTTTCAAATACACATTCTTTTGAAATAGCTTTGAGTCTTCTCAGATTTTCAGTTTGGGAATAAAAGGAAGATGAATCAATTAACAGCACTGTTCATTTCAAAACTAAAACAGTCAAGGGGAAATGTGCCCTTAGTCATGAGTTCTTCTCTCCTAGGTCTGCCTCTGGCTTCTTGCAGGAATTGAGCAGACTGGGTAATGAACCTCACTTACGGTGACCTGTGTCCCAGTTTGCTTAGAAACAGGAGGCTCTTAGAATGCTAAACCCAGAAGAATCCCAGCCAAACCAGGACAGGTTGATTTTCCTACCCTCACATCCCCTTATTCTAGCCCTACTGACCTCTTTCCACTCTCCCTCAAATTATCCATGTTCATGATTTTGTACAAAGCTTCTCCCTCTATCTGGAATGCCCTGAGATGTCCTTGCCCACCTAGCAAGACTCTCTGAATGACCCACATTCCTCCTCCACCCCTCCAGCTCATGCAGGGGGTCACATCCCCCATGCACACCCACAGTACTTTGCACTTAGCCAGTTACACTTTTCACCATGTGTTTGCATGTCTGTCTCCCCTATTAGACTGTGAGCTCCTGAAGGAAAGAGACTATCTTACCCTGTACTTGATCCCCTGCTCAAGCACTGTGCCTTGTATTCAGTAAATATGGGCAAATGAATGAATGATCTTTAAATTGCATGGCCCGTTTCTGGCATTCACTTTGCCAGCACTACTGAGCAGTGAACAGCCAATCTCCTTGGAGAATCAAAGGCTGTGCCATTGGATATAAACTCCTGTTCATCCATCAAACCCTACTCAGATATTCCTCTTCTGGGAAGCCCTCCCTGACCTACACTATGTATTAAGTCCCTATCTCTATGCTGACTCTATACTTATCCCCACTTCTACTCATGCATTTCTGACCCTAAATTCTCACATGCATGCTTGCTCTAATGGATGGTACAGTGTCTGTGTATATTAGTGAAGCTTACAGGGTCAACAGCTCTTTTGCTTTGCTATGGACACAGTCTCTTGCTACAGTTTTGAAAGCCTTTAAATATTTGAATATCTACTCAGGGAATTCCTAGCTCCAGGAAACAATTCAGGTGCATGCTTTTTAAAGCCTACAGGCCTATAGGCCTAAAACAAGACCAGGATATCATAATAGAACTAAAAAAAAACAGATGCTCTCATTTTAGGTAAGAAGCATCTTACCTGTCTGATGCCTTATCCTACCCCAGTCCACATCCTTCCCTATAGGGCTTCCCAAACAGATTTCCTAAGACATCCTACGTAAGCCAAAGAAGTCAATGTCTTTATTAGTGCAGCTCTGAACAGTCTTGGATCCATTTAGAAACTGGTGTGTAAAATTTAAATAAATAGTTAACAAGGGGCATCTGGGTGGCTCAGTCAGTTGAGCATCCGACTTCAACTTAGGTCATGATCTCATGATTTGTGAGTTCCAGCCCCACGTTGGGCTGTGTGCTGACAGCTCAGAGCCTGGAGTCTGCTTCAGATTCTGTTATCTCCCTCTCTCTCTGCCCCTCCCTGCTCAAACTCTCTTTCAGTCTCTCACAAATTAAAAAAAATATTTTAAAAAATTAAATAAATAGCTAACTAAATCGGCAGTGTGGCACCCACCCCCTCACCTTCTGCTGGAGCTCCTCGATGGTCCGGAAGTAGGACTGGTAGCTGGGACACACGAAGGGCACCTGCTGCTGGCACCACTCCCGGATGCGGCTCTCCAGCTCCGCGTTCTCCCGCTCCAGCTGGCGCACCTTCTCCAGGTAGCTGGCCAGGCGGTCGTTCAGGAACTGCATGGTCTCCTTCTCACT
>CM053565.1:37099872-37110174 GCA_028646485.1 Cryptoprocta ferox
AAGTTGTAAGGCATGGTGCTGGAGGGCTCTTCAGTGGAGCTCTGAAGGTCAGTTCCAAAGGCTGATTCCTCTCTCTGGTGTAAGCCCTGGTCCTTTCCAGAGCTTTATATTCTGTCAGCAGTGGGTGTGGTAACCACATGCAGCATTACCCGCCTTTTACCTTATTTACCAATTTTTCCATTTGTTATTTAGCCACCTCACGCGAGTCCTTCACCTCATAAAATGTTTTACTCTGGCTTCCTGCTAAGTCAGGACTCCTTGCCAATTATGCTAGTTGGTTAAGTAAGACCTTCAAAGTGAACAACCCATGACGTTGCCAACAGTAGCACTTATTTACAGGGTATTGAGTTAGAGTGAGAGCTGTCCTCTGCCCCCCAAAGATGGGGGCAATTCTATGCCTCTTTCTCCTAAAGGAGGAAACATCTGTGCCTCATCCAGCTCCCATTCAGTGAGAGCTCTGTGAGAAGAGCCATTTAAGGAAGATTGCCTGGAAACTAGACTGTTAGGTAGGGAATCCTAGAAGCTGAGATCAGACCAGACCTATGAGGCCATCCTGTTCAACAACCCTTTGCCCTTGCAACCAGGCCAGATGGAGGCAATTCTCCTGTTCTCCTTAGAGGGGCTGCAGGAAGCCCCCCAGACTCCATTTCTACTATTATTCATTGTTCACAGAACGTTAAGGAAACAAAGAATTGGGAGTACCTACCCTGCATGAAGAATGTATTGCGGGCTTACACACAAAAGGAGTGTTATCAGAATGGCACCTGCTTCCTGAGCACCACTGTTCAAGCACCTCATATGCATTATTTCCTTCAGACCTCACAAAACCCTGCAGAGTTTGTAGATGAGGACCCCAAGCTCTGAGAGGTTGCCTATTGTCCCAGGGCTCCCACGTTGTGAGCCAGCATTCAAACCCAAACCTCTTTGACTCCAACAGCCAGGCTCTCTCCATCACACCCACTGTCTTTTCCAATCTCCTCACAACTGAGATGGAATAATGCACAAGTGGATTGAGTTCAGTGAAGATGAACGAGACAATATCCCCTCCTAAATTAGAGTGGGCCAAGAAACAAAAGCCTGTTCTCTATCAAAGAACCAAAGGTCCTTTTTATTCTTATGGAAGCAAGTCTACTAAGTGAGAAAGTGTAATACCTGCTAAAAGCTTGAAAAAAAGGAAACCCTTGATTGATTTGATGGAGAAACGTCTGACCCCAGTTCTCCAAAGGATGTGATCCTGGAAAAACCATCATGCCATGACATGCTTAATAGCATCTTTGACCATCAATACATTTCTGCCCTCGTGCTATTCCAGATGGAGATATGAACTATGAGGATTTTGTGTTTAATCTATCAGTGCTCAAAGTAGGACATATACTCCTTGAAGCAGTTCCTTTTTGAGGCTATGTGCTAAGTCCTCCTGTATAGCCACCACTCATCGCCTTTTCTACAAAGCTGCCCTCACACTTTCTTTTGGGACATTTTCTTTTGGTTATCCTCATTGAAGGCAAATCTTCATCTTCTAAGGGTGTGTCTATTTTTGAAACTAGCCATATATCATTTGGAACCAAGCCTAATAAGTGGGATAAATAACAAAATTTGGTAGCATCTTTAATGGGTCAGAAACATATTGGGACTGTAAAATAATAATGCACTTTTTCTTGGATGATTCTGAAAGTCACTGCCAATGTGGAGCTTCAGATCTATTTCCATAAAGGACAGCAAATTTGTAGTAAATGTGTGATCTTCCAGAGTGTAATGCTTTGAAGACCCTGGCATCCTTACCCATGTTCACAATCCACAACTCTCTGCCCCTCCTGCCTGAATCTCTACATTTAGAGAGAGATGGGATGGGTATGCTAGTTTAAAATCAGTACCACAATGATTGAAGCCCTACTGGATCAAAACCAATAACATAACATAAACAGCCAGATTCATCAGCTTTTCTTTTTCCTCCCTTCTTCTATGTCCCAAACTTCAAAAGAGAAAAATTGAGACAATGGCACTTTTTTAAAGAATAGGAGAGATGCTGTGTTGTAGATTGATAAATATGTCCATGAGTATTCATAAATTATTATGGCAGCTTCTACCTCAGAAGAAAATGACCCAGAGATAAGTATCCTTGTATCTTGAAAAGTGGAGGGCAGAGTTTAGAAAACATGACTACTTCCACATCTTGGGCAAAAATAACCATGATTGACGCATAGCTACATGGTCATTAGATTATAATAGCTGAGAAGACTTGGAATTATTGAGAAAAGAACCAAGTTTTATTTCCCAAGAATTCTGGAAGGCAGTTGCTTTTTATTTATTCTACTTACTGTGTGTTTGAATCCTTACCCTTACATAAGCAATGCCATTGTCTCTAGTTAATGACCCTTCAATAAACATGATGAGCAAATCAAATCCTAACAAACAAAATGGTTTTATACCTGCCTGTGTAATTGTGGCAGACGCCATGGTAAGGCTTCTGGTCTCCAGATGTGAGAAAATTGTACTTGAGGTTAAAAGATACCATTTATTATGGAAGCCAAGGCTATATCTGTGGGAGAGATCACAAGCAAACTCACCAGTGGCACTTAACCACAGAGTGGATTCAGGGAAAATCTGCTGAGACCATCCTCCCCATGGCAGAACTTTAAAGGTATTAGGAAGTCTCCCTCCTCCTTCCCAAAACCATCTTCTCTGAAGGCCAGGTACTGGCACTTGAAATTCTCACAAGATATATAAATTGCATTATTTGAGAAATGCAAAGTAACATACTGGGCCACTTACAGATTAATTCTATTTTAATGTAGACAAATGGCAAGAAGAGACCAAGAGTGCTATCAGTGGGCACACACAGACCAAGATACTGATATTTGCCTAAAAGAGATGAAGAGTTACTCATTGGAGAATTAGAAAAGCAGAAACACTGTTCAATATCAACACCAGCCTACCCTGCTGGGCCAGCCCCAGTTAGAGCTGCCTATAAGGACACGATATAGGGCTTCCATAGACTATTCCATAAAAGTGTCTGTTGCCAGTTTATCAATCACTCAACCTTACCACATTGAGGGGAGCAATTGTGATGGTTATCCAGGAATTAAACCAACAGGCTTGACTTTGGGAGGGTGTTCAAACAATGTTTTCAATGAGGAACAAGCAGAGAGGACATGGAGAATGAGCTAGGTCAATACTAATATGGGCTGAGCAAAGAGAGGTACAGCACCCCAAAACAGACTTCAGGGCCCATTACTCAAATCCTCTCCAGAGCTGCTGTTGTTTCCCTTACACCTAGTCTTCGACTTCCAGTGGGAATGGTGTGTGGAGGTCTTAAAGGACCAAGTCAAATCATAAAAATGCAAAGCTCATCAGTATGTTTTTAACTCTATCCAATCTAGAATAGAGAAGTCAAGAAGAATGTGAAAAAAATCCAAGATGATATAACTTAATGGTCCTAATCTTCTGTGAAAAATGGATTCAGGAATCACTCAGAGAAAGAATGAACACCAGTTTATGTGACTGCTCTGCATATCAAAGGGAAGAGCAGGTACTACAACATTTTAAGAGTTATACAGAGCGGGGTCGCCTGGGTGGCTCAGTCAGTTAAGTGTTCAACTTAAGCTCAGGTCATGATACCACTGTTCGTGGATTTGAGCCCATGTTGTGTTGGGCTCAGCACTGATAGCTCAGAGCCTGGAGCCTGCATCAGATTCTGTCTCTCTCTCTCCATCTCTCTCTCTCTCTCTCTCTCTCTCTGCTCCTCCCCCATTTGTTCTCTCTCTCTCTCTCTCTCTCTCTCTCTCTCTCTCTGTCTCTCTCTCTCTCTCTTTCTCTCAAAAATAAATAAACACTTAAAAGAGTACACAGAGGATAAAGCAGAGTAAGCTTCATGTTTAGTATGAGTACATTGTGTTGAACTTTTGCATTAAGTTCACTATTAAGTTGGTAATTTGAAACAGATGTGAAAGAGCCACTGAATATGACTTCTCCCAGCATCCCATAGACCCTGCTCTCTCTTTGGTCACCAGTGATCTTCCTATTGCTATGTCCACTGATTTGTCTGAATCCTTATCTTCCTGGCCCTTCAAGAGAGACAGTATCTTCACCTAATTAAGCCTAGCGTAAACCACAGAATACTGTAAGTGGAATAAATAAAGAACCATAACACTAGTGAGAATTCATGACAAGGATGCCATTGACCATCCCCTCATCAAAACCTTAATTTCTTTTGACTTCTTTTTTTTTTTATTTTTTTAATGTTTATTTATTTTTTAAAAGAGAGAGACAGAATGTGAATGGTGCCCCGGGGAATGGGGGGGGGGGGTTGCAGAGAGAGAGGGAGACACAGAATCCCAGTCAGGCTCCAGGCTCTGAGCTGTCAGTACAGACAGCCCTGATGTGGGGCTCGAACTCACGAGCAGTGAGACCATGGCCTGAGCTGAAGTCAGACCAAAGCAGGTATTCAATCCCTTTCCATTGTTCCTTTACCTCCAATCATCTTCCACATCCCAGGCTGTGCCTCTGAAATCCACCTCACCCTTGGCTCCCCAACCACCCCCCCATCTCAGTCCTGTTGTTTCTCACCAGCCTCCCAATTATGCTTCCTTAAGGGTCACCTGGGGGGCTCAGTTGGTTAAGCGTCCAACTATGGCTCAGGCCATAATCCTGTGGTTCGTGAGTTCCAGCCCCGCATGGGGCTGACAGCAGTGTCAGTGCAGATCCCGCTTCAGATGTTCTGTCCCCCCT
The DNA here is from genome assembly GCA_028646485.1 of Cryptoprocta ferox. Classification (NCBI taxonomy): domain Eukaryota; kingdom Metazoa; phylum Chordata; class Mammalia; order Carnivora; family Eupleridae; genus Cryptoprocta; species Cryptoprocta ferox. The sequence continues at coordinate 37,104,601 of CM053565.1, forward strand.
CTCTCTCTGCCCCTCCCCTGCTTTCATGCTCTGTCCCAATTATGATTCCTTCTTTTCCACCCAATCCCACCAACTTCTAGTACCCATCACAACCCACCTTATACATAGCTGCCCGATAGATCGTATACCAAATACAAGTAAATCTCACAGATAACCATGAAAAGCACTGCCAGATATGGTGCTCCATGACTACTTTGCAGTTTCATCTTCCGCCACTATGTTTATGCTTTGCTCCTGCTAGAAATTGGTCTGCCAAGCTCTAGACACACTTCCTGATTCCTCTTCTCCTTACCCGGCAAAGTTCATGTTTGGAAAAACTTTCCCTCTTGTCAGACCTGAACATACTCATATGTCCAAACATATCCCATTATACTTCATTTCAGTATTATGCTAATATCATACAGTAATCATTGATTGAAGTTGGAACATGGGAAGTATATAAAGTTTTAATAACCTTCTCATGAATCCTCATTAGTGTTACTGTTCCTTTATTCCACTTACAGTATTCTGTGGTTCACACTGGACTTTAACTGGATGATGATACTGTCTCTCTTGAAGGATAGGCAGACAGTAATTATATGAACAGAATATTTGGGTTTTCAAAGCCCTGATTGAGCGCTACCACCTCTTTGAGCCTCTTTTTACCACTCTCTCACACTTAAACTATAGAAATGATTCCTGAAAGCAGTTTTTCTCTCACAGTTCAGAAATTTATCATTCTTCACTTACACCTTTCTTGAGCCACATTGATGTTTGTCTGTATGAGAGTTGTCTCTTTGTGTTGTCCATTCTAGACTGTGAACATGCTGTGGGCCAGGACCAGGGCTCATTTATTTGTGTATTCACAGTGGTCCACATGGAGCATACATAACAGATGGTTGATTGCAGTTGTATGGGTTAGATAGTGTGAAATTGAATGAAGACTTGACACCATGGCTGATAGAATTGAGAGCTCTAATAATTCAGATATGAGTCAAATGGGGGGGGTAGGATTCATGTCTGTTGGAGGAGACAATGAACACTGGTCTTTCTTAACATTATAGGAAATAAAATGATACAGAAGTTACAGATAAACATTGTAGATAAGAGTGAAGACCTATAGAAAAGAGGGACCTTGAAAAGAGGGAGATTAGGGAGATGGGTTTGCCTGCATTTAAAGGGTCTTTAGATCACAAAGTGTTGGGTATAACAAGTGGGTAACAAGAGGAACCAGTTGGACAAAGGTAAGTTTCAGTCCAATTAAATGTGATGTGACAGCCTAGTACCAAGTGAAACTGTCCTATGGGCAACTGAAGACCTGGGACTTGAACTAAAAAGAGAACAAGATTTGGGAATTGTCAACATAGAGATGCTAGTTCTGCCTGAACAGCGATGGAGAAGGAAAATAAAACATGCACACACAGCTGAGGATCTAGGCATTTCCTCCAGTTGGGACAGAAAGGGGAAGGCAAGCTAATCAGGAGCTGGAAAATGGGTAGTAGGAGATACAAAAAGAGGACCCAGAGTGTGCTGGTTCATGGAAGTCATTGAAGGCACGTCTTGAGGGAAAGGCAGGTATCTACATTGGTAATACAGGTACAGTTGACAGATTGAAAGGAGAGGTTAGCTGCTCTTTGAGCAGTTTCTACAGAAGCTGGTCTTTAGGCAGTTTAGGAGAAAGGGGAACAGAACACCAACCCCTGAGTGATGAGGACAACAGTGGGAAATAGCAGTCTCTCAGTATTGCCAAGGACCCTGCAGCCAAGGAAAGATGGGCATGAGTGTTGGAGGCCAGGTTTCCTTCATGGTCTCCCATTGGCAGGAACCTCCCAGGAGAACAGCCCCTCCCCCTTCCAGCAGCATTTACCAGTGGAACATAATGGCTGGGATTAGTCATTTAACCCATTTCATTCTAACAAAGGGATGTTTTTATTAAATAGCCACAACAGGTACTTTACAGTGCATAAATATGAATGAGAAACACATTTACTATGCCAGAGAAATAAAGTTTATTGGGAAGTAAATGAAGTAGCTTCTTTGCATTCCAGAGAATACCAAAGAAGCAAGAAAAACAGGAAACACAATACATACCGGAAATGCCCTAAAAGTAATAACTGGAGCTCAGATAGCAGGGAGCTGGACATCTTCAGAAACAAAGACACTCAAACTTCAACAGAAAGGGATTTTCCAGACGTTGGAAGTTAAGGATGTGTGTCTTTGCTTGTTGAATCTTGAAAGCATTTCCATGTCTAGAAATATCATATTTGGCATGGCTAGGCTCCAAAGAAGGCAAGACCCGAGGACCTCTCCTTTGCTTGATCTGAGGAGCTTCATTGTCGTCTTCAAAGAGGATGCAAGTTCTTAAATTAAGAGCAACGCGTTTGACAGGTGCCACAGGACCCGCAGGAATTGCCGCAAGCATTGGTGGTAGCACATGGGTTGCAGGGAAGCCTGGAAGGACACAGAGGTTTAGAATGGATTGGGGATGGTTGTGGAGAGATTGCTAAGGTGCTTAATAGGACAACCCATGAGTTCTCAGTGGTTGGAGATCATTGGAATCAAATTTGATTGTTATTGAATCCTTCTCCCCATCCCAGAATGCCATGTGCTGAGGTGGAAAATTGTCCTTCTAAAAACTATGTTATGCTCTTGAGCTCTCCTGGAACCAACACACACTGCCTTACCCAACGGTTATTGTTGCAACAATATGTCATTCACCACTTCCCTATCATTAGCTCCCTGAGGCAGGGGATGTATGCCCTTCACCTCTGACCTTCCTTTTTGCTTAACTGTCAAATCATGGACTCTCTATAAATGCATGTTGTTCTGTGAGTTGAAAATGTGGCCCTCATGTGTATGCCCACAATATCTTGTAGTCCACCACATGTCTTCCAGAGTTCTCCTAGCACTCACTTGCAATCCTCGCTCTCCAGCAGGCCCCGGTATGTGTTGATCTCGCACTCCAGCCGGGCCTTGACGTCCAACAGCACCTGATATTCCTGGTTCTGCCGCTCAAGGTCACACCTGATCTCAGCCAGCTGGGACTCCACATTGGTGATCATGCACTGCACCTGGGACAGCTGGGAGCTGTAGCGCGCCTCTGTCTCCGTCAGCGTGTTCTCCAGGGAGTCCCTCTGTGTGGGGAACATACAGAATGTCACACAGCCAATTCTCAGGGGGCATCTTCATGGGATTCCAGAGAAGTCACAGGCTTCACAAGGCAAGGAGAGGGTGAACAATACCCTGAACAACACCCACCAGGTTGTGCTGGGCCTGCAGCTCAATCTCCAGGGCATTGACTGTGCGTCTCAGCTCAATGATCTCCGCCTGGCAGGACTGCAGCTGCTCTGCACTGGACACCACCTGCTTGTTCAGCTCCTCAGTCTGAAACAGCACAGGGGACAAGATAGGGTCAGACCCTACCTCAAGGGCCCCAAGGGGCTGAGGGTCCTGGATAGCCGTGTGCTGAGATGCCCACCTGGGTGGTGAACCATTCCTCCACGTCCCTGCGGTTGGTCTCCACCAGGGCCTCATACTGACTCCTGGTCTCGTTGAGCACGCGGTTCAGGTCCACGGTGGGGGCCGCATCCACCTCCACGTTGAGGCGGTCTCCAATCTGGCAGCGCAGGGTGTTGACTTCCTGAGGGAAAAAGAGGAAAAATGAACCACAGAAATGGATCTGCTGTATATCTTTCTACTGCCAAAAATGTACTGAAGGGAATATCCTGATCATTTCCCAAGACTGACACAGATACAATATAGGAATAGACCCAAATAGGGATCACATCAATTTATTCCCAAAAAAACTGAAAGAAGCTCACATTTCCAATAAGACTAAGTCCAAACTCCCTGGCCTATGCAAATCCTACCTCATTTCCCATAACATCCTTCTAGGTAACGCATATCCAGCCATATCAATCCATGGACCAAACTCAAAAATACCTGCTCTTCTACTTCTGTGTCTTTGCTCAGCCTCTTCTCCCAGACTGAAACATCCAAGTGTGAAATCCTCCTCCTTCCCATGACATGCCTCTGAGAATTCAAATTCCCTACCTCCTTCCAGGTAAACTGGATTATTCCCTGCACATGCTGCTCATATTTCTCATATAGTACTTCTTTCCTCTGCCTGTATTGTATCATTGTTTTTACATGGCCATCTCCCCAGATTATTGGGAGCCCATTGAAGAGAGGGGAAATATCTTATTTCTTTTTTTCCCTCCATCTCTACCAGCAAATTTAGAAACTAACAGTGAGCAGAAGAGAGCAGGGCTCAATAAATGGATGGCTTTTCTCAGCTTCTCCAACACCTGCTCAATCCTCACCCAGTTACTGGAGAATAAGCAGCTCACCTCCCTACATGCTGTGGATATAGTATCATCATTCTCTCAAGAGCCTTGAGTTCTTCAGAGAAGAGTCATAGCCAGAGAAGCCTGATGGCACTTGCCTCCTGGTTGCTGATGCTAAAGGCTTGGATCTGAAACCTATTTTTTTTTCCTTTTCCTCTTACCTCTTCATGGTTCTTCTTGAGGCTCAGCAGCTCCTCCCTCAGGGACTCCACCTGGGCCTCCAGGTCAGACTTGCACAGAGTCAGCTCATCCAGGATCCTGCGCAGGCCGTTGATGTCTGACTCCACCAGCTGCCTCAAGCCCAGCTCTGTCTCATACCTGCACACACAGATCAGAGAGTATGAGGCAGGAAAGAAGCTGGTCTCCCTGTTCTGTATCTTGTGTGGATGGACTGGCCTCCATCTCTTTGAGCTAATACAGTTTTATGCCTCTTTTCTTCCATGTTTCCCTCAAGCTCTGCAGAAATAGATTGGAGAGGCCCCTGATTCACCCTAACACCAGAAGGTACCCACAAGGACTCAAGAGATGGAGTCTCTCATTCTCCTCTCAATTTTGTTGGTTAATATACCACCACTCCCCATAGAACAGTCTAAGTCAATCTCTGAATTTGGGGATTTAAGAAGGTCTTCCAGAGATGCCAATATAGGCTGAAGTGTACATACATATGAGTCTGGATCTCTCTTTGAAACTGGTTTTATATAAAGCCAGGCTTGAGAAGAGAAATCAAAAGGGAAAAATGGCTGCCTCTACCCTTCCAGGAAATGTTAGTCCTACAGGGCCATGAGAGAGCCATAGGGGTCTTAGGGGTTACCTAGCCTAAAAGTGTCAACCTACTTGGTTCTGAAGTCATCAGAGGCCAACTTGGCATTGTCGATCTGCACCACCAGCCTGGCATTCTCAGACTTGGCACACAGAATCTGAAAACAAAATTCTACTGTGAGTGCCACACACACATTGAACTTGAGAGTGTCTTATTGTTCAAAGACAGTCAGCTGCTGTTGTGCCCCCACATGGTACCCCCTCACCTTCTGCTGGAGTTCCTCGATGGTTCGGAAGTAGGACTGGTAGCTGGGACACACGAAGGGCACCTGCTGCTGGCACCACTCCCGGATGCGGCTCTCCAGCTCCGCGTTCTCCCGCTCCAGCTGGCGCACCTTCTCCAGGTAGCTGGCCAGGCGGTCGTTCAGGAACTGCATGGTCTCCTTCTCACTGCCATTGAAGGAGCCCTCACAGAACCAGCCGCAGTTGC
>CM053565.1:37110674-37143179 GCA_028646485.1 Cryptoprocta ferox
GATGTGGTTTATATATACAATGGAATACTACATGGCAATGAGAAAGAATGAAATCTGGCCATTTGTAGCAACATGGATGGAACTCGGGGGTGTCATGCTAAGTGAAATAAGTCAGGCAGAGAAGGACAGATACCATGTGCTTTCACTCATAAGTGTAACAGGAGAAACTTAACAGAGGACCATGGGGGAGGGGAAGGGGGAAAATAGTTGGGGAGAGGGAGGGAGGCAAACCATGAGAGACTCTTGAATACTGAGAACAAACTGAGGGCTGATGGGGGAGGGGAGAGGGGAAGGGGATGATGGGCATGGAGGAGGGCACTTGTGGGGAAGGGCACTGGGTGTTATATGGAAACAAACTTGACAATAAACTATAAAAGAAAAAAAAAAAGAAATGGGCTCTACTGATTTTCTGAGATTCCTCCAGCCTTGCATTTCTGTGCTAGCATCCATAATAATGAAGATGATTTTGGTGATGCTGATGATGTTACTTACCACTTCATGAATACTTACTCTGTGCCAAACAAGTTAGGTGCTAAGTGCTATGGCACATTTCTTATTGACCCTCTCAACAACCCTGTAAGATTGGCCTATAAAATTATTCCCATTTTACAGATAAATTAACAGTTTGGAGAAGGTTCTGAATTTTCTGAAGACACAGAGCTGGGAAGAGGCAGAGCTGGGATTTGAACAATTCATTGTCTAACTCTTGACCCTGAATACCTAAATACAATGCAAATATTTGACACAGAAATTTCTCTGATTTTTTAAGGGGAAGAAAATTTTAGATTCCTTTCTTCCCGTTGCCTCCTCTTTATGCTTTTTGCTTCTGATTCCCTCTGGGGCCCCATTCCAACCCCTTCCAACCTCGTCAGTCCTCCAAAGCCTTCTCTGTCCAAGCAGCCCTCTCCCTCAACTACTCTTTATGGTACCCTCTTGAACCAAAACCAAGTTACACTTATTTACTTTATTCCACAGGGAAATGGCTGTCCTTTTGCATGACTGTTTGATATGTACATACTGGAAGTTAGATTGCCTTTTCTTAGCATCTAAACAAATCAAAATGCACAATGGCATGACCTAAGGTGATTTAGAATCTGAGAGACAGCCTACTTGCCTCACCCTGAACTTTGAGCCCTGTAAAAGTTCACCTCTCAGAAGTAAGATCTATTTTCTAAGAACCAAAGAATTCTAAAGCTAGAAAGACCTGAATTTATGGAGAATAAAACTGAGGTCCAGATGGTGAGGCAGGAAAGAAATGAATATCAATATGTCATTTCCTCATCAGATAGTCTACTAGCACACTTCACATATAATATTCTATCCTCACCCCAAATTCTGGATGTTTCAATGTCATTATTGTCATCATGTATCAGAGATAAATAATCTGAGAAGGAAGTTAACCTGTCCAAAATGACACAACTAAGTAGACTCAAGTCTGCTGGGCCCATCTGTACCTCACTGTGAGGTAGAGAGATGAGACACTGGCATAGGCCAGGGTGTGACAAAACACGAGAACTGGAAGAAAATACAGAGGTGAGCTCATGAATTCCAATGCCAGCTCTGAGTATGAACAGGAAGACACACCTAGGCTTCCTGCGTGTTGTTTTGCTTCTCAGTAAACTGGAGGTTAAAAAGTGACAAATCCCACAAGCTTGTGATGATGCATGCCTTCTGGAAGTAATGAAATGGGCTTTTACAGAGAAAAATGCTATGCATTCCTGGAACATCCTGCTCTTCCTGTAGACACTGACAGTAGCATCAGACCTCAAAGAACTCAAACAATGACTTTGACCCCAGATATAAGGATTCAAAAAGTGCCTTAGCTGTACCCATAGTAAATACAAAAGTTTCAGGATAACAGGAAAAGAATTAGCAAAAATATTCAGGACACAAGTTTGGGGACGGGTCAAGTGTTTGAGGATGATATTCCCAGTGGGCTAAGAGTTCAGACCAGGATAGCCAAGAGCCAATAAAACGGGTCACCAAAGAGCACTGAGCATGCCAACTGAGAAGGGCATAGGACCCCATCAGAAGATGGGCCTGGAGCCAAAGAGTATCAAATAATGCTGAATTGAGCATGTACTCCAGGTGCAGAGCTAGGTAGGGGACTTAAAGAAAGAATCAATGGTGTGAAAGCCAACAGGATGGTATGCAAGTTCTACTGTTGGGCAGGAAACAACAACAACAACAACAAAAATGACTAGTTTAAGAAGATTATCTATATATTAAGTCATCAAAAATCAAAATAATAACCCTGATAAAAATATCTGGTTTGCAAAGTGTTTCCATGAACACAATCTTCCATAATCCTCTTGGTAAGTGTGTAAAGCAGGTAGAGAAGAGATTGCTACCTGCACTTTGTGGAAACTGAGGCTCAGAGAAGTTATGCAGCTTGTCCAAGAACACAGAGTAGATGAGAGGATAAGCGAGAACCAATACCCTAGTTCTAGAAAGTGGGGCACAACCTGGCTCATTCGAACCCCCAGTAGAGATTCTAAAACTCCCAGCGGCCAGGCTGTGTCCCAGACCAATTAAATCAGGCTCTATAAGGGCAAACTCAGTCTTTGGCATTTTTTTAAGTTCCCCAGGTGATTCCAAAGCACCACCAAGGTTTAGAACCACTGTCCTCATGTATGATGATGATGAAAGAGTACCTGACAATAATTTAAAAGCCACATGGAAGTGTTTCAGGGGATGTGGAACACACTTATATACAAAATTAAGGTTTAACTATAAGGATTGAGATTTCTGTTTTGAAAGAACATGACAGAATTTGCAGATCCAAAAAGCTTTGCCCCTGACCAGAATCTTCCTTTGTTCTAATGATGGCCTCTCTGTTCAAAGCATGTTTGGAGCTTTATGTTTTGGCAGTGTATGTATCTTTTTAAACATCCAGTTTGTTGACAGCAAACCTTTGCCTTTTAAGGATCATTTGATTTTTTGGAAGCCATTCAACAAGAAACCTTGTGAATAAGATAAACAATCGAGTTAGATAATTAAAACAACAACAACACCAGGGCACCTAGGTGACCCAGTGCATTAAGTGTCCAACTCTTAATTTCAGCTCAGGTCATGATCTTGCGGTTCGTGGGGGTAGAGCCCGGTGTAGGTCTCTACTCTGACAGTGCAGAGCCTACTTGGGATTCTCTTTCTCCCTCTCTTTCTGCCCCTCCCCTGCTTATGCTCTCTATCTCTCTCTCTCTCTCAAAAATAAATGAATAAAGCTTTAAAAAAAATACCCTCACATGTGGCTTACAATGGGTTCAAAAGCCAGTTCTTTTTTTTTTTTTTTTTTTTTTAGAAAATGTGCAAGGTGAGGGAGGGGCAGAGGAAGAGAGAGAATCCCATCCCAAGCAGGCTCCATGCTCAATGTAGAGCCCGACATGGGGCTTGATCCCATGACCCGGGGATCATGACTTAAGCCAAAAGCAAGAGTCAGAGGCTCAAGTGACTGAGCCACCCAGGCATCCTCAAAAGCCAATTCTTAAAGAGACTTGCCAAAATTAAGCTGGAATCTTTATGTAGGGAACAATTTTGAAGACTGTCATTGACCTGGATGTATTCATTCTGCTCTGATTTTTAAATCATCCTACATATTCTATAGTAGTGTCATGTACACCTATAAACAGAACCTGATTCAAATCTCATAATTGCTAATAACCAACTGTAATTTGAGCAAGTCTCTAAGGTTCAGTTTCCTCATCTGTTAAAATGGGTTTAATTTGAAGCATTTTATAAAGATAGATTTTGCCTAACCCATAGCTGATATTCAAAAGATGTGAGCCATAATAGTTCCCTATTGCTTCCATCACAAATCACCACAAATTTAGTAGCTTAAACCAATACAAATACATTATCTTAAAGTTCCATAGGTCAAAAGCCTAACATGGGTCTAAAATCAAAGTTTTACTCTCACTGGGAATAAATTTTTTTTAATTACAATAATATCAACAAGAATAAAATACTTAGGAATAAATGTAACAAAGCAGGCAAAAGACTTGTATACTGAAAACTGCAAAACATTACCAAAAGAAATTAAAGATGATACAAATAAATGGGAAGACCTCCTGTGTTTGTGGATTAGAAGATTTAGTCCCTTTAAGATGGTAATGTTGCCCAAAGAAATCCCTATTAAAGAGATTCAATGCAATCCCTATCAAAATCCCAGTGATAGCTTTTGCAGAAATAGAAAATCCCATCCTAAAATTTATATGAGGTTTCAAGGTACCCCAAATAGCCAAAACAATCTTTAAGAAAGAAGAAAAAAGTTAGAAAACTCACACTTCCTGATTTCAAAACTGACTACAAAGCTATAGTAATCAAAACAATGCCACACTGGAATAAGAACAGACATATAGACCAATGGAATAGACTAGAGAGTTCAGATATCATCCCTCACATAGATGACCAATGATTTTCAAAAAGAATGTCATTCAGTGAAGGAAGAACAGTCTTTTCAACAAACGGTGCTGAAAAAACTGGATACTCCCAGGCAAAGAATGAAGCTAGACCCTTACACCATATGCAAAAAATGAACCCCAAATGGATCATAGACCTGAATCTAAGAGCTTACATTATAAAACTTAGAAGAAACCATACTATGAAAACTGCATGACATTGGGTTTGGCAATGATTTCCTGGCCATGGCACCGAAAGCACAGATAACCAAAGAAAAAATAGGTAAAATAAATTCCAGAAAATTAAAAAACTTTTAAATTTCACTATTAAGAGAATGAAAAGGCAACCCACAGAATGGAAGAAAATATTTGCAAATTGTATTTCTAATTAAGAATTAATACCCAGAATGCATAAAAAGTTCCTACAACTCAACAACAAAACTAAATGACCCCCCAAAAAAAGGTTTAGAAGACTTGAATAGACATTTCTCCAAAGATGCAAATGGTCAACAAGCACATGAAAAGATTCTTCAGCATCACTAATAATTAAGAAGATGCACATCAAAACCACAATGAGGTACCACTTCACACCCACTAGGATGGATATTAGCAAAAACAGGAACAAACAAAAAACCCAGAATTTAAAAAGCATTGGCAAGGATGTGGAGTAATTGGAACCCTTGCGCATTGCTGGCAGGAATGTTAAATGGCATGACCTCAAACAATTAAACACAGAATTGCCATATGATCCAGGAATTCCACTTCGAGGTACATACACAAAAGAATTGAAAACAGGGACTGGAATACACACACACACACATACACACACGTGCGCACACACACACACACACATACACACACACACCAGTGTTCACAGCAACATTAGTTACAATAGCCAAAATATGCATCCATGGATGAATGGGCAAACAAAATGTGATACGTATAATGGAATATTATTTAACCTTTAAAAGGAACAAAATTCTGATACATGCTACAACATGGGTCAGCCTTGAAAACATTATACCAAGTGAAATAAGTCAAACATATACACACACAAAATTGAATACTGTATGATCTCACTTATATGAGGTACTTAGTAGTCAAATTCATACAGACAGAAAGTGGAATAGACGTTACCAGGGGCTTGAGGCAGAGGGGTTAGGGAGTTTGATGGGGACAGAGCTTCAGTTGGAAGATGAAAATTCTGGATATGGAGAGTGCTGATTGATGAACAATAAGGTGAATGTACTTAATGTCCCTGAATTAAAACTAAAAAAAAATAGATAAAAATTTTTAAATTTTATGTATATATATATTTTTTTCCACAATGAAAAGAAAAAAAAATCAAGATGTTGGCAGGGCTATGTTCCTTTCCGGAAGCTCCAAGGAAGGATCCGTTGCCTTTTCTTTTCCAGCATCTAGGAGCTACCTAATTCCCTTGGCTCATGGTCCCCTTCCTCCATCTTCAGATCCTGCAGTGAGGGGTCCAGTTCTTATATCATATGGCTCTGACGTGTGTCCTCAGTCATATCCCCCTCTCCCTCTCACTGTCTTCTGCCTCCCGCTTCTACTTGAAGGACCCCTCTGATTACATTGGGCCCACTGGATAATCCAGGGTGATCTCTCCATTTTAAGGTCAGCAGATTAGCAGCTTTAGTTCCAGCTGCACCTTTAATCTCCCTCTGTGTGCAACCTAACATACTCCCAGGTTCCAGGAAGCAATGTGGGCATCTCTGCAGAGAAGGGCAGTCATTCTGCCTACCGCAGGGGCTATCAGCATTACTTTTGCAACATTATAAAATAATATATGTACACAGGATGTGGGATAAAGGCACAAACAAAATTAAGGAGGGCCTCTGAACTGAGCTTGACCTTGGGTTTGTAGGAAATCACAGACATGGACATCAGAGACGGGATTCCAGGTCAGAGGCTTCTCACAAGCCAAGCAGCAAGGCGTGCATGTCTGAATCCATCCTGGAATTTGAGCTTTGAAAATAAGTGTCAAGGGGACAATTATGGTAGAAACAATAAATAGTTGCTTTATCATATATATATGTAAATTCAATCCCTCTGGTTATTTCAAAATTTTTTAAACGTTTATTTATTTTGAGAGACAGAGAGACAGAGCATGAGCAAGGGAGGGTGGAGAGAGAGGGAGACACAGAATTGGAAGCAGGCTTCAGGCTCCGAGCTGTCAGCCCAGAGACCGACGCAGGGCTCGAACTCACTAACCGTGAGATCATGACCTGAGCCGAAGTCGGCTGCTTAGCCAACTGAGCCACCCAGGCACTCCCCCCACCCCGCCACGGTTACTTCAGTACACAAGATTGTGTTTCACCAAAGTGGGGTCCGATATCTGCCTCAGAAAGCCTGGTGTGATGGGAGGGTTTGTGGGAAAAGGAAGAAACCTGAATGGTCTCTGATCCTTTCATGTCAAAATAGGCCTCTGGGGTTTTAGAGAGTGAATGCTTAACATCTCCATGGCTCTTCTTTCAAGTTAAAGATTCAAGTTCAAGCCTTTCTTGATGAACACTGATGTCACTTTCAGTACTAGGAGTTTTGTTTGCAGCACAAGCCTGCGTGTTCGGTGTCGGGGATAATGCCTTAAAATAGCACTTCTTAGGGACTAATTTTATCCCTTTAAACAAGTTGTTGGGGTGCCTGGGTGGCTCACTAGGTTAAGCGTCCAACTTCGGCTCAGATCATGACCTCGCGGTTTGTGAGTTCGAGCCCTGCGTCTGATTCTGTACTGACAGCTCAGAGCCTGGAGCCTGCTTCATATTCTGTGTCTCTGACCCTCCCCTGCTCATGCTCTCTCTCTCTCTCTCTCTCTCTCTCTCTCTAAAAAATGAATAAACGTTAGGGAAAAAATTTTTTTAAGTCTCTTTCTCCATGTGTCTCTCCCTTCCCCACCATCCAGGGTGTGTACAGGGTAGGTATTCAACAGGTACTGGTTGGGACGGATTGAGAAAGGCAGAAGTATCAGATGAAGAGTGAGGAGGTCTCTACGCCCCAGAGCTGGAAGGGGAAGTGAGCCCAGGCAGATAATGATCCACCTACGCAGAAGGGGGAAGTCCTGAGCAGGGCAGGCAGGCAGGCTAGAGTATTCCTTTGCTGGGTGTTCCTGAGGCTGCCTGGAATGTCCAGGCCACCAGCCCCCAGATAATACAGCACTGGACCTGAAACCTCCTGCTGAGAAAAGATGAACTTTCCAGAGCCTCTTTCTAGCCCCCGCTCATGCCTCCGCACTTTGGATTTAGATGCATCAGTTCCAGAGATATCCAAGTCTCAAGGGGAGAATGGGGAACATCCAAGAGTGGTCAGGGGGAGGTGGGGGCCGCCTCACGGCAGCTGCCCTGCCCTCCCTCCTGCCAGCCTGCCTCACCCAGGCATCCAGGGCGCCAGGCCAGCTATCTGCCCGCCAGGCAGAGAACGGCTCCTGTATCCAAGAGTCAGGCCATTATGTAACCTGACTTTCAAGTGGCTTTTTTATAGAGTGCTCAAGTGATGGGCGCGGTGAAACAAATGAATACCAATGAGAAAGGCATCTGCTTTGCCAGGGAAATCAAGTTTATTAGCAGGTTACAAGGGAAGGCCCTGGCACTTTGGAGGGTTCTCTGGGCAAGTGAAGAAAGAACACACCTCAGTGAAGGAAAGGGTGGGCAACGAATGGTCTGCCGTAGGTGGGGTGAATTTCGTGGCTGCCTTACTGGGGTGGCTCCAGCCACGCAAACTGTGTTTTCTGCCCCTTTTTGTTGAATGAACCAGTGCCAGGTCAAAGCTCTGGAACCTTGGGCCCTGCCTCCTTGCTCCTCTGGTAGCCCCTGGGCTCTAGCGCACGAAGGAGTTGCAGGGCCCACAGCGTGGGCGGGGGGCACAGGGTGTGCAGGGAGCACAGGAATTAGAGACACAGGACCCGGCGGATCCGCATGCATTTGTTGTAGCACAAGGGTTGCAGGGCAGCCTGGAGAAAAAGAACGATGTGGAAAGGTGAATTGAGGGAGGCTTGTGGTACACACGAGAGAGACCCCCAAGAGTGGAATTGCCTGTGGGATTTGGCCTGACCTGTAACAGAGAAAGCCACAGGCTTCCCTGCTGCAAAGCTTCCTATCAGACTGTTCCTGGTCTTCCCACCATACGGTGGCCAAAGTGCTAGACAGAAACTCTAGAACTCTGGCTTTGACTCCCCACACTGTCCATTCCTAGCTGGCGACCTTGGGAAAGTCAACTTAGCTTCTCTTCGCCTACAGAATGGGAAGGATGCTGATCCAACCTGCTTGGCAGTAACTGCAAGGTCAGATAAGGTAGTGTATGCAAATGTTCCCTCTATGCAATACAGTCTTGTAACATGTAAGCAATATCATAGATCTCATGTTTATATGCTCACAGAAGAATACAAGGAATTGGCTACAATTTCAGTGTGTGTATCAAACAGTTCTTGCTTTCCTATATTTTGAATGTTGGCCATATTGTGTTTTCTGACCTCTGTTTGATCATACCTGGTGTGGAGGCATGATTTCCTTTTGAAAGTATGTGCTCTTTGCCCAGAGTCCAAATGAGAAGTATGCTTATGTGAGCATGGATTCATCAGATACCTCCAGCTGGTCACTCACTTGCAATCCTCACTCTCCAGCAGGCCCCGGTACGTGTTGATCTCGCACTCCAGCCGGGCCCGCACGTCCAACAGCACCTGGTACTCCTGGTTCTGCCGCTCCAGGTCACTCCTGATCTCAGCCAGCTGGGACTCCACGTTGGTGATCATGCACTGCACCTGGGACAGCTGGGAGCTGTAGCGCGCCTCTGTCTCCGTCAGTGTGTTCTCCAGGGAGTCCCTCTGTGTGGGGAACATACAGAATGTCACACAGCCACTTCTCAGGGGGCATCTTCATGGGGTTCGAGAGACGTCACAGGCTTCATGAGGTAAGGAGAGGGGACAGTACCCTGAACAACACCCACCAGGTTGTGCTGGGCCTGCAGCTCGATCTCCAGGGCGTTGACTGTGCGTCTCAGCTCAATGATCTCCGCCTGGCAGGACTGCAGCTGCTCCGAGCTGGACACCACCTGCTTGTTCAGCTCCTCAGTCTGAAACAGCACAGGGGACAAGATAGGGTCAGACCCTGCCTCAAGGGCCCCGAGGAGCCAAGGGTCCTGGGAGGCCACGTGCTGAGATGCCCACCTGGGTGGTGAACCATTCCTCCACGTCCCTGCGGTTGGTCTCCACCAGGGCCTCATACTGACACCTGGTCTCGTTGAGCACGCGGTTCAGGTCCACGGTGGGGGCCGCATCCACTTCCACATTGAGGCGGTCTCCGATCTGGCAGCGCAGGGTGTTGACTTCCTGTGGATGCAGAAAAGGCAAGAGTTACTCTCCTCAATGAAGAATGGACTTTGCTTGAAGCCCTGTTAGTCTGTTTCCTTGGGAAAGAGACTTTGAGTGGAGCGGTCTGTGACAGCTCAAGGGCAAGGTGCTCTGCGCTCCATGTAGAAGAGTTCCCTCCTCATATGACTGTGCCATGCACTGGGATTCAAAAAGAATTCCCAAGGATATGCTCCAATGCCACCAAAGGATGGACTAATGCCTAACTTTCCCAGTTTACAGACTGTCTGCAGAAGACTTCATAATTTAAAGAATTGGCCATACAATTTCAGAGTGTATAGCAAACAATTCTTGCCAGCAAATAAGATAATGGTGTGACCCTTCCAGGAGAGAAAAGGAGGAGCGTTGACTCATTTTTCACCAAGACTTTGGAAGAGTGGAGACTCAGATTCACCAGGCTTGATTTAGTGGCCTTTGGGAAGAGAAATGACTTTGCACAGCATGAATACAGCAATGCTGAGACTCATTCTGCAGCTCAGTAACCAATTACACGTCAATGAGGGGCTCTGGAAAATTCCCATGATGCACCAGTTTTGAGTGAAAGATACATCTTATCTGGGAACATGGGTAGGTTTCATCTCTCCATTTTTTTGCACATGATAAAGTTTTGGTGTTTTTCAAGGAAAATTTTAAAGTCAACCTCAACCTCGTGTTCCAGATTCTGCCACCCCAAATCACTCAAGTCACCCTCAGCCTGAGGCTGAACGATGTTTCTTCATTTCTCATTTCCAGTCTCACCTCCTCATGGTTCCTCTTGAGACACAGCAGCTCCTCCTTCAGGGACTCCACTTGGGCCTCCAGGTCAGCCTTGCACAGGGTCAGCTCATCCAGGATCCTGCGCAGGCCGTTGATGTCCGACTCTACCAGCTGCCGCAAGCCCAACTCTGTCTCATACCTGCACAAGGACAGGGTCAGAGCAGATAGCCCCATTCACTTAGACTTTCTACTTTCTGCAATGACTAGACCCAGGAGACAGGGGGCTCTGGAGGCTCAGTCCAGACAAAATATTGATCCAAAAATAAACAGATTGATCTGAGTCCTCATCTATTTTTGTGATTCCTTTGCTTGATTCCCCTCAATCTCTATAGAATCCTTCACCACCGACAGATGGAAACTGCTGCTCGGTAAAGCTAGGGAAATCCCTTTCCTTTAACCAGAGATTAAACAAAAGGGGTGGACACCAGTGTGAATTCTGAACAACTCACTTGGTTCTGAAATCATCTGCGGCCAGCTTGGCATTGTCGATCTGCACCACCAGCCTTGCGTTCTCAGACTTGGTGCACAGGATCTGGGGAATGAGAGGCTGCTTAGTGAGGACTGAAAATAAGTATGAAATCAGCAACTTCTTTAAAATGGCTTCAAAAGCTATTTTGAAGGTCAATGGGGAAGCAAGAATCATGATCGCATAGAGGCAAGAGACACACTTCTCCACTACAGACTGAGAATCATAACAAACTCCTCTTGCTCAGAGATAACAGCAAAGACCCTCACCTTCTGCTGGAGTTCCTCGATGGTCCGGAAGTAGGACTGGTAGCTGGGGCACACGTATGGCTCCTGCTGCTGGCACCGTTCCCGGATGCGGCTCTCCAGCTCTGCATTCTCCCGCTCCAGCTGACGCACCTTCTCCAGGTAGCTGGCCAGGCGGTCGTTCAGGAACTGCATGGTCTCCTTCTCGTTGCCATTGAAGGAGCCCTCACAGAACCAGCCACAGTTGCCCACGTTGGCAGGGATGTTGCAGGCCCCAGGCAGGGTGCAGGTGTGGCAGCTGGGGGGCACGCAGGGCCGAGAGGAGCAGGTGGAGCGAAAGCTCAGGTTGGGAAGGCAGCAGTTGTAAGGCATGGTGCTGGAGGGAGCAAGAGGCCCGGCTGAACACAGAGTCCAAGTTCTCTAGGGAGCTTGTGGATTTCCTTCCCCTTGGGAGCATTTATATTCCCTCCACAGAGGGTGTGGACATGGTATGTAATGTCTTTTTTCTTTCTATGTCTTCACTGGTTTTCAGATGCCCTTCCCTCAGTCAGTCTGTTATTTGCCTTCCTCAGAAGAGTCCCTTATCCCATAAAATTCTTTACCTGGGCTTCTTGCTAAGTCAGGACTCCTCTTCAGGCGGTATACCCATAAAGTCAGAGTTTTGTGGTAGATCTTAAAAGAGGCCACACAGTCTAGCGCAGGTATCTGCCCTTGTTAATTGGGAGTTGGTCCATCCAATGACATTCCTCTCTGTTATGTGATCCTGTAAACCCATACTCAGACTTGTTTCCTGGCCCACCTGGCATTTCTAGGGAGGAACTGGGATTGAGTCAAAGAAGAAGTTGCAGTGAACTCCCTTTCTATCTGCTTTAAGAGAAGAGTCCTTCTACGCTGCAGCATCCCAAGCCTTGGAAGCCTTGGGGTGGATAAGGACTGAGTTGGGCCATGGCTGAAAAGAATGGGCAGCTGTTTGTGTGATGCCTCCTACATATCATGTACAGGGACTATAGAGGAATTTTGAAGGAAGAGGCTCTGACAATTAGCTTAAGAACAGGAAAGGCTCTGGAGGAAGAGATCACTTGGAAGGAGGGCTGAGAGATCCATATAAGTGTATTTAAACTATTAAGAAAATCATCTGGGGCAGATGTGGACAGGAAAAAGGCATTTCTTATCAAACCTTACCACTGAAATGACCATAGCGTTAGACTGGGGCGAGCAGATAATGGAGAAAGTCGGGAGATTGCCCAAAGGAGCCTCCTCAAGCATGAAAACTTTGAAGTTGATCTTAAAACCTCATGTGAATAGGCCTTATATCCCATCATATACCTATGTGGCTTTAATATTTTAAAAAAACAGTTTTACAGTTTCCAGTTAAACTTTCTAAGGTTTGGCCCCATCCTCTAAGCGAAATCAACACACACACATCCTGTCCTGGGCTCCCTTCCTTGGCCTTACTGGGTTACATGCAATCTGGTTTGAGAACCAAACATTAAAAGCTACCAAGGAGGGCTCCGTGGTGGTGTAATTGAGTCCAAAGACTTGGCCACCAGGACAGAAACTGCCGAGACATAGAAGAAGCAGAAGATTTTGCAAAGCAAGCTTGGAGTCATGTGGGGTTGATTCGGGAGGTAAGGGAAGGCACCAGCAGGTCTGAGGAAAGGGGTGGCCAAAGTTCTGAATATATAAAGGTTGCGTAATTATAGGCACCATGAGGGTACCACCCGCATCTTGGGTAGCAGCATCGCAACCTCCACTGTGGCTTTGGCTGCCAGCCAGAGTGGCAGTTTTATTGACAAGTTATTGGAGTCCTTCCCCCCAGCAAGCTTTCATGATGAGATTCATGCGGCACTGCGCTTGGGTCTCAGATAAAAGGTTCTTCATCTACCCTCTCCAAGGTCATTATTTTGCCGCTTATTATAATGCTATTCAGACGGAAAGTCCCACCACACTACAAAGAAGCCCCGGACTTATAATAAAACCAAAATTTCTTTGTTTTCCTCCAAGGCAATTAAAGGGGCAGAAATAGGTGGGTCCTGAGGCAGGCATTACAGAGACTTTCCAGAGGAAGGATGCAAGGCTAGATGGAAGGAGCTCCTTTCTCACTTCAGCTGGGCTTGGGACAGATGGAAAGGCCTGTCAATGAGGCCTTTGCCCGTAGGACACAGCACAGGCCTCTAGCTTCCTGACTCTTGTCAGCCTGCTCCAGAGCGCTGGTTTTCCAGCCTGAAGGTTCCCCAATCCTGCCTCCTCCCTACCCAAGGAGACTTGCCCCTGATCACAGACCAACGGCAGCACCTCTTCAAGCTCTTTGGTCGCATCCACTGATTGACCAGCACAGCCTCATGGGGGCTTTAGTCCAAGGAGTGTGTTTAGCTTCTAAGTATGAGAAGATTAAAGAATTGGGTCAACAAAAAAAACAAAACTAGAATTTGTGTAGAGTGCCAAGAGATCAGAGGAATGGAAACTGAGAGCACTGTGTCGAATAAGAGATAAGAACACACAGAAGAGGCAAGGAGAAAAACCGGAAGAATCCTCAGAACCTCATGGGCTCACGTTGCTCAGACAAAGCTAGCCCACCTTCCAATGAGCGAACCTGGAGAGTACAAAACTGAGAAGTAGCCAGTGTGACCCAAATCCACAGTCAGAAGAATGGCCCACCCTGCTGAGTGTCCTGCATGATGTAAATCGAGATGATTCAGGAAAGATCTACAGACACGGGACCACAGCCTCTGAGGCCTCCAAAAGAAGTGACATTTTCCTAGGTACCCAGACCAGAGCATCACCTCCATGATCCAGTCTGAGATTTGTTTGTGGCTGAGAAATACAGTGCTGTCTATACCAGGCAGCCTAAGGTGAAAAGGGGACAACACTACCTGTTCCTGAATGAGTAAGGAGTGTGGGCAGGAGAAAGGAAGAAAAAAGCAGGGGAGATCAGACCTGCTCTGGCTTCAGGTCACGGCCAACCGGCAGCCACACCGAAGACACAGGAAGAACATGTTACAACCAGAGATTCCTTTTTTCCCCCTGCTGGTTGCCCTGCAGGTGAAATGGTCCGGCACAGATGGAGTGACCGGTGAGGCACAGATGGAGTGACCGGTGAGTGGATATAATGTCACCATCCCTTGTAAATCTAGCCTCTCTTTTGTAGTGTTTTCAAAATATCAGTAGTCTTGGGTGGATTTGCTTTTTGAATTAGTGGGGAAAGAGAACTTGGGCGTTGTAAGGTCTTCGAGACCTCACACAGGTTGGGAGTAGACTTCACATACTCTTTTGATTTCCTAATGGAAATATCCACAAAATTGTATTCATTCAAAGAGAAATTGAGGCGGTCAAGGGACTATGAAGCCCATTTTCTTAATTTTAGATCAATTTTATTGAAAACATTTATTATGCGGTTTCTCCATGCTGGGCATGGGGCTACATTGAAACAGAAGAATCATAGTTCTGGTTAAGGATTGTATCTTTGTGAACAATTCAGGCTAATATGGGTCCCCCCAAAATGTATTAAAAACAACAAGAAAGTGTAAAGAGCTAAGATATTTAAGAGGTGTGAGAGGGACGTATCTGAAAATATGTGTGTATTTAATGCAATTAGGAGACATCAAGGGCAGCTGTCATTGACTGGACATCTGCCAAGTGCCTGGCACAGCCCCAGAGCTGGAGATGGGGACGCAGGGATAGTGGGAGATGACATATTGCTGTCCTCTGCAAGCCCTTGGTCCTGCTGAGCTGACAGTCGGGCCCACAATGAACTCTAATGTGAGGACTCTAATTGGGCCCTTCCCCCCAAAAGTTCTTCCTTCTCCCTCAATTTCTTCCCATACCCGTTCCTGCCCCAACCTCCAGTTGGGCCATTTGGACCATTTTCTGATTCTCTGCCCCAAGATGAGGGATGAGGCCATTTCAGGTTATTTGTCTGTATCCAGAAGAGACTTGGTAGTGAGCCCACTCTTGAGGCGACTCAGAAACAGGATTCAAACAAGTGGCCTCATCCGAACCCGAATCCCTTTCTTCCACCAGGACTGGTCATTGGTTGTTTTGATATTTGGTTCTTGTTGCTTTGGAAACCACAGTTGAGTGGTGTGGCTGCCCCACAGAGGCTCCATGACATTGGGGTGAGTTTCCAAGCAGGTGGAAGCAGTTTCCAGGGACACAGAAAGAAGAGAGGCAATGCTAAAGCAAGCAAGTGAGAGAGGAAGCATCAAAGGGCCTGAGATTCGTGGAGGGAAATGGAGGCGACGCGTGAACCTGCTGGTGAGCAGACACAAGTCTGCCACCCTGGGGACGAGAGAGATCGGTGGGGCACAGGCATCTCAGCGGAAGGCCTTTGGGGGCCCATGTGGATGACCAAGGCATGTGTTTGGGATGTCGGGCAACCAGGCAGGGATAAGGGAGAGGCAAGCAAGAGGGCTTTGGGTACAAAATCCAGCATAAAGGGGGAACCTGGGCTGAAGAAGCCCAGGGGACAGCCAAAGGCCAGAAGCGCTGTCTGAAGTGGAGTTGGGGTGAGGACACTGCAGGACAGGAGTAAACACCAAGCAGGTTCTTCCTGGGGCAACTCCCAGGCCCTGTAAGATCCATGTGAGCCACTTCACCCCAACTTCAGAAAGTGGGTCCGAACGAGCAGTTTTATGCAGATGTGCCTCCAGCAACATCTTAGCAGTTGGGTGCAGGGCCAGGTGGTGGGCTTGAGTGAGAGACCACCTGTGAGACCCCTGGAGGCTCATTTCCCTCCCTAACCCTGAACTTCTCTCCCTGAAAACTGGGGACTATGGAGCCTGCTCTGCGTCTCCCAGGGGTTTGGGGGGCCTGTGTGAAAGTGAGCTGTAAGTGGTAAACGCACGGATCTGTAAAAGTTTGACCATTTCTCTTCTCTTCTCTGCTTCCCCAGTAGACAGTGTTTTTAGCAATGGCAGGGGGTGAGTTGATCTTCTTTAGTGGTTCCCAGTCATTTAAATTGCCAGGGTCCTCAGGCTATTTTGAAATGCGGTACCACCTTTATCTCTTGCACCTCCCTTTGCCACAGAAATTCTCAGCAGTAGCTCCTCTAGCACAAACAGTCTCTGGTTTCCCTCAAGGAAAAGGAATCAAGACAATGGGGTTATTTTGGTTCTGTCATCCTTGCGGACACAACTGGAGACTTGGCCTCAGAGAGCACGGGGGTTAGGAGCACAGTTGCTGGAGGTAGACTGCTTGGATCTGAATCCTGGCTTCATTGCCTACTAGCTGTGTGACCTTGAGCATAATACTTAACCTCTCTGAGCCATGGTTTCTCACTCCAAAATGGGGATTATATGAGTTTATATGCATAAATGTATCTGTGACTTAGATCAGTGCGTGGCTCGTGGGAAGAGCTCATGACGGTGAGCTTCAGTGCTGATGGTGGTGCTGATGGTGATGGTGATGGTGGTAATGACGGACTGTTTGGTTTCCAGGGAAGCTCTTCACACCTCCCCAAGCATAGTGATCCCTCCACCCAGTGTTTCTTCCCAGGAACCCAAACCACTTCACACACACATACACACCACACACATACACACACACCCCAACAATGTCTCATCAAAGCTCATCTTTTAATTATAAATGACAGGGCATTGGATGTGAACTTAACAAACACAGGTCAATTACCTGGGGCCTCACTGACTCATTGCATGTCACCTGAAGAATCCCTCAACCACTCAGTGACTCACCTTCTCTCCCACTCCTTAAAAGGGAAGAACAATGCTTACCTACCCTGTCATGGTGCAGAAATAAGTGGGTTTATTTTGTTAGACAGCTTTGAACTTGTTGGATGAAAGGAGCTATTTAAGTACAAAGGAAGAGGTGAAGGTATTTGGGCCAGGTGCTAAATTAAGACTTATCAAGACTGTTTTTTTTTTCTTATTGGGACCTACCCTCAGAGATGTGTCACCTGTACCCAAACACCTGTACAGCTTGGGAAAAAGAGCAGAGGCCGAGTAGAGGGGCAGGGAGGAAAGGGTGTGGCCGCCTCTGACCCTTCCAGATTCCCTATGATGGAAGCCCTGATGCCTCCCAGGCAAATCAGTCCTGTCCACACAGACAGTGGCCAACAGGTAGGATTCTGGACTTGAGAGCAGTCAGAGGCACACCAGCCAGGCCCTGACTTATGATCTCTTAATCCTTGGGGTTTGGGACTGTGGTCACTTCTGCACTGGGACGGGCTGGACTTTGTAAATTTCTCAGCAGGCTACTCTCATGCAAATTGCTCAGGGAGCAGAGGGAAGACAAGAACCAGTTCCTAGGGTTGGTGTCAGCTCCACTTTAACACCTGTAATCTCACTGATGAATTAGACCTAGACCGCAGACAGTCATAGAATTTGGGGGCTAGAACGCACTCCACAACCATCTTGTCCAGCCCCATCAGATGCCTGAGCTACCTCCTCAACATCCCCACCAGGCGGCTGTAAAGGCCCTGCTTGAATACCTCCAAGGATGGGGGACTCACTGCTTCCCATCTTTGGCCAGCTCTGACACTGCTTTCTGGAGACATGCTGGTCTTGGCCGTGGCTGCCTAACTATGAAGCTTCTGGTTCATGTGTCTACTGCCCGGAAGATCCAACCCAGGCCGCTGCCAGAGGGCTTGCTGGTGGAGCCTGTGGGGGAGCTTGGGTGCGTCAGTTTGGCCTTTTCTCGACTGAAAGTCTGACAGGCTCAGCAATCGCCATCATTTAACACATTCAGCTTTTCACAGCATGGAGGGGGAAGTCACGATCTTGGTCGGATGAAGCCTTCCTCAAACGTGGGCTCTATCAGGAGACTGTGGCCAACACCCAAGGGGCTCAGTCCCCAAATAAACCCCCTGACCCAGTGGTTCTCAAACTTGAGTCTGCATAGACTCACCCGGAAGGCTCAATAAACCGGACTGCTTTCTCAGAAAGTCGGAGGTTGGGTCCAAGAATTTGCATTTCCTAAAAGTCCCCAAGTAAGCTGATCCTGCTGACTGGAGGACAGGGCCACCCTAAACCTCCTCCTGTTTAGTCTTTTTTGCTTCAACGCTTCCAGAGTCCAGGCTTTGGGCCTAATTCAAAGAGACGGGAGTTCAAGTCTTGATTCAGCCTCCCACTGCTCCCTCTTTGCAGGGTTTGTGCAGGACCCTGCATCCCAAGACCCGTAAAGCCCCAGCACGGCGCCTTGCTCACCAAGGACAGGGGATCACTAAAGCTTCCTCTAAATGGAGTATTCTACAGGGTCCTGGCAGAACCTCGGACCTGAGCTTTTCCTTTGCACAAGGCCCAGAGGCCTCATCCGGATACGGGGGGGCGGGAGGGGTTGTTATCTGGTGTGTGTGTTTTAAAAGCTCTGTGAATCTGGCTCTAAGTACAGCCGGGTGTCTCTCAACTGAGCCATTTTGCCGCAGTCCTGTTTTTAACTTCGGTCTTCGCTGGCGCTGCCATCTCCCAGAACCCCTCTGGTGAGGGAGCCCCAACCCCTGCTTCTGTGGGAACAGCAGGCTCCAGGAGACCTCAGGAACACTCTTGGCACGGCCTGGAGACACGGACCACAGGCCCTGGGCTCTTCAGGCTGCGGAACTGAAGTTTATTAGCAAAGTGAAAACAAGGTTACCTACCACTTCTCAGACTGTGAGGCAGCAGAAGAGAGAAGAGAGGAAGCACAAATCCAGGGGTGGGGCTGAGCCGCTGGGCCGGACAGCCTATCAGCAGAGAGGCACTGCCTGGTGTTGGGGGGCTGAGGGGGCAAGGCCTGGGGGGTTGGGGGACAGGCCCACAGAGTGGGGCCTGCCGGGCTGCAGACATTCCCCATCTCCCGATCCCTCAAGCTGAGGAGAACGTCAGCATCATCAGCATTGAGGCAAGGAGCGGGAGGCACAGGAGGCCCGAGGAGGAGGAGGCCCGGAAAGGCAGGGAGAGCAGGGCCCACAGGCCGCAGGGGCCGCGCAGGGGGTGCTGGAGGCGGGGGTCGAGCAAGGGTTGCCAGGGAGCCTGCGGAGAAAGAAAAGGTGTTTCAAACATTTCAAACGTGAGACGTGCATGAAAGACAAAAAGCATACACTTTAGAATCAGAAACACAAAAGGGGGTTTTAGACCCTGATCAGAGGTCCCGCTAGGCCTAGCGAGGGGTGGCGATGTGGGCGGAGTCCACCGCGGAGCTGAGACCCGAGCTCAGGGTGCCACGTGCAAAACCACCGCTTCCTGCCACAGGCAAAGGAACACGGCGGAGAGAGGCAGAAAGAAAGGCTGGCGGTTGAAGAGCAGGCCGGGGTACAGCTGCCCTCCAGATGTACACACAGCCCGTAGTCTTGTTCTTTATTGCTTAAAGGGGTGTGTACTATCCACCTTACCTTTTTCACAGTGCAATGGAAGGACAAAATGAGGCAGTGGCTGCAAATGCCCTTAGCAATATTTTTTTTTAACGTTGAGTATGAAGAATCCCTGTTACCGGAATACTTTTTCCAGAGAGTTTAGCAAAACCTAAATGCACTGAGCTCTCCAGTATTTCAACACCTCCCCGCCTCCCTCCTGGCAGTGATTGGCATCTGGGAATGTGGTCAGCATAATGGAAGGCATCAGCCAAAAAAGTTCCCACAGGCCCTCCTCCGCGTCCAGGCAGCTCACCAGGCTTACCGGGTACCAAGTCTGTCCCAGAGATGGGGTCTGCAATGCCACCCCTCCTTTCAAATCATTCCCATAAGAGGTCTCTGCTTTCACACGTGACATTGGCACGACCGTCAGGGCACGTACTTGCAATCCTCACTCTCCAGAAGTTTCCGGTACGTGGCAATCTCGCCCTCCAGCCGGGCCTTGACATCCAGCAGCACCTGGTACTCCTGGTTCTGCCGCTCCAGGTCAGCCCGGATCTCAGACAGCTGCTCCTCCACGTTGCTGATCAGGATCTGCATCTGGGCCAGCTCAGTGCCGAAGCGCGCATCCGCCTCACACAGCGAGTTCTGCAGGCAGTCCTTCTGTAATAGGAGAGGGAGAAGCAGGTGGGAAGTCAAGGAATGCAGCCCTCAGCCTCTTCAGTAAGACTATGACACCCCAAAGAAATGCCCAGGCCCAGAGAACATTCTGGGTCCTGTGAGCAGTCCTGAGCTGCAAGAACTAACAACGTGCTATTGCTCTTCACTGCAGACCTCCAGAGAAGTTTCCAGAACCTCCCTCACCTGGTGGATCGTTCATTCCCTCAACCTCCACATCTATGAGAATGTCAAGGTTTGAGCTGTGCCCTGGTCTGCATTTAAGAGAGGCATGTCCTGAACCGGACGTGCCCTTGGGAGTGGGAGCCAAACCCGTTTCCGGGCGAGCAAGGGGCTCACCAGCGCGTGCTGGGCCTGAAGCTCCACCTCCAGGGCGTTCACCGTGCGTCTCAGCTCCAGGATCTCTGACTGGCAGCACCGCAGCTCCTCAGAGCAGGACATGTCCTGCTTGCTGATGCTCTCAGACTGAAGCACAAGTGTACAGAGACATCACATCACCCCCTGCCCAGGTGCAAGCCGGGGAGCCCTCCCTGCCCCAAGGCAGTGCCCTCACCTGATCTTGGAACCACTGCTCCACATCATTGCGGCCCGTCTGCATCATGGCCTCGTAGTGGCACCGCATCTCCTGCAGCACCCTGCTCAGGTCCACGGTGGGCTCCGCGTCCAGCTTAATCTGGAGCTTGTCCCCCAGCTGGCCCCTCAGGGTGTGGACTTCCTGTGGGCACAGGAAGAGGACATCCCATTCGTGAGGCCCCCACTGCCCTCCACCCGAAGCCTCATCTCCCACTTCCCGTGCCCTCCTCCCCTGCCACCCAGTGATTTCCCTGTGCTCCCCCAAGGGAGAGTCACCGCCTGCACCAGCCCGCAACCTACAGGGGCTGCGGAGGAAGAGCGGGCTCGCACTAAAGCAGGAGCTCACCTCTGTAGCTGTGAGGCTTAACCACAAGGCAGAGCCTGCAGACCTTCCCTCCTGAGCAGGACGAAGAGCTTCACTTCTTCCCCCAAATGAGCGTGACTTCACCCCCAGAAAGCCTCACACAAAAGGCCATGCACCTGCTCGTGGTTCTTCTTCAGGCAGAGCAGCTCCTCCTTCAGGGACTCCAGCTGCGCCTCTAGGTCACACTTGGAGAGGGTGAGGTCATCCAGCGCCCTGCGCAGGCCGCAGATGTCCGCCTCCCCCAGCTGGCGGAGTGAGTGCTCCGTCTGGTACCTTTAGCCAGGCACACACAGGAATCGAGGTTAGACAGAAGGGCCCCAGGACATTGGCAGCCACTCCACCAGCTGTCCCTCTGCAGTCTAACTGCCAGTTGGCATTTCCTATGTGGCACACTCCCAGCCTAGACAGCAATGGGTATTCCCCACACATGTGACCCTGAGCACCTAAGACAAGCCAGGCAGAGTGGGCAGTACTGAGAGTGCTGGGGTGGGCTGACAGCCAAAGGGGAGGCAGCCAAGTCACCACCCAATTGCCACACCAGCTGATCCCTGCAGACCTTCCTCTTCCACATCCCCTAGTGAGACAGAACCTGGGTTCTCTCAATTTAGAAGCCAAGTGGCAGAATAGGAGGATGGAAATGGCTTTCTTTAGCTCCAGAGGAGTGAGACTTCTACAGAGCCCTGAAAAAAAGACAGTAAAACGCAATGCCCCTTCCCATTCCCAGGTTGGACCCTCTCAGGTGGCATAAACCTTCTGATCTTCACATGCCTCCCTCATAGACTGGAGCATGGTTTCTGTCAGGAGGTACTGTTGCTCACAAATTGGTGGGGCTGCAGGGTGGAAACATCCTCCGGGGAGGCAGCGGAATTGGGTAGGAAATGGACTCAAGGTAGGGAACGTGGGGCCAGGCTCCAGTTCTAGCGCTCAGGGGCCAAGTGACTTCAGGCAGGTCGCTTCAGGGCCCTGAGCTTCTGTATCCTCAGAAAGACAAAGTCACCTCTGCCCAGCCTGCCTCCCCAGGTTCTTAGAACAATAGCAACAGTGGATGGTGCATTCTCAACCACGTTGTGAACTGTAAAAGCAAAACAATTGAGGGACAGGGTGGGTGTTCTTTCAAAGGCTCAGGCATAAGGCTCTGTATGTTTCTCCTGCTGCAACTGTCGGTCTGGGATCTTGGTCACTTACACCTCTGATCCCAACTGCATCACAAGACCGAAGAAGTCAGGGTAGGCACCTGGCTCCTCCCTCTGCCTGCCCTGCCCCAACTCACTTGGTCCTGAAGTCATCTGCAGCCAACTTGGCATTGTCTATTTGCACAACCAGCCTGTTGTTCTCAGATTTGATGCACAGGATCTGGGGAAAGAAAGCAGGCTCAGTAATTCACTATCTCCAGAACCATCGATGGCCTCAGGTCAAAAGAAGTTCCATTGGCTAAGATTCACAGCATCCCCTTTGGACAACACAACTCCCAAACACGTAAGAGATGCTGGTGTGATGCGGGATGGGGGACAGTGTGCAAGAAGATGCTTGACAAAGGCTGAAGGCATACAACCAGAGGACCTGGGAGATAAAAAGAGTAGCAAACTTAACATGTAACAGAGACTTAATTTTATTTCACCAGCTGTGATGCTTCCCCTGATATAAACAAGATCTGAAATCTAGGCCACAGAACAATGGGCTGTATATGAAAGGTTTTAGACATAGGAGGGCCCGTTCTTTTTTTATATACATAATTTTTTAATGTTTATTTATTTTTGAGAGAGAGACAGAGCATGAGCAGGGGAGGGGCAGAGTGAGAGGGAGACACAAAATCCGAAGCAGGCTCCAGGCTCTGAGCTGTCAGCACAGATCCCATTGCAGGTATTGAACACACAAACTGCAAGATCATGACCTGAGCTGAAGTCAGATGCTTAACTACTGAGCCAACCAGGTACCCTGGGTGAACAGGGGGACTTGTTCTTAATAAGAAATCCCTTATGTTGGTTGGTCAACTTACCCCAAAGGTCTTCTGTGAATCTACCCAGGTTTTTTGGCCCCCATTATGACATTCTTTGTCTTCCCATCTCCAAAACTAAGATGTAGGCCCTTAAGAAGTGTTGCATTGATTTACAAAGGGGACAGCAGATATGCAGAAGAGACCAATTTCTGCGGCTTGTACCATGACTGCCTTGCACTGCTTTTGCAACTACAACATTAGATTTGTAAGGACTGACACTAAGTAAACATACACTCAGAATCCTGGAGAGTCAAATCCTACATCTCGTCTTTTACATGTTCTCATTCACCTCCACTCGAGAGATTCTCTTCCCACAATCAGAAGGAAAGAAAGGGAGGAAGGAAGGAAGGAAGGAAGGAAGGAAGGAAGGAAGGAAGGAAAGAAGGAAGGATGGAAGAAAGAAAGAAAGAAAGAAAGAAAGAAAGAAAGAAAGAAAAGAAAGAAAGAAAGAAATGTCACCTGTGACTGTTTCCCCTGCCAATCCAGGCCCTGAAAATTCCATGCAAGTATCAGTAATCTTTTTCTGCAAAGGGCCAGACAGGAAATATTTAAGGCTTTGAAGGCCATGTATCTCTGTCACAACTCTGCCATTATAGCACAAAAGCAGCCATACATAATACATTAATGAATGAGCATGGCCATGTACCAATAAAACTTTATTTATAAAATCAGTCAGTAGGCTAAATGGGGCCATAGTTTACCAACCCCTAATCTGGAGCACCACAGACCTCACCTTCTGCTGGAGTTCCTCAATCGTCCAGAAGTAGGACTGGTAGTCTGGACACACACTGGACTCATGGCATTTGCTCGACTCTCGGATCCTGGTCTCCAGCTCCGCGTTCTCCCGCTCCAACTGGCGCACCTTCTCCAGGTAGTTGGCCAGGCGGTCGTTCAGAAATTGCATGGTCTCCTTCTCATGGCCGTTCGGGGCACCTTCCCCATAGTTCTCACACACACCAATGTTGCCAGGAATGTCGCGGGTCCCTGGAAAGGGGCAAGCGGTTTGGCAGCTGTGGGGTACACAGAGGCTGGGTCGGCCCAGCGGGGTTGCCCCCACACGCACTCGGTTGGCATGTGCTAGGGTGGCCGACAGGCACAGGGAGGCAGCCGTGGGCTCTGAAACCTGTCCACTGAGGAGAGAACTACAATGATTAGAAGTCATGTTGCTACAGGCCAGACTCATGCTTTGCCCACAGTTGGATTTGCTTAAAGATGAAGCCTTCCTTCTCCTCCAGACCTTATATAGGCCTGCAGTGGGTGTTGGTGCAAGAAAATAGGCATTTTCCTCATTAATATTTATGTTGATTCTCATACAATCACTCTATTAGTCAGTGATTTTGTCTCTCATAAAGAGTTAATGAGCTCATGAAAGAGGCCTTCACCCACACAGGAAGCTTCCCCTCACTACAGGGTCCTAGAACACAGAGAAAATGAGATCTTCTCCAAGTGGCCCACGTTCTGTGGTTTATGTCCCTTTCCCCTCAGTTAGCTTACGTCTGTGAGCTCATCAAGAACCAGAGACTCCCAAGATCCCCCCAAAGTCTCTCCGACTCTATTCTTTTCCTGCCTCCAAACATTCCCATGCTGGCAAAGTCTAAGATAGTAATCAGGCACATTGAGGAAAGAAAATCAAATTTCTTTGAAATTAGTTTGTTTCAGGAGATGTGTATGGAGTCTCCAATGTGAGACATGGCTTAGCCTGCTTGGAGGGAGGGGGTTAGATTTTTAGTAAGAGGAATTAGAAAGTAAATGAACTCAATAAGGCAATAAGAGAGGGTGTTTAAAAAAAAAAAGTTGCATAGATTTTAAGAAGAGAGCACACTGAGTGACCAGAAAAAGACTTCATGGAACGGGGAGCATGGAAAATGTGTTTTGGATGATGGTTTCCAGGAGGGGTTGGGGGAGACAGCCTCTCTCATAGAGACCGAAATGAACAGAATCCAACGTGTCTAGGAAATGGAAAATAGTCTAGCTATGCTGACGCTTATAATGAAGACACATTTGCCAGCACTGGAAAGTTGCATTTGGTCCAGGTTGTGGGAAGCCTTGAATGCCAGGACCACCCCATATATAGTCTTCAGGTAAAGGTAAATCAAAGTAGGAATTTGCCCCTTGGAAGCTGACTCTCTTCAAATATGAGGAAAAATAAATATCCAGGTTCCTTTAGAAGCAATGTAACAGAAAAGAGATGAAAGTTTCCTGTACAAACATTAGAGAACAACACTGGGCCAGAACAATGAAAGAGAAACCTAACTTCCAAATTGATTTTGGTGTTTGGAAACTGAGTAGGCAATCTTTAATTACCCATGGGTCAAGGGAGACATCAAATGAGAAATTAAAGTATTTTAAACTGAATTAAAACAAAAGTACAATCTATCAAACTGATTTGAGCAATTAAGACTTTCCCTGTGCAGGTGTGAAACAGATAAGTAGTTTTGAAAGTGGGGGGAAAAATTCATGAATGAAACAGGGCAATCTGTGATTCCCAAGAAATAAAATTATGTTTTTGTGTATTAGAGTCTATAGGCTAATTAAGGCGGGCAGTGATTAGCACTTTATGGTGTCTGTTCTCAGGCGCCTCCCCCTCCTTTCTGGCATCTTCCCTTGTAAGACACTGGTCATCTCACTGACTGACTCCCTCTTCACCTTGTTTAAGAAGATACACACTCAAGAACTTTGATCTTTCATCTTTTGAAACATTGTGCATTTCAAAGAAATGCACATACCTTGATTGTCCATTACTTAGCAGACTCTAGAATAAATTTAAATTTCCTTAATCTTCAGACATACTCAGAGCATCAGAAGCTTTATGGCCTCCTCTATTCCTAAACATATAAGGCCGTGGCCGGTTGTTCAGTAAGCTCTGGAAAAGGGCAGCCAGCCAGCTTCTAGGCTATGCTAATGAAGACGCTTTGACCCCATCCCTAAGATGAATGAATTCACCAGGAGGGCCCTTGAGGCAGCAGTACGTGTTTTAGGTGGCTCTAAAACATGGAATCTGGCCCAAAATGGGTCTCAAAGTCCTCTAGTCTAGGGCCTTTTGGCATTAAATCCCTTCTGATAACCTTCCAACTCAGCATCCAGTCCACCACTCTCTGGAAGGCCTGTTCCCTCATTGGCTCACAGTTTCCTAGGCTTTGTGCAAGATGCTGGGGTCAAGAGATAAATAGCAACCAGCTTTGTCTTCAGGGGCTTTCAATATAAGGGACTATTAGAAAGACCTTTATGCAAAAATCTATGTTCCTCCATAAGTCCATTGCTTTCATTTCTTCCTTCCTTCATTCAACAAATATTGAGTGAGTACCCATTTTGTGCCAGACAGGCTCTGATGCTGGATACTGGTGGTATGTGAGCAAGTAAGCCAGAGAGTTTGAACTTCAGCTAATTTACTTTCAAGCTCTATCCATGGGGTCCCATACAGGATAATCCAATCATTCTGCCACAGTCGCAGATCTTCAGCTCTTCGTAACAAATGGCTGTAATCATCCTCACCATCCTGAGTACGTTCCTCTGTACATACCTTCCATGGAGTCTCTACCACTCTTAAGTGAGAGCCCTAGAATGGAATTTCAGATAAGCTGGAATTAAGAGTCTGCCAGCAGATGGCCCAGCAAACCTTCTTGCCCAGGACTCTTGTGTGAGTATGCTGGTGCCACCAACTCTTCAACCATGGGACCCACCCAGCCACCAGCTGGTCCCATATACAATCAGTGAGACCCATGAGGACACTCCCCCTTAACTACTCCATGTAGAGATATGGGCAGTATTCACCAAGGCAGTGTTTACCTCCATCAGTGAACTTGTCCCAGTGAGCTACTCTGAGTGATCCAATATTCATATTCGCTCCAATATTCAAAGCCCTCTCAAGGCACCATGAGGATTGCAGGGATGAATCAGAAATTCCCATGTCTGCAAAAAGCACAGAGCAGAAGGAGAAATAGGTCATGTCACTCAGAAGAAAGAGAAATCACAGAGAAAGCTGGGGTGAGGGGCGGCCATCAAAGAGACTTTATTTGAAGTTTGAAAGATAGATAAGATTTGAACAGGCAGAGGAAGGAGAGAATTTTCTAGAAAAAAAAAAGATATGCACAGGCACACACTCAGAAGCAAAGACACGCATAATGAGCTCCGGAGAAGCAGGGGGTGCAAACTTAGCAATGCGGGTGTGTAGCCAACAGAGGCCCGCCTGAAAAGAAACCACCTTGATTGACACAAAAATGTACATCATGAGAGTCAAACCACATTTTAAAGCCTATAAAAGTGAAATGTGTGCTCATTTCCGCTAAAAATGTGGTCTCCTTATATTTTTGTAACTTCAACACAGGTGATTCTCAAACTTTAGGCCATGTCAGAATCATCTGGCGGGCTTGCAAAAATGCAGATTTCCAGGCTCCAAGCCAGAGTTTCTGATTCAGTAGGTTTGGAGCCAGGCCCAAGAGCCTGCATTGCTAACAAGTTCCCAGGTGATACTGACTCTGGGGTCTTGGGAGCACACTTTGAGAACAGGGCCTCTGCTCTCCGGGAAAAGAGAAGAGCCTGGTGGTGGCTGTCATCCTATGTAAATGAAGCACAACGCAGCAAAATGGTATTTGAGCGGGAGGGGCCAATGTTTGGGCACATTTGAAATCTGTGAGCATATGTTTTCCTCAGTATAATAAGCAAGTTCTGTTTGTTTTCTTCCTAGTTTACTCCTCTTCATAGAGGTTTGTTTTATAAGAACATCTAAGACCGGAGAAGGGAGGGACAAAAGGGGAAGCCCGTACAGTGTTTGTTAGGCCAGTGGGTAAGAAGCCTGCCCACATGAAACAATGTAGAGGACAGATGAAGGTCAAGTGAAGTGATACTTACTAACATTACTAGGTGCTGGGAGCCTGGCTTGGCACTTACACAGGATCTCTCTCTCTCTCTCTCTCTCTCTCTCACACACACACACACACACACACACACACACCTGTATATCCAGAATTGATACACGCTATCACATTTGACCACCTACTATATGCTACCCAGTATTGAACCATGTGCTTTAATCCTTTCAACCACACTGAAAAGTAGTTACCAATATCCCAGCATAGAATAAGAAAAAGCTCAGAGCAGTTAGGTAACCCATCTGAGCTCACAAAAGTAGAAGAGGGAATCCGTGAAACATTAGCTCAGGTCGGCCAGACGCTCGAGCTCCTAGCCAGGAGCCCAGACACCCATTCCATCTGCTCCTTTCATGCAACAAACAGGTGCGCGTCCCGTCCCCCTTCGTGCTGCACCCTCGTCCAAAGAGCTGGAAATATAGCAGGGGACAGAACAGAGTCTTCTGGAAAGTTCTGGGCAGACAAGAGAGATGACCAAAGTAGCAGTTTAGGAAAAGTAGTGCCCATTAAGCACCCTTGGAATGGGAATGCTGAATCTCCATTTTATGCGCCCTCTAGTACATACTGTAGCGCCTGGCACATAATACACACTCAGGAACTATTAAGCAAGAGAGTGAAAGGCTGGTGGTGTGTGCAGGGTAAACGTGGCACAGAAGAGACGGGGCAGACAGAAGAAGAGGAGGCTCTTACAAGACCCTCCCCCCTCCCTGGCAGCACGTGATGGAATCCAAATCCCGCCCCCAGCAGTGCTGACAGGAAGGAAGGGATGGGAGGCAGAGGTGTTACAAGAAGATTCTGCCGAAAGACTCCATGAGGCTGAGTGATTTGCTGTATATGGGGGTCAAAGGAAGGAGGGACCCCAAAAGTGCTCATGAGGTCCCTGGGTTCCTGGGACAATGATGTGTTGGGAAAAGGAAGCCGGGAAGTCAAGGCAAAGAACAGGCTCAAGGGGGAGAGGCTGAATTGAAGTTTGGAAAATGTGAAATATAGCCAAGTGGGACTGCCCACCAGGAGGTCGGAGACAAAGGCCTGAATTGCTTGAACCCAGTGAGAAGCTCTCCTGAGCCGCTAAGATTTCTTCTTACGCCTGGCAAACAGGTAGGGCTGTTGTTGAGTTAGCCCAGAGGCTCATAGCTGAACAGGGCAGCAATTCTCAAAGGGAGGATCCCCTCCTCCCCCTCCCCCCCCCACTAGAGGGGAGGTGGCAAGGAAGATAATTTGACTAGAGGAAGTGTCATTTAAAAACAAATACAACCTGTATTCTAAATGAGCTGTCTTTTAGTCAGGATTGAGTTCAGTATTTATATTTTCGAAAGCTAAAACAACATTAAGTGAGAAGTGGGGGATTTCTTTTTTAAAGGTTTATTTTTGAGAGAGAGAGAGAAAAAACAAGTGGAGGAGGGGCAGGGAGAGAGGGAGACAGAGGACCCAAAGTGGGCTCTGCACTGACAGCAGAAAGCCCTGTGTGGGGCTCAAACTTACGAACCACGAGGTCATGACCTGAGCAGAAGTCGGACACTTAACCACCTGAGCCACCCAGGGGCCCCGAAGTGAGGGATTTTTTAAAATATGCGTCAAATGAGAAGGCATGGATGAGGAAAAGTTGAGAAGCACTAAATTAGGTGGAGAAAGACAAAGAAATGATTCAATAAGATGAGCTCGTGAAGATTAGTATAAGTGGCCATCAGAAGGGGTGAATTTGATTTTGTTCTTTGTAGGGAGGATGATGCGGGTGTGGCAAGGTGGAGCCTTAGGTATCATACATCATGGACCCCAACACATGAAAATCGGTACCTAAATAAAAAATGCTCCTGTTCAGGAAAGTCCAGAATTCTACCTTGATATTGTTGGCTTCCAGTGTAAACAGTGGGAGCAGAAGTGTGGGCCCTTCCCCAAAGCTCGCTCAGTGATGGCAGCATCTGCCCCTGAGGTCGGCAGCTGGACACCCTTACTCTTTCCACTTTCCTGGTATTTGGGAGAAATGGCATTTGAGTGAAAAAAAAAAAAACAGGCAATGAGTGCAGGGGCCTGCAGAGGCCTGCCTGATGTCATTATGAGAAGCCTAGAAGAAAATATTACAAATCAGCACACCGGTAGTGCAGGGGTGGTAATCAAGACCAATGGGCTCAGGACTTACTAGGTGGCTCAAAACTGGATCTGGTCCCAAGCCACAGTCTCAGGGGAAGAAAAATAATTAATCTGGTTGAAATTATTGTGACCACAGCAAAGCCTGATACTGCATCTAGGCCATCAGGCCAATCTATGAGGATAGCGAGATGTAGGGAGGCCGAGGGGAAGGTGCAGATGGGAGAGTCACACTGTGAGTGCTTGGGTTTGGGCACCAGAGGGCGCCCTGAGCCCTCAGGCCATAATTATGGATGAGGGTAAAACCACAATGTCCAGGTGCCCTAGGCCAGGCTGGAGAGCCACCTGCCATCCTCCCTAGCCTGCAGCACCCCCCCCCCCCACATCTGAATAGCATTTCCTGCCACACCCAGTAGCCTCAGGGGTCCCACAATCAGAGTGCAATCAGGGTGTGACCTGGCCAGGCAAGTGTGGGTCAGGCCAGATTTTCATGGCCCTGTTGCATGAAAAGCTATGGCTACTCCTTAAAACATATGATTCTTGTGAGTTACTTGAGAGCCCACTGGACATTTGGACAATTTTGTCCTCTGAGACTCCAAAGAATGCTGTTTTTTAATGTTGGTTAGACCACTTGGAGTGAAAAACTAAGCTCCAATAACAGAGTGATTGGTTTTCATTATTGCTTATAAGTGGACAAGGTGGGTGGTCAAACTTCTAGACCACCAACTCAGAAATACATGGCCCCTGATACTGCTAATGGGTTTTGCTACCACCTCCTTAGTCCCTCTTTCCTTCTAAGAGGGAAAGATTATCCATCCCCCAGGGAGCCCCGTAAACCAATATCCACCTTCTCTGTGCCAAGCGCATCGTATGGATTATCCCTCAGCAATATTGAAAGGAAATAGAATTTTTCTAACTTTACAGCTGAAGAATAAGTCTCAAGAGAGTGTCGTGGCCTGGCCAACTTCACTTAACTGGTGTCACAGACGGTAGAATTTGAGCTCAGATCTGCCCAACTCCAGAGCAAGTACCCTTCCCACCATACTATGCTACTCGGCAGAAGATCTGAATTTGCACTGATATTGGGACCAAGTTCCACAGGTGAGCCGAAATTTGAGAGCATCATTCTTCTGGGCATGCTCAGCACATGCCAGAAGCAAAATTGACTAGCACAGCAAAGAAGGTGCATAATCTCTCAGGTGCTTTTCCACCGTGTCTGACTGTGACCCACCTGGGCCTGAGTCAGAGCCATGTCCAAGAGGCAGACTCACATCTTTGGAGCACGCATCCCTACTGTGTTCCTCAACTATGGCACTCCAAAGGCAACAGGAGAAGAGACAAGGACACATCTCTCAGGAGGAAAATATGCCCAGGACCCAGACAACTGTCCCCAGTACCCAAGCTAAGAGAGCAGGCGATAATTCCTTGCCTCTACACAGAAGCCAAGTTGAATGAGAGAAAAAAAAAACTTGGCAACTTGGCCAGGGCAGTTCTCAGCATGACCTCCCTTTGGCTAGATTGGAACTCTAAGTTGTGTGATTTTGCTCTTGGACAAAATACCAAGACGCTAAAGAGGCCAAAAGCATGGCAGGAACATGTTAGTTCTGACCTGTTCTGAAGGAATTCAACCTTGGCAACCAACATGTCTTCCTTTCACCAACCCATAGAGATCGACGGGCAAGTTAAGTACAAATCCAATGTCAGCAAAGGGCCTTCATCCAGAGGCTAAGACCCCAGTGCCCCAGTGAGAGATCCTGGCAGTGACAAGACATGTCGGGGCCAATGACCACCCAAGGTCTTGAGGACCAGAGCTCTTTATCACACCATATACATTGCCAAGCACCAGAAGTGTAGCACTTAATACAGGAAGGAGGTTTATTGACCATTTCGTACAGGAACCAAATTACATCTTAGGAGACTCTGAAGTACTGGAATAGAATGCAAATTGCAGAAGAGGTATTAGGAACAAACAATAGCTTAAGTGAAAGACAATTACAGCGTTGGATGGGGGTGTGCAGTGTGGGGACACATAGGGAGTCACTGCTTAGAAGTTTCTGTTATGCTCTGATTCAGTGAAAATGCCTCCAGTGAGTTCAGTCTTCTTGGAAGGAAGACTAATGAGCAGGTGAAGGCAATCCTAGTCTGAGTGCAACCAGCCTTAACCTCCTGCACCAGCACTCAGACCTTCAGAATCACTTCTCAGCACAGATGCCACCAGCTGAGAGAGGACAGGTGGCCGGGACACAGCTTGGATGAATAACACAGGAGGCAGCTGTAGAGCAGGGATTGATGGGGAGTCTGCAAGGAGAGAGAGGAAGAGTTAGAAATAGGGAGTACAAAGATGTATCAGTGATGCACAGAAGAGGCAAGACCAAAAAGGACAAAGGACAGGTCTGCCACCAAGTCACACTGCACAATGAAATCT
>CM053565.1:37143679-37227457 GCA_028646485.1 Cryptoprocta ferox
CTGGAGCTCCTCAATGGTCCGGAAGTAGGACTGATAGTCTGGACACACACTGGACTCATGGCATTTGCTCGACTCTCGGATCCTGGTCTCCAACTCCGCGTTCTCCCGCTCCAGCTGGCGCACCTTCTCCAGGTAGTTGGCCAGGCGGTCATTCAGGAACTGCATGGTCACCTTCTCATGGCCGTTCGGGGCACCTTCCCCATAGTTCCAACACACTCCAATGTTTCCAGGAATGTCACGAGTCCCTGGCAAGGGGCAAGCAGTTTGGCAGCTGTGGGGCACACAGAGGCTGGGTCGGCCCAGCGGGGTTGCCCCCACACGCACCCGGTTGGCATGTGCCAGGGTGGCAGACAGGCACAGGGATGCAGCCTTGGCCTCTGCTCCAGGCTGGACCCCAACATCAATGGAGGAGCCGCAGACATTTGTGGCTTCAGGCATCAGGATGCTTCCCGGACAGTGGGATGAGCTGATGTAGCAGGAGGTCATGGTGTTGGGCTGAGGTAGCACAGGAGCTTCAGAGCAGCTGTGAAGGCCAAGCCACTGAGTGTGACAATCCCCTTCCCAGCTCGGCCTTTTATACCCCATCCCAGGTGGGTGTTGGCTCAATGCTTTGACCTCAGTGCCTTGATTCTCTACCTCCTGTTGTACTGTCATCCTGTTACTCAGCTGTTGAGTTTACCATTAAGAGTTCCTCGCCTCGTTAAAAGAATGTTGATGATTTGAGGTGCCTTCTGGCTCTTTGATATCAGGTTGTCTGTTGATAGAAAGTCAGAAACTTTTATTATTTTTCAAAGAATAAAATCCCATTAGCCCTCAGATGTTTATACCTTGACTAGAGTTGACGTGCCCACACAGAAGGAATGACTGTTCCTGTTGGTCATAGGATAAACCCCTATGACCACAATGGTGCTCACTTGGGTTAAGACTAAACCAGCCTCCTCTATCCAGGGAAGAGCCGGGTTCTTGCTGGTAGATGTTATGGGTTTGGGTTATCAAAAAGTTCACATTTCTTCCTACTTCTCTTTGCCTTTGATAAGTCTGTTCATTCAACATGCATCTCCTGGCACATTCTATGTGCCAGGTACTATGCCATGTGCCTGCCATACAGTTAGTTAAGCCTGACATAGTTCCTGTCCATCAGAAAGCAACCCAAACTTAGATAGCCATGGATGTTTTAAATAGATTGTCTGAGAAGATCATCAGCATAAGGGTGGTCCTGAACCTTGCCTGATCTGGACCAGGAAAGGTAAGCTCACTTAACCCAGAAACAAACAAAAATGAACAATAATCTTCTTAAATTCCAAGGCTGTGAACCTCAATGAACATTGGAGTTATCAGAGTCAGTATGGGGGTTTTTGCTGCCTTACTTCCTTGATTCTAAAGTTCTTCACTGAGCCCTTGCATATGTGTTAGGGGATTTATCAACAATGTTGTTTAATCCTTCCTACCACCCTGTAAAGTGAATATTCTTATCATAACTTTACAAAAGAAAGAAATATGACACTGAGGACCAGAGACATGAAGTCATTTTTCTAGGATCAACCCCTTATAACATGGCAAAGCCTGTGGTCAGTATCAGTTTCTTTCGACTCCAGAACCCATTCTTGTTCTCTTCACCTTGCCCATCCCCCAATAGAAGAATAAGTGTGTCATTGCCAGAACTAATAAGGATTATAAGGTCTAGAAATTGGACAAGAAGTTGAAGTTAAGAGATAAAATAAGAATTTAACATTCCATATTATTCTTTGTGTCTCAGAAAATACAAATGTTGGGATACCAGAGAAATAGAGCAAAGTTTCTCCAAGGACCATGTAGAAAGATGCCCAGGAGAAATCTCCATCTCCAAAATTATTATACTACATCTCATACCCCACTACCTCTTGGTATCAGAGAACCAAGACTGCTGACTACTAAGGTCCCAAAAGTTCTCTCTCAAAATTTGTGGCAGGAGATAGATTGTCCCTGAGGACTGAGAAAGACCTAATATGAGTAAAACTAAGTTATCAGAGTCAGTATGGGGGTTGTAACTAAATCTTTGTGAAAATGAATGTTTTCCAGTGCTCTAAGCATTGAGCAAAAGCTGAATAGACATCTCTATAGGGACCAGATATGTATATATGAAACATAAGCTATTGGAGTTCTATCAGGAAGAAATACAGAAGTCTGAGACGTCTGTCCAGATTGGGTTTCCCAGGAAAGGTAACTAGTGGTCAGCTCTGTCCTAAGGGTTACTCAGAGCTCATCAATGAATAACTCTTTATAGACATCATAATTAGAAGACCTCACCAGGCCAGCCCATCTCATCCTTCAGAGGCCTCTGGGTGCAATCTGCATAGGTCACATCTTCAAACACCACTTTGTTACTCCTCTGTCTCATCACATAGCAACAAGCTTCTCTATAAACCAGAGAACTAGATTTATAAAGTCATTTCTTTTGACCCACTAAATCGAATCTATCTTTTGACTTTATTCTCTGGCAGGATTCATTCTATTAGCTAAAAACTCATGATTTCTTCCATCTCAAAATACACAACACTCATTACTGCATAACATCACTGCTGAGGCATTCTATGTCTGGGTGACGCTCCTCTCTACTGAAGCTTCATCATGGTCCTGGCTTGGGCTTCTACTGAGTGTGCTGTTTTGCATAATGACACTGATGTTGCGTGTCTCTTTGTAAAGTTGCTTTGTTCCACTGATTTGCATTTTTCTCAAAGGAGGTGAGTGTGGGGTGAGGATCCTTGCCCTCATATCTAAGACTGCCTTTCTTCCCAACCCCTTTAAAAAGAGTCCCTGTGGCCCTTGGTAACCAAACATGAGCCAGGTTCAGTGACAAAGTGGTGAGGACAGAGTGTGAGAGATGGAAGCCTTCGGCCCTCCTTCACTCACCTGTGTGCACACAGTTCTCTAACTGAGCCTGACTTTTAAAATACCAGTCTCTAGAAGCAAGAAGCCTACTACAGATAGGAAGGCAGAGTTGTGGTCTTGGGTTGCTATTTTCAAACATGGTGTTGTTATAGATGGATGTATCTCAACCAGTGGGAGGGAAACGTGTGGACCTGTAGACTAGCACCCAGAAATTGCA
This sequence comes from Cryptoprocta ferox, assembly GCA_028646485.1. Lineage (NCBI taxonomy): Eukaryota > Metazoa > Chordata > Mammalia > Carnivora > Eupleridae > Cryptoprocta > Cryptoprocta ferox. The sequence continues at coordinate 37,146,765 of CM053565.1, forward strand.
CCTAACCCACAGCCTACTTTTTCTATGCCATGGCTCCTGCTGCAGGAAGATGCATGGAGCATTCACAGGTTTGTGTCCTGTATGGGAACATTGCCCATCACATAATACAGTGGACGCAAACGTTGAAGACAGCTCCTGTGTGTGGAGCCTCATACTGCCATGTCTTCTAGGTGTTAGGAAATGGTGCCAAAGAAAATTGTAGGTCAAGAAACTCAGGAAGACTCTTAAGAGAAGAGTAATAAACAATAATAATAATAATAATAATAATAAATCATCTATTATTCTAGGTATACAACTCTAGAGTGTGGAAAAGGCACACTTTTATTCAAATTAGATAGGATTTTACCATCAGGTTTCTTAGATAGATACAGCTCCAGAATCCACAAAGTTTATTCACTTAATCAATGTTGATTTCCTCCTATCATGACATCCTCTAGACACTAGTAGTGCATCTATAAAAGACACAGTCCCTGCCTTAGAGTGAGGGAGACATTTGTGACAATGCACCACAGTGGCCTACAGTGGTGGTGCCACACTCACTCTGAGGTCTTCATACAAGTCATCATCTTTCTTCCCACTACCCATTACCCTGCAGCCCAAGAGCAGAATCTACTTTTCCTTTGTAACTGTCTATTCCGTACATCAAGTATTTCTCTGTGGCATCAGCTGGGTGTCCTACAGTTCAATTTAATTCCTACGTTATCTACCTGGATTTAGCATCAGATCCCACAAGGTAAGGGCTCAGTCCCACAAGGCTGTCCTTCTTCAGATACCAATCGTAAGTCCCAGGTTGTCACCTGTCCTTCTGAATGACTAGCTATAGATCAGCATTCCCATGACCCCTTCTTTTGGTGTGATAATTTTCTGGGATGACTCACGGAACTCAGGGAAACATGCATGTTTACCAATTTAGTATCAAGGATATGGTAAAGGACATGATGAATAGCCTGATAAAGAGACACATAGAGCAAGATATGTGGGGAGGGGTGCAGAACTTTCATGCCCTCTCTGAATGAGTGATGCTCCCTGCACCTCCATGCATGCACCAAGCCAAAAACTCTCTGAATCCTGTACTTCAAGGATTTTTATGGAGGCATTATCATGTAGGTATCACTAACTCAGTCTCCAGTCCCTCACCCCTTCCCAGAGGATGGGGAGTGAGGTGGACAATGCCAAGATTCTAATCATAGCTAACTTTTTGTGGTGACCAGTCCCCATCCGAGAGCCCACCAAGAGTGGCTTCATTGGAACAAAAGACATGCCTATCACCCAGAAAATCCCAAGAGACCTAGGAGCTCTGTGTCAGGAACCAGGATCAAAAACCAAATATCAGAACAAAAGATATTCCTAGTGTTCTTATCACTTAGGAAATTACAGAGCCTTAGGAACGCTGTGCCAGGAACTGAGGGCAGAGACCAATGTACATACTTTTTTAGAAAATATCCAAACCTTAATTTCTGAGCTGCCTGATCTCAATCAGCTTATGTAACCTTCAGATGCATTTGCTTTCTCCTATGAATGCTTTAAATAATATTTACACCCAGGGCTACTAGTAAGAATAAAGGCTACCAGGTGGACAAAACTCCTAACATAATGCCTAGCACAGAGTAAGCACTTAATAAGTATAAGTTCCCTTCCCCTGCAGGGTCTACAACCATCACCATCACCCCCCTTTAAAAAGGGGTGCCTGGGTGGCTCAGTTGGTTAAGTGTCTGACATTTGGTTTCAGCTCAGTTCATGATTTCACAGTTTCATGAGTTCAGGTCCCATGTTGGGCTCTGCATTGACAGCACAGAGCCTGCTTGGGATTCTCTCTCTTTCTCTCTCTCTCTCTCTCTCTCTGCCCCTCCCCTTGCTCATGCTGTCTCTGTCTCTCTCAAAATAAATAAGTAAACTTAAAAAATGTGTTAAAAATCTTGGTGTTTTCAGAACCTAAAAATCAGAATGGCTTATAAATACATGAATGTATGCTGCAGTTTGATGTAGTCTCATTTGTTTATTTTGTTTATTTTTTTATTTTATTACTTGTGCTTTATGTATCATATCCAATAAATCACTGCCACGACCCATTTTCCCCCACATTTTCTTCTATGAGTTTTATGGGTCTGGGTCTTATATTTAGGTCTTTAATCCACTTCAGGTTACTTTTTGTGAGTGGTGTAAGATAGGGCTGAACATCCCTGTTTTCCCAGTATCATTTATTAAGAGACTACCATTTTCTCACTGAGTATTCTTGGCTCCCTTGTCAAATATTATTAAATGGCTATATATACATGGGCTTAGTTCTTGATTCTCTTGATTCCATTCCATTGGTCTATGCGTCTGTTTTTGTGCCACTGTTTCTGTGTCTACAGCTCTATGATATAGCTTGAAATCAGGGAAAGTAAGGCCTCTCCCTTTGTTCTTCTTCAGATGTCAGTATTTTCTTAAAGCTCCCCCAAGTGGTTCCAATGTGCAGTCGAGGCTAAGAAGCAGTGACTTAGAAGAGCAAGGAAAGAGAGAATGGGAAAACCATTGTGGAATTGTGAAGCCTAGCGCTGCAGAGCCACACAGGTGCAGGTTCTGGCTCTACTACAGTTTCTAAGCCACAGAGCCTTCACAGTCTCCTGGGGAAAGTACAGGTCATGAAATTTGCCCTGAGAGTTACTCAGGAGGATTCACACCCCAGAAAGCAGCATTCCGTGGCCAATGAAACTCCTTCTAACAAAGCAGCGCGAGGCCACAAGACCTTATCTGTAATTTTGAAGTCCAAAACATTCTAAAAAACCAAGTTTTCTCCTAACTCGTTTGTCTTTGTACAGTGGTTATTTATCCCACTCGGCAGAACTATCCATACACTTCATGGCAGAATCAGTAAGGAGTTTTTTCCCAAGACCTTCCCCACAGCCATCAGAGGTCTGGGAGAAAGAACACCCAGCCACTGATTGGAGGGGGAAGGCGGGATGGAGGGTGACTCTGAGGAATCCACTTTCTCATACTTTTCGGGTACCCATGAAGGGTGGGTCAGGATCAGAATGTTGAATCTGGTGTGTGGTTAAAGCCTGTGAGGGTAGAGCCACCCCCCTGGGCAACGTGGGGACGCGTCCAACATGTCCCTCACCTGCAGAGGAGGGGCATTCACAGAAAGGAAAGAATCACTTCAAAGGCTCAGGTCCTCCTTGGCTTAGATTCTGGGAAGGAGCTCCTGGGAACCCAGGGACTGGGTGTGGCATCCAGCAGACAGAGGGAAATGGGAGCTAGAAGGAGAAGGTCTCAGACAAGATCCCTTTCCTCCCAGACCAATGCATGAGATTAGGACAGGTCTGTGTGTCCCACAAGCAGGCTGTGAGTTGGGTCTTCTAGATTCATGACACATAGATCCCTTTTGCTATCATCAAGGAGGAGCTGAACCCCTTCTCAACCACCCATCCTCCACCCAGCCCCAGGGAATCTGGGGCCCCTTATGCACTCTTGATCAGTATCAGAGTGACAGAATGCTCCCAAGTCCTGGCCATGGGACTTAGTGCTTGAGGACAGGTAACCCAGAAGGCAGGACCCAATTATTTGGACCCTTCTCCACCCCAGGAGAGCCTTCTTCTAGGGCTGACAAGGCAGGATTAGGGATGTGTTTTCATTTAAGGAGGGGGTGTTTCTGGACGGAGAGTCTCTGCTCCCAGCGCTGCCCCTCACTAGCTGGGTGGCCCAAAGCAAGTCAGTCAGTTCTTCTGGTCCCTGGTTTCCCCACTGAAAATGCAAGCTCTGGAACAGACCATGGGCTTGAACTCTTGAGCACAACCCAAGTAAGAATTACATTGCAGATTTTGCAACCATACATGTGCAAGACACACATACATATTATTTTCTATTCTGTTCTCTCTCACTCTCACTCTCTTTCTCCCTCCCTCAAGCTGATCAAAATCCACTAAAATGACTTCACAGACCTTCAATGGATCACAGGTATAGTTTAAAATACACCACACCAGTGCCCACTATAACTTGGTGACGTAACCTGACAACAGTAGACACATTCAACAGGCGCCTTCATTTATTAATTTATTCTTTTAATTCATTGGGCAAGAACCAGAAAAGAGATGTAGCTCCTTAAGCACTACAGAAGGAACATGGCCCCACTGAGAAAACTTGAACATCAAAACACAGGTGGAAGTCGTAGAAAGCCGCAGGGGTGCCCCACCTCAGAGATGAGCCGTCTGTAAGGTGGATATTGGCCATGGGGGAGTATCTGGCTTCCTGTGTCTCTCATGTGCGCCGTTGGGAAGGTCCCCACTGCCCTGTGACCAGGATATGCTGCTACCCTGGCAGCCTCGGGCACACAGGGTGGGCTCAAGGAGGCAGTACTGCATGGGGCTTGTGGGGTGCAGGTCACAGGACCCCTTTGTGTGTTGCCTGAGGGAGGGCATGTGGATTGAAGGCATTCTGCAATCGAGATGCACAGAGATGGTCCATCCTCAAGCCCAGCTGCTAAGAAAAGGCAGACTTGGCCCGAGTCTCTGCCCTCCTACCTTACTAGCTTGGGCCCCAGGGCAAATTATGTTCTCTGAGCCCCATATCTTCATCTGCAATAACAAGGACAGTAATGTTAACTGCATAGCCTGGTATTAAGTCTCAGGGGAAATAATGCTGAAATCCATAGGAAGAGAGAAAACAGGGCTCATCAGAGAAGATCAGGTCTTCTGTTCACACTTAGGTGATCTTACCGCATGCAACACTCCAAATACGTTCCTGCCACATGAGTTCTTTTGCTGCCATCGTTCTCTGAGCCTCAGTTTCCTCAATTACAAAATGGGGTGGGGCGCCTGGGTGGCTCAGTTGGTTAAGCGGCCGACTTCGGCTCAAGTCATGATCTTGTGTTCGTGAGTTCGAGCCCCACATAGGGCTCTGTGCTGACAGCTCAGGGCCTGGAGCCTGCTTCAGATTCTGTGTCTCCTCTTTCTGCCCTTCTCCTTCTCATGCTATGTCGGTCTGTCTCTCAAAAATAAATAACATTTAAAAAAATTGCAAAATGGGGCCCCTAGACCCCCCACATACTCCCTCAGCTATGGCACAAGCAAAATTGACTAAGCCTGATAGAGTTCAGGGGAGTCCAGCCAAATTTTTTTAATTAGAGAAAAGTGGCATATCTTTAAAAAAAAAATTTAAGGTAGCCCTTATCGTGTCGCATGGATTCAGTGAAGGAAGACAAAGTGCCCAGCGCATCAGAAACATTCCAGCCACAGATTTTCCTCCTTCTCCCTCACCCTGCTCATGGCCCAAGGCCCCCGGCTAAAAGGAAAGAACCAAAATTAAGGACCAAGCATGAGAGCAGTGGGCACCCTTGAGGAAGCAAAAAGCCAAGTGTCTGCTGGGACAGGGGGCACCCATGGCCAAGAAGGAAGGAGCTCAAGTTCTCTGGACAGGTGTATGACGTAGGATTGTCACAGTGCATGCATCAGTGTCCTGGAGGTGCCACAAACACTGGCCCTCCTCAGCCTCACATGTACCTGCAGCCCTTGTTCTCCAGAAGGTTCCAGCACGTGGTGATCTCACCCTCCAGCTGGGCCTTGATGGCCAGCAGCACCTGATACTTCCGGTTCTGCTGCTCCAGGTCAGCCCGCAGGTCAGCCCGGACCTCAGCCAGCTGGGCCTCCATGCTGCCAATCAGTAGCTGGACCACTGCTGGTTCCAGTGGTAACCAGACCCAGCCCTGTCCTGTGAAACTGCCATTAGGTGGTCAGTCTCCATGAGTAGCTCCCCACCTCAAATAAGAGAGGGCTAACTGCACTACTTGTCAATGCCTTCTGCTGCTAAAAGGGATGTTTCACGTCATCTCTTTGGAGAAGCTAAGTTCTGTTCCCTGAGTGACCATCTAGCATCTCCCTGGAGCGGCACAGCCTTGAAGATGCAACAGCCATCGGGGGCCTCTACTCAGCGCCGGAGCCCCAGAGAGATGGGGCAGTAGAACAGAGGGGTGCCAACGTGTTGAAACTAAAGGAAACTTAGAGTGACTTCAACCCTTTCCCGCTTCAGCCAGAGACCAGAGGGGCTGTGAGCTCCTCGAGGATGCAGAACAAGTCAGCCACAGGGTCCAGACTGCGGCCCAGGGCTCCTGACTCCAGCACATTCTCTTCCCTCTACACCAAATCTTTCCTATTAAAAGGCCAAACAGTAAATATTTTATGCTTTGCAGGCCATACAGGCTGTTTGCACTACAACGGCAGACCCAGATGGTGTGGCCGTGTTTCAGCACAAGTTCATTCACTGAAACAGACAGCAGCTGGGTGCGACCCTGGGAGCTGCAGCTCGCTAACCCCATTCTGCATGATACAATGAATGAGGCCTAAAAACTGGCTCCCTCACAGCACATGGGGAGACCATTAGCCTCCCCTGGAGCCAGAGTGCTGGGGCAGGAGAAGGGCATTGCCCAGATGGTCTGCCGAAGTGGACACTGGACCTTGGATTCTGGACCCTCCCCTGCACCAAGGCATTTAGACTGAGATCAGCAGTCCATCCAGATGCTGTGTGTGTGTGTGTGTGTGTGTGTGTGTGTGTGTGTGTGTTTATTTTATTTTTGAAAGAGAGAGAGAGAGAGAGACAGAGTGTGAGCAGGGGAGGGACAGAGACAGAGCAAGACACAGAATCTGAAGCAGGCTCCAGACTCTGAGCTGTAGGCACGGAGCCAGACATGGGGCTTGAACCCATGGACTGTGAGATCATGACCTGAGCTGAAGTCAGACGCCTAACTGACTGAGCCACCCAGGGGCCCCCAGATGTTCTTTAACCTCAAAGTAAAGCAAAGCTGCCCGAGTAGGGGCGGGTGGGAGGGGGTTGGTGTGATGGCGTTGCTACTGCTGCTACTCCTGTTCTTTCTGAAACTTGGGTGTCAGATGGGTCTGGAAAGTGACTCAGCTGCCGTCACGGGGGAGGGGGGGGGTGGGAATGGGGGGAGTCAGAATACGAGGGGACTTGTGTGCCAGCCAAAGCAGATTTTCTTTAATCGGCATTAATTGAGCACTTATAGTGTGCCGGATATCATGATAGATATTTCAGACACATTCTGTCCCAGTGACTTGGTGAAGGAGATAGAATTACCCCCCTTGCGAAGGGGAAGGCATCTGCAGGGCGCAGAGGTTAGGAGACCTGAGGAAATCACATGGCATGTGGTGGCAGAACTGGGATTCGGGCACAGGATTTCTGAAGCCGAAGTCACTGACGGTTTCCATTATGGAAAGAAGCTCATCCGTGTAATTTGGTTACTTATTTAGGGCTAAGGGAGAGGGACTCTTTGGAAATAAATTTACCTCGACCAGTTGTTCCAAAGGATAGGATGCAAACGATCTTAGGAAATTTCTATTTAGCAAAATTGAGATCATCGCACTCATGTGCTAAAATTTATGAAACACAGGAAGAGAATTGTTTTATTGTTAATGATCTTCCCAGTTACTGCCCGGCATATCCTTTTTTGGTCATACTGGAGAAGTCTTCCCAATATAATAGGGAGGGTACCAATCAGTGTAATTCAGTCCACAAACTGTCCCAGTGACGCTCCCAGTCACCGTGTCCGATTGCTGGGCCTTTCTCTCTGGAAGCCATCACCCTCTGGCCAAGCTTCCCGGAATCCAGCTCTGCCCCGTGGGCCCTCACTCCCACGCCCAAGAGGAGGCCTTGCCCTAGGACAGTGAGACGCAGACCCAAGGCTGCACACCAGTCTCCTTAATGGCCTCAGGGAAAGTCTCATCTATGAAACGCACATCCTCTTTCTTTTCCAGTCTCCACTCAGGGAGGATCCTGCTACCTGTGGGAGTTTCTCCCAAACATCAAATACAACAGAGGTTTTATTACTTTACCATGGTCCTGCCTAAGTTTTCCTATAAACTGGAGTTAATTAAATCCAAATGCTTTGATATGAGGACAGACTTCTTCTGAGGATTCCCATACCTGTAGCACTGGGTCCACTTTCCAGGAGGTCCTGGTGCTGGTGGGCAGAAATGTTTCCCAGCGTCTACACCCATGGCTTCTGCATCCCTCACAAAGTGGAGATGGACCAGGAGGATAGCTGTCAACCTCTCTAGCTTGGAAGTATCATCCCAACACAGAGGATGGTGGCCATCCGTGGCCAGCAGAGGGGGAAGCACCTGCTGGGCCTGAGCCTTGGGGCTTGGTACCTATAAAAAGCTTTAATAGGCATTTCGGTTATCAGACATGTCTCGGTAAGTCGGATGACACACAGGGTGAAAACAGGGACGAGGTTGGATTGGACAGTATGCCCTGAGGGAAAAGGAGCCTGCAAAGGTTCTCAAAGGGCCCAGGGGGCCTGGATTCCTGGCCTACAGCCCCTGTGTCATTGCTCCTGGCTGCAGCCTGAGGTGTGTGATCTTACTGAGTCAAATGCTCTAAGGATAAGGAGATTCTGAGTTTGGTGGTTTCCAGTTATTTTTTTTTAACTGGGAACTGTAGTCCTGGGAAGGAGTTTCAGCATCTCAGAGAAAAGTCTCTGTTCTTAAGGACAGGAAAGAAGGCAAAAAGAAAAGTATTTATTAGCCTGAAATAATAATAAACCTTAGTGCTTGGAGAAAACACAAAGGGCTCAGGGAGACCCGCTAGGCTTGGCATCAGAGCACTTACTTTGATCCCCACCTGCTGATTGTGTGTCTGTGAGAGCATCTTTCCAACTCTCTGGGCCTTAGATTCCCCAACCAGAAATGGAAGAGGCTGGGCCATATCATCTGGAAGGCTCCTTATGATTCGGACAGTAGGATAGTGCTGTCGAATAGAACTTTCTGGAATAATGGAAATATTCTACATCTGCACTCTGGTATGGGACCCCTAGCCACATGTAGGTACTGAGCACTTGAAATGCGGCTAGCATCATTGAGGACCTGAATCTTTCCATTTTATTTCATTAAAAATTCAATAGCCATGTGCAGTTTGTCGCTACCGTATTGGACAGGACGGAACAGGCCTAGGCTTTTAGAACCACAGATCTGGTTCTGTTCAGTCTATTGTGTTTATCAAGCTAAGCACATTCTAGACAAATTTGCACAGGGACTGAAATGAAGAGGGATTGCCGGGTTGTACTCAATTATGAGAATATCCAGATGGCCAGAAGCTCCTCTCCCCTTGGCGTTCCGGCTCACCAAGATGCTACCCACCTCCCCACCCGGGAGCCACAGCTGGCTTAGCAGTGTGTTTGTGTCTCCAGTCAGGCTCACAGCCCTGCCTGCCAAGCCTGCGTGCAGGATCCTGTCCCAAGAGCCCAGGAGCCCCAGGCACCTTCAGGAGCCAATCTACTTCTCGCCATTTCTTGGCAAGTCCAGAGGGCAGATCTTGAATAGAAACATCACCTCAGCTCATTAAGGAAGAACAGCGTGTTTGGAGGCCGAGGTTCAGAAAGGTGTACAAGATTCCTGCTTCTGGCCCCTTCCTCTCAATCTGCCATGGCCAGTCTCGCCAAGTCGGGTCCTTGGCAGAGCCTCTCAGATTGAGCCCTTAGTTCTTCCTTCCCACTGTTACAGCTTGAGCTGGGACCCCATTAGCTTCTTCCACATACTAGTTATAGGCTCTGTCCCTGCTCCTCGGCCATCCTTTCTACACTCCCTGGTGAAACTTTCTAAAAGGCCACTCTGGCCATGCCATCCTTGGGCTCAAAACCTGCAGCTGCCCTTCCACTGCCTTCAGGATGGAGTCTAGGCTCTTTGTGGGATACCCGAGGCCTCCCCATCGTCTGACACCTTCCTACCACATGAGCTTTAGTCCCACCAGCCATCCACAGGGACCTGCCACTCCAATGCCACCAGCTGCAGGAAGCCTTCCCTGCTCGCCCCAGGCTGGTACTTTCTCCCAGCCTTTGTCCACGTGTGCTTTTTCTAGGTAGCAATTTGCCATGTAGCAGAGTGCTTCCAATACACGTTTCAATGGACACAGCTGGACCTGCGTTCGAACCTTGGTCCTGGCACATAACTTCGGGCAACTGACTAGCCCGTTCTGCACTCCTCGGTTTTCCATTTCTAAAATGGACATGATGCCTACCTTACACGCTGGTTGTGCAAGCCACACAGGCTGGTCTATACAATGTGCTCAGCACAGTACCACATGTACCATATGTGCTCAGTAAGTGCTAGTCATGGGTATTATAATTTACACACACTGGCCCCAGCTCTGTCGCCAATCATAGGCTTCCGGATGGTGGGGATCACTTGCATTTTTTTTTGTAGCCTCTGCATAGAGCTGTAGTTTGCAAATATGAGGACTCGGAATACGACTTGCTTGTTTATCCCTGGGGCCTAACAGCCTGTACTGAGTCCTGGGTCCACTACTTACTAGTCGTATGACCTTGGGCAAGTTTCTTAACCTCTCTGGCTCTCAGTGTCCTCATTTGCAAAGGGGAGAAAAATAATGGTACCTTTATTCACAAGTTTTTGCAAGGTTTAAATGGGGCACTAATGAAGTGTCTTGGGGACGAGGGTAATAAGCAGGCCGTTAGTGAAGATTTTTTTGAATGAATGAATGAATGAATGATCCCATTGTAACAGCTGTAATGAGGTGGAAAGGGGCGTCGTAACAGTATTCTTCTCAATTATAGTAGTTTGGCCTAGGTTTCTGGCATTAATTATCTCCCTCTTCTCTTTATTCTTTTATTACTTGGCTCTGGACCGACTGCCTGGCTTTAACTGGCTTATGGCATGTGGGCCTTTCTAGTGAATGCCTCCCAAGCCTCTGTGGAAACAGATGAGGCCCAAAAATAAATATAGAATTTGGCCACTTTCCCCTTGAGCCCAACTGAGTAGAACTGGCTGGTGGATACAGCCGCAAAACGACAAATAGAGAAAGATGTGTTTGCAGGGCCACTGAAGGAGGCTTTATTTGCCTACTAGGAGCACATGCTCTTGAGGCAGCATAGACAACCAGAAACATCAGCCAAGAGAGCAATTTGGCTGTGGAAGTGAGAGGCAGTTTTCCGAGATGCGGGGGGCCCGGGGTCCCCCCTGCTGATCAGAGCGTGTAGCACACAGCCCACCTCCCCGCTGGAGGGCTTCCTTGCTGGCCACTGAACGGGAGGGTCAGACGCCACCTGAGGAGGCTCCAGCCTCCCAGCTCCGGTCTGTCCAGGATCCATCGACACTGAGGGACTTTCAATAGCGGACCTGAGGACAGGGCACGGAAGGCACGCAGACGGTGCGCGGCACACAGATGGTGCGGGGCGCGCTGGGGGAAGGCGCACAAGGGGGACAGGAGGGAGCGGAGCACGGGTTACAGGGCAACCTGCAGAAGACAGGCACATGGGGCGGGATTCGAGAAAAGCCCAAGTCAGTAACAAGGGTGGTGGTTCCGCCCCCCAGATGCCTCGCAAACTCAGCTCCTGCTCACCTTCTCCACGCGGCTTCCCGAGCCCCGCCTCCGTCATCTTTGCCTGTGTGACCTCCTAACTGGTCTCCGCGGCCCCACCCTTGCCCCTCCAACCACTGTCAGCTTCGTGGCCAGAGCAATCTTCTACAGACACAAATATAAGTATGCCACTCGTTTGGTGGCTTCCATTTGGGCCAGGATGGAGAGCAGCTTCCTTCAACTCAACTGTCACATCCTCCTTGAAGCCCTCCATGATCTCTCTGCATCAAATCCCCCAAAGGTACCATGTGCCTCCTCCCAGAGTGATGTGTGATTGTCCTGTTACGGTCTGTCTCCCCAGAAACAGTGAGGTCAGCAGCCGTGTATGAAAGCGCACCCCACATGGCTGGCCTGAAGCAAGCACTTAATAAGAATGTGTTGCATAAGATGAACTCAGTAATTAAAACAAAAGGAATACATGGCTAAAGGAGAAAGGATGATCTCAGAGACCAACAGGTGTGGGCTCAAAACCAGAAACAACAGCCTGGACAGTAGATGGAAGCCAAATAGCCCAGAAACTGGACACGCAGCCCAGGGATCACATCCAGCCTGAAATATGTTTTGTTTGGCCAGCACTGTATGCTTTTTTAATTCGTTGAAAATATTTAAAAATCAGAAGAAGTTAACATTTAAAAGACATCCAGATTCCCAGCTTCTCTTGAACAATCAAAGATCCAACAATACTGGATGTGCCTCTCACACGGTAGAAACAGCCCTCATCGGAGGCGGTGCCCTCACCAGACTAGACATCGCTGTCTGGTTCCCCAGAGTCCCACTGTGACCCACGACACACATGTGCGCTAGCACCCTGCTCCTTGAAAAGCATTTGACTTTGCAACTCTTGCCCCAGAGGGTGAGACTGAATGACAGAGAAGCAAAGCTGAATGCAGAATAAGAAACCACCTACGGGGAGCGCCTGGGTGGCTCAGTCAGCTGAGCGCCTGACTTCAGCTCAGGTCATGATCTCACGTTCATGGGTTTGAGCCCCACGTCGGGCTCTGTGCTGACAGCTCAGAGCTTGAAGCCTGCTTCAGATTCTGTGTCTCCCTCTCTCTCTCTGCCCCTCCCCTGCTCATGCTCTGTCTCTCTCCCTCTCTCAAAAATAAATAAAACATTAAAAAATTTTTAAGAAAGAAAAGAAACTATCTACAACAGTAATCATCCCAGCAGGTGTCCACAGGCCCCGAGGTGTCCTTCATCCAGGTGACCACCAGACCCTGCTGAGTGCCTGCTCCGCCCAGATTCTGACCCTTCCCACTACTTACATGGCCAGGACCTCCTGCACGGTTTCCCTGCCTGGACCCTCCTCTGTCTACTCCGTCCTTCCTGCAACCACCTGTGCCATCTTCCTGAAGAGCAGCTTTGAGCTTTCACTGACTCACTCAAGAAACATTTACTAAGCATCTACTATGTGCCAAGTGCAGGAGATAAAAATAATTTCTACTCTCTCTGAATTCTAGGTGATTACCATCTCATTGGGGAGATAGGCCATTAAGCAAATTCTATCAGGTCCTCCCCCCACCCCCACATGGCCTTTATGGTTCCCCATGAATGGGCCCCACTGACCTTTCGTGTCTTCCTTCCCACCATAGCCCAATCTCCTTAAGCTCTCAAGTGAAGAAAAACCTTTCCCCCAAGTATGATCTCCAGCTGCCTGTCTGTCTCCCTAACCAGATGGAAACAGCCTGAGAGCGGATACCTTGTCATCATCTGTCTCCACATCCCCAGTGGCGCCCAGTACATGGGGAGCCCTTGGAAGGAGTTTGTTGACTTGGGAAGGAGCACAGTGGCCTCCAGTGGGCCAGGTTTCGGATGGCAGCATGAACACCTGCCTGCCTTTCTTTGGCTCATATCAGCCTCCTAATTGCTTCTTAATCACGACAGGGCTCTATCTTGTGGGTAACCCCAGTTGCTTCCTGTACCCCCCTGCAAACCTTGCACCCATGTGCACAGGCTCAGCTGGGCCCACTCACTTGCAATCCTCGCTCTCCAACAGGCCCCGGTACGTGTTGATCTCACACTCCAGCCTGGCCTTGACGTCCAGCAGCACCTTGTACTCCTGGTTCTGCCGCTCCAGGTCACACCGGATCTCAGCCAGCTGGGCCTCCACGTTGCTGATCATGCACTGCATCTGGGCCAGCTGGGAGCCGTAGCGCGCCTCGGTCTCCGTCAGCGTGTTTTCCAGAGAGTCCCTCTAAGGCAAAAGGAAAGACAAAATAGCTGAGGAGCAGATGTATTCTCCCGGTTCAGAAAGAACCAAGAAGAGCCAAGTCTGTCTTTGGGGTTGGGAATGACCCACTCCCTACCTAAGTCGCTGTGGAAACTGAAGCCCAGAAAGATTGAGTGACTTGTTCGAGCTTAAGCAGCTAGTAGGCAGCAGACCAGAATTTGAATCCAGGTTCACGTGACCTTAAATCCCTTATTCCTTCTTCAGCCTCAGTCTGGCTTCAGACTTTGGATCTGAGGTTCACCAGAGTCCTCCCCTACAGCATTTTCTAGATCTGTGGTCTTCAACCCTGGTTGTACATTTTTTAAATTTTTTTTAATGTTTCATTTATTTTTGAGAGAGAGAGAGAGACAGCATGAGCAGGGGAGGGTCAGAGAGAGAGGGAGACACAGAATCTGAAGACAGGCTCCAGGCTCTGAGCTAGCTGTCAGAAGCACAGAGCCCGATGCGGGACTCGAACCCACGAACCACAAGATCATGAACTGAGCCGAAGTCAGACACCCAACCGACTGAGCCACCTAGGCGCCACAGCCTTGGTTGTACTTTAAAGTCACATGAGCACCTTTTAAAAAATCCTTGTGACCAATCCCCACCTCCAGAGATGCTGATTTCACTCATCCAGAGAGGAACTGAGCATGGGGTGGTTTTAAAACTCCAGTAGGAGGAATGGGTTTAGAAGGACAGACCAAGCAGAGACCAAGCCTTCCCGGGGAGTTGTGTTGGACAGTGTCCACCTAACCCATGTCCGATTTGAGACAAGCCCCTTTGATCTCTGTGCTGGGTCTCGGGAGAAACTTCAAGCTAGGAGACATCAGCTGGGCAAGAGTCTGTGGTGGCTGAATCTGGACCTCCTCCCCCTGCCTGGATGCCCACACCTAAGCGCATTGCCACCTGGGATCCATAGGCTGCCCAGCGGCACCCACCAGGCTGTGCTGGGCCTGCAGCTCGATCTCCAGGGTGTTGACCGTTCGTCTCAGGTCGATGATGTCCGAATGGTAGCTCTGAAGCTGCTCGGAGCTCGTGGCCACCTGCTGGTTGAGCTCCTCCATCTGCAAGGGGAGAGACAGGAGAAGGGCAGGAGTGCCTTCTCAGGGACCCTAAGGAGGACCGGCCCACCTGTGAGAGGCCCACCTGCATGTTGAACCATTCCTCCACATCCCTGAGGTTGGTCTCCACCACTGTCTCATACTGACACCGCATCTCCTCCAGCATCCTGTTCAGGTCCACAGGTGGTGCAGCGTCGACCTCAATATTAAGGCGGTCCCCCAGCTGGCACCGCAGGGCACTGACTTCCTGAAAAGGCACAAGTGTGCGGTCACATGATCCCACTCACAACCGCAGGGAGACACAGAATGATGGAACGAAAGATGCTAAGATATCCGTGGTAGAGGTGCCCTTGGAGGATTGCCATCCACTCTGCAGCAGCCCTGTGGTCTTCCAGCTCTGGCCGGATGCTCCCATGATGGCGGAAGTGCTCCATCACACTTCCTGTCACTTTGGCAGAAGCCAAGAGCAACGCCAGGGTCTATCTGCTCTCCTTGGGCTAAAATGGGAAACCCATGCCCCTGTATTCCCAGCCACCCTCCCAGCCTGTGTTCGTCTGGGAGGGAGGACAGCAGGAGCCTGGCTGTGCTTGGTTCAAGGCCTGAGTGAGAGAGCAGGCACCTCTCCAGGTTTGGCTGCCAAAGAGAAAGTTGTCTGGGAGGCTGCCGGAGTGGGCGATAATGCCTCATTAGTGGCCTCTTGGTGCGGTTCCCAGTTCTCTGATTTAAGTAGGATGAGTCAGGTACCTTAAGGCACCCAGTGAGTATGTGGTGACTGATTGTTTCTTTGCATTTTAGCCTAAAGAAACCCAGCCAGGATTCAGAGGCACTTGATCTTTCAAATCCCAGCTCAAGAGGTTGAGAGTCAAGTCAGAGAATGGGCAGGGGGGCACCAGAGCTTGGGCGGCCTTTGCAGCACCCAGGTGTCCAGGGTGGAGGAATCTCCCTTCGCGGACCTGTCAGAGATGAGGGGAAAGTCAGAAAATAAAGGGTTGAGCTTTGGATTTTGGATTAAGTATATTATATGCAAACAGGAGCAAGGAAGAAGGGCAGGATGGGGACAGAAAAAAGAAAAGCACTGCAGTTGACTGTCCCTTGGAAGAGATGGAGGTCAGCCGCAGCGGCAGAGCCTTCCAGAGAGGGACGGGCCATTCCATGTGGGTTCCGGAACACAACCCCCTCTGGCCCTCAGGCACCACTCTGCCCCCAGAAAGTGGCTCTCGTGAGAAAAACACACGCAGCCACCACAAGCATCTGGCAGTCACCCGAGACCAGGAAACGCAGAAGAGGAGGTGGCTCACATTTCTGGGCAGGGACCGAGCGATAGGTGTTTCACACCCATAACCTCACTGAATGCTTGCAGTAGCCCCGTGTCATAGCGCTGCTCTGTGTTACAGATGAGGAGGCTCAGAAGGGTTCAGTGAATTGCGCAAGTCACAGAAACGGCACACAGCAAGCGTGGGAATTTCACCCCGAGTCTATCCAACCCAAAACCTCACGTGCTTCCTGCTCTGGGGGCCACGTCTACTTGACTTTAGGGCTCACCTCCTCGTGGTTCTTCTTGAGGCACAGCAGCTCCTCCTTCAGGGACTCCACCTGGGCCTCCAGGTCGGCCTTGCACAGCGTCAGCTCGTCCAGGATCCTGCGCAGGCCGTTGGTGTCGGCCTCCACCAGCTGCCGCATGGCCAGCTCTGTCTCGTACCTGCCCCGGGACAGGGTCAGCAAATGAGGGCTGAAACTGACTGCAGCACTCAGGGGAGACCCGGAGCTGCTGGCACTTTTCCAGCCCTCCCTGAAACTAATGGGGAGCTGCCCCCAAAGAGGTATGGGGAGCGGAGCAGGCGGGGGGGGGTGCCCCCACCTTCCCCGGGCCAGACTCACTTGGTCCTAAAGTCATCCGCAGCCAGCTTGGCATTATCAATGTGCACGACCATCCTGGCATTCTCTGCCTTGGTGCACAGAACCTGGGGGCCAAGGCACAAGAGGGCGTTCATTCAGGATAAGAAGAAGGAAAAAGAGCCCAAAGGCGAAGCCAGGGGCCGATGGGGCTCAGCAGCCTGGTGGCCATCCCTGCAGGACCCCCTTTCCCTGGAACTCTGGGGGATATTTGGTGAACTGCTAGTCCTTGGAGAACGTGGGATTTGTTTTTTAAGCGCCTAGATCTTCATAAATCCAAAGGCCCCACTTTGGTTGCAGTGAACAATGTGGAAGGAGAGAATGTTGTCAAGTCTGAAGCCATTCCTGGGACAGGCAGATCCTTAACAAACGCTATCATTTACTGAAAACTCGCCATGCGCCAGAGGTTGTGTTAAACACTTCACCTGCAGCAACTCATGGAATCCTCTTGACAGACCTCTTAGGTGAGAACCAATGGGGACACTGAGGCCTGGGGAAGGGAAAGGCCCCTCCCAAAGCCATGTGGTGGTCGAACTGAGTCTAGATCCCAGATCTCTTTCCACGATAAGGACTCTAGCTGAACACTCAAATTATGAGACAATCCTATGCCCTAGGGAAGTCTCTTTCCCCTGAATGAGGCTTAATAAGCTAATGAGATTAAAATCTGGAAGGCCAGACCTTCTGGTTGCCTTCCCAGTGAGTCCATTCACTGCTGCCCTCACCTTCTGCTGGAGCTCCTCAATGGTCCTGAAATAAGACTGGTAGTCAGGACACATGGTGGGCACTGGAGACTGACAGGCCTCTTGGATCTTGCCCTCCAGCTCCGCGTTGTCCCGCTCCAGCTGGCGCACCTTCTCCAGGTAGCTGGCCAGGCGGTCATTCAGGAACTGCATGGTCTCCTTCTCGTTGCCATTGAAGGAGCCCTCACAGTACCAGCTGCTGGTGCCCACGGAGCTGGAGATACCGCTGGCTGGCCGGCAGCTGCTGGGCCAGCAGGAGCTGGATAGGTAGGTCTTGGAGAGGCAGCTGGCTGGCCGGTAGGTGGTCGGCGTGTAGACAGAAGGCACGCATGTCATGGGCTGGCAGACATAACCCAGATACAGCTCAGGCCGGCAGCTCATGCTGCTGGAGCAGACAGAGGGTGGCCGAGGGCAGCTCTTGATGGAAATTGGTGAACAGCTGGACGTCATGTCAGGGAGGTCCCTTTGCAGCCACAGCTACCTGGATTGCCGATGTCTACAGACCCCATCCTACTCGGGCCTTTTTATACCCCTGGAATGAGGGGGCTCGTGCTAGAAAGTCACCGTGGGGTGGTGTTGATGTTTGTACACAGCCCCAGAGGAAGCTGCTAATTAATTTATAATTTGGTTTCCAATAACGAATTCCTTTCCCCATAAAAGAGGCCAAGCCAGTCATTTGGCTAAAGCAGGACTCTGGGCTCCTGTCATTGATCGCCGGGAAGAGCTTCAGGACACATCTTCAAAGGACCGGCTCTGTGCCTGGGCCCTCATTACCAGGGCGGGGCTGCCAGGACACCACAGCACCTGGCCCCCCTGCCACCAGCGGCCACTGCGCCCCCACTGGCTCAGGCCCTGAGAAAGGCCGCAGTTCTGTGGGGCAGCTGCTCTTCCTTTTAATGAGAGCATTCCCTGGGGGAAGAGGCCTGCCCCTTAAGGAGGAAATGTGTGGGTTCCAGAAGCGTCACCGATACCAGCAGTGCTATAAATCCAAGGAGCTGGGAGACAGAAGCTCAGAGGCTTCTAAACCTGCACCATCTCCCTACCCAGGGGCAGAAGCGATATCAGGGACAAGAGAACGAACTCAAGACACAGACAGAAAGCTAAGAATCAGGGGCATCTTTGCAGTCGGATGCTGCTGAGAGAGACATGAGGATCCCACTCTTGGGAGAGGAGATCAGTATCATGATCACCCTGATGGGGCAGATGCTCTATCTTGCCCATCTCTGGATCCTCTCTTCATTCATCACTGGCCCAGAGATGTCGAGAGTTGGATGACTGTTGAAATGACAGGGGTGGACAGGCTGGAACAGGCTCTTTTTTCACTTTCTGCGGTGCAAGTGTCCTGCAGGACCTCAGAGACAGGAGGCAGTGTGAATCCTCTCCTTTGAGAAGTGACACCCTGCAGCCCTGGCGTGACCTGAGCCAGGGGACTGGAGCAGGTGACTCCAATTAGAGAAGCCTTGGGCATCCCTTAAGAAAGCAACAGGCAAGACCAGCGTTTTTCTGTCCTGCATGCAATACCTGTGGGCTCATACCCTTCACGTTTAATCTGCGAGTGTTATATGGCCCCTATTTATTCATTAATCTTCTCAATTCAATACTGGGGTGTAAGTACTTGTCTTTTTCTTCCATATATTTCTAAAAGTGTTGGCGAAGGGGCCGGGAAGGGAAAATGCCTGACAGCCCTGTTCCCCAAAATCTGTTGCTTAAGAGAACTCGAGATAGAGATGCTACATAGGGCCGGTGACCTGGCTACAAAATGCACATATAAATAGGCAAGAACGGCTTCAGTCTATGGAAGGAAAGCAAGAAACAAGGTTGACCTTGTTGTTTTAAAAGGTCTTCAAATAAAAGGAAGAATTCTTGAGAATTAAAAAAAAAAAAAAAACAATAGAGATGCTACCTTCTAATTTGCTATGTGACCTTGGGGAAATTGCTTTGCCTCTCTGGGTTTCCATTTCCTCATGCAAATTGAAAGGGTTTGATTAAATCATCTCTCAGTTTGAATTCCTGCACCAACTGTAAATTCCAGGT
The DNA here is from genome assembly GCA_028646485.1 of Cryptoprocta ferox. Classification (NCBI taxonomy): domain Eukaryota; kingdom Metazoa; phylum Chordata; class Mammalia; order Carnivora; family Eupleridae; genus Cryptoprocta; species Cryptoprocta ferox. The sequence continues at coordinate 37,166,063 of CM053565.1, forward strand.
CCTTTTTCCTTTGTCTGGATGAACTATTTTGAGAATAGCATCAGATGGGATGCTACCAACCAAATGGAATGAGACACCTTGGACCAGCCTTCAAAATCATAACTAGCATTTATTGAATCTATACGAGTACCAGGCACTGTGCTGGGTGCTTGGCATTAATTTGCCCACTTAATCCTCACCCCAAAAAAACTGTAAAATAATTATTTTTGTAATAAAGTATACCAGGGATTCTCAACATGTGGCCTCCAGACCAGCAGCACCAGCATCGCTCAGGAACATGTTAGAAATGCAATTCCTGGGGACTCCTGGGTGGCTTAGTCGGCTGGGCATCTGACTCTCAGTTTTGGCTCAGGTCATGATCTCACAGTTCATGGGTTCGAGCCCCACACTGGGCTCTGCACTGACTGTGGAAGCCTGCTTGGGATTCTCTCTCTCCATCTTTCTCTGCCTCTCTCTCTCTCTCTCAAAATAAATAAACTTAAAAAAAAAAAAAGCCAGTTTGCAAACCTGCCATACGCATAGCATTTTCCATCACCTTTTTAGTGTCATGTCTTCAAATATAAACAGAAGGATCACCAGACGTTTGAGAGAAGCTTCCAACATCGCTAACAGAGACAAAACAAAACCAGCCAACAAACAAATTGGTGAAGAGGACATTGGGGGAACATGAAACAAGGTAGAATTTATGACAACCTATTAACACATACATACATGCGTGTATGCTTTTTAATAACCTCAGGGATGAGAACGGCAGTCTTGAAACAATGTTATGAAAGAGGAACAGAGAACAACAAAAACATAACTCTTTGAAATTAAAACTATGGTAACTGAAATTTAAAATTCAGTGCAGATGTTTGAAATTAAAGGAGAGAAAAAAGCCAGAGCTGAGGAATAGTCAAAAAGTACAGTTCAGGGATCGGCTACCGCTCAGGGTTACGTCAGAGCTTTACTGAGCTCCCTGAACTCCCAGCTGCCTTACCCTCAACGCCGGCTGCACCCTGGAATCACTTGGGGGGCTTTATAATACCCCAACACCAGGCCATCTCCCAGACCAACTAAGTCAGGATTGCTGGAGGTCAGACCACACATCCATATGCCTCCCAGGTCATTCCAATGTGCAGCCAAGGTTGAGAATCTCCGACCTAATGGAAACAGCATTATATTCAAAGTTGAAGTAAATAAGAATAAGTAATAAGTAAATAATAACAAGTGGCAAGGCTATGCAGGATCTGGTTCTCTCGATCTTGGAGGGGAATTAAGATGGGTTTGGAAGGGGTTCGTACCACAAGGAATGTCCTAAAGAGGAAGTGTGGCTGATGGAATGGAGTTACCTGGAGCCCATGCACTCAAGAGAGCACCCATGCATTGTTTGCTGACTGTGGCTCCCCTACGCCCGACTTTCCCCCTGCCCCCGTCAGAAAAACATATTAAATCATGGAACTGCCTCTCCACCTTGGCTGCTAGGCGTGGCTGCTTGGAAGGAAAGCTCAGAAATGAAACTCCGGGCAAGGAAAATGTAGAGCGATCCCGGCCTCCAGCTAGGATAGACAGTCAACACCATGAGCCGTTTTCCAAGGCCCGGCATATGCTTGGCGAAGCAGGACGGACCTTATATATAGTACAGTAAACGTCGTGGCCTCTGTTTTACTGATGAGGAAACTGAGTCTCGGCAAGGGGCCGCCCTGTGCTAACGCTCTCACAGGCGGTAAGTGGTGGGGTCAGGATTTGAACCCCAGGTCAGTCCGACTCCACGTTCGGAGCCCATCTGCATCACACTAAGGCCAAGGCCCCTTCATTGGGCCTCCTGCCACTAAGGCAGGGAGCGGGTGCCCTTCCTTTCCCATCCCAAAGTCTCCTTCTGATGAGGGTCAGTCCTGCTCCTGACACCTGACACACTGTCCGGCCCAGGGAGGCACCCAGTAAAGGTTTGTTGAATAAACTGAATGATCGTGAGACCATCAGCCTTTTTGGGGGGCTAAGCCTCAACAAAATCAGCCAAGGTATTCCAAGAAGGCCAACGCCGAAAGAAAAAAGAAAAAAAAAAAGAGGTGGTGCAGGATGCCAGGAGTCAGGGGGCTGGGAGAAACCAAAGCTCCAGGCCCTCCTGTACAGGGTGTTAGAAAGGGGATGACTCTAAGGATGCCTGGGTGGCTCAGTGAGTTGAGCATCCAACTTCAGCTCAGGTCATGATCTCACAGTTTGTGAGTTCGAGCCCCACGTTGGGCTCTGTGCTGACAGCTCAGAGCCTGGAGCCTGCTTCAGATTCTGTGTCTCCCTGTCTCTCTGCCCCTTCCCCGCTCATGCTCTGTCTCTCTCTGTCTCTCTCTTTCCCTCTCTCTCTCAGAAAGAAACTTTTTTTAAATTTTTTTTAAAAAAGAAAGGGGACAACTCTAAAGTAGAATCAGGGTGATTTTATACTAGGCCCCCTTAAGGGGTGGGGGTCTCAGGTCCACCTTGGTCAGCGTCTTTCCTCAATCAGTTCTCCACCTCCTGTGCTGTTACAACTCTCTATTGTATCAAGAGAGCAATAACTAACGTTTCATAGTGGTGCTCTTGGCGTCTCATGAAGAGCACGGGGCTGTCTGGAGAAACCGGCCTTCCTTTCTACCTAAGAAAGTTTTACCTTCATCTCCATTTCCCTTGGGATCCATGGAGCTCAGTATTTACCTGGTCTGTTGGAGGAGGACAGTCTGGACATAAATGAGAGCCTTTGGGCCAAGACGCTGGGAGAGCCCACAGCCATGCGGAAATGCTCAAAGGTGCTGCAGGTGCCAAAGGCACACAGCACATGATGAGTCTCTCATGGACAAGAATCTCTAAATCGTGGGTGGAAGGCACAATGGCGGGCTCACTCTCCCATCTCCTGCTTTTGATGGGGTGTGGGTTTTTAGGGTGCTTGCTGGACTGGGAGGCTGTGAGAAAGTTATGCAGTGGAAGAAAGAAACAAAAGCCCCCTGGGTGTGGGATTTCCATCTTGCTGCTCTTATGAGAACCCCAGGCATGAAATGGAAAGCAGCCTAAGATGCTTCCGACAGCACTGGCCTTGGCTTTATCCACCTTCCTCTGGGATTAGTCTCCCAAGTAGACTAAGAAGGGTAGTAGGAGAGGGCTGGTGACACCGGTCACCACATCAGAACCCTGGAGACGCGTCTTCATCAGGAAAGTGGAGCGGCTGAGCAAAAAACCCCACTGTACGCCCTTACCCCACCCCCAAACGGGATCACAAGGACCCTGTCATCCCCAGAGTCATACATGGTCAAACATCCCTATTCGCCTGCCCAGGAGTCAACCCTCTTCACCCAGCAGACATACAAAACAGCGATACCAGCATGGTGTCAGTCAGGCATCGAGAGCCAAAGCAAATGCACTTTATTATTCTGCCCACACAAGCCCTCTACTGCATTTCGGAACCCACTAGAAGAGCGCCCAGAAGGAAAACCTGACCCAGGAGGCAGCCTGAGCACAGAGCCTGGCTGGCACCCATTGAAATGATGAGGAGTTGAGGCTTTCAGGGGTGACCAGCCTAGTGACAGGCTTTGAGAGACTTTGAGGTGTGTATTTGCAGTGAGCCCTCTCAGGGCCGGGCCCTAGGACCCTGGGCTCCACACAGAGAGAGCGGATTGGGCTTTAGAGTTAGGGTTGAAAAGAGGCCAAGTCTAAGCCCTGGAGACCATGGTCGGTCACTCTCAGAACCGGCCCCCCGGGCAGGGCACACAGATGGGGCGGGGGCTGCAGGTGGTGCGGACAGCGCCAGGACCGCAGGTGGCCGCTGGAAGACAGGGGAGGCACGACTTGGAAGGCGAGTGGTCAGGAGCACACGGGTTACAGGGCAGCCTAAGAGGAAGAAAAAGTGCAGATTACTGTGATTTCCCAATTGCTGTTTTCAATAACTCAGAGCACCTTAAAAATCACCTAGTCCTACCCCCTTGTTTTATCAATGGGGAAACAGAGGCCCGGAGAGCAAAAGGGCTTGCCAGGGTCATGTGACGAATTTGTAGTAAGACCAGAACTAAGAGCCCAGGGCTCCTGACTCCAAATACTGGGCCCTCCCCAGGCACCATGATGCCTGCCCAGAGCTTTGTAGTCCGCGTTTGGAAGACCGGGGAGCGTGCGGCGACACTCACTTGCCATCCTCGCTCTCCAGCAGGCCCCGGTATGTGTTGATCTCACCCTCCAGCCGGGCCCGCACGTCCAGCAGCACCTGGTACTCCTGGTTCTGCCGCTCCAGGTCAGCCCGGATCTCGGCCAGCTGGGCCTCCACGTTGCTGATCAGGCACTGCATCTGGGCCAGCTGGGAGCCGTAGCGTGCCTCGGTCTCCGCCAGGGTGGATTCCAAAGCATCTCTCTGCGAGGGCGAGGATTGGGTAGGGAAGACAAAGGTGAGAGGTCCGAGAAGGAGCAGGGAAGATGCCCTTAATCCAGCTGGGTCTCAGCGAGGCCTCAGAATCCAAGAACAGAAGCTCAGAGAATCACTTTGAGCCAGGAGGAACCACAATTGGGCATCTCATCTGAGATAGCCAGTTAGCCCCCGTAGCCTGCCTGATCTAGAGAGTATCTCCCCCGTTAACGACATCTCTGAGTAACTGATAATTACTCAGAATGAATCTACAAGGGCTGCTGCCGGGACATGTCGGTTGCTACAGGTCTCCTGTCTTTTCCCACTGGGACACTTGTGAATGGGGGCTGGGACCTCATTCCCGCTACCCAGGAAGTCCCTGATGCTTAAGAACTTGAACGCCTGGAGCCTGCCTGTGTGGTCAGACCATGGAGGCCCAGGGGGCTCATGTGCTGCCGGGTTTGGCCCCCCAGCAGCCTTGCTCAAGCCCCCGGGCTCACCATGCTCTGCTGGGCCTGCAGCTCGATCTCCAGAGCGTTGACTGTGCGTCGCAGCTCGATGATCTCCGCCTGGCAGGACTGCAGCTGCTCCGAGCTGGACACCACCTGCTGGTTCAGCTCCTCGGTCTGAAACATACACACACAGGACCTGGTCAGGAACATCGGGACTCAGCTGCAGAGGTCTACGGAGGCCGCATAGAATCATGAGCCAAGAAGGACCTTCCAGAACACCAGTCCAACCCATTCATTTCATCCCTGAGGACATCACTGCCTTGAGGACAGCAACCTGCCCAATGTGCATAGGGAGGTCAAAACAGAGCTGGGGCTCAAACTCGGTTGATTCAGAGCCCCAAGGTCAATTCTGTTTGACCCACCCTGTGTCTCTGTTGCACTGTTTCCAGGCACGTACCTGGGTGTTGAACCATTCTTCAGCATCACGGCGGTTATTCTCCACCAGGGTCTCATACTGGCACCTCATCTCGTCCAGAACACGGTTCAGGTCAACAGGCGGGGCAGCGTCCACCTCGACATTGAGCCGGTCCCCAAGCTGGCAGCGAAGTGAGTTCACTTCCTATGGCACAGATCAGGGTCAGCTCTACCTTCCCCAGCCAGCTGCCTCACTCACCCTCCACCCCCATGCTTTCACCTGCTCCCCATGCTTACCTGCCCCCCATGCTCACCTCTTCCCCCATGCTCTCACCTGCCCCCCATGCTCTCACCTGCTCCCCATGTTCACCTGTTCCCCATGCTCTCACCTGCCCCCCATGCTCTCACCTGCTCCCCATGCTCACCTGCTCCCCATGCTCACCTTCTTCCCCATGTTTACCTTCTTCCCCATGTTCACCTTCCTTCCCATGCTCACCTGCTCACCTCCTCCCCTGTGCTCACCTCCTCATGGTTCTTCTTGAGGCACAGCAGCTCCTCCTTCAGGGACTCCACCTGGGCCTCCAGGTCGGCCTTGCACAGTGTCAAATCATCCAGGATCCTGCGCAGGCCGTTCATGTCTGACTCCACCAGCTGCCGCATGGACACCTCTGTCTCGTACCTGGCAGACACATAACAGGGCGCCTGAAGCTACATCTCCTTTTTATGTCCAAGTCAGACCCCACCCCAGGCTGGCCTGGTTCTGTGTGTCCCCTCTTAATGCCTCAGTGACTTTAGTACAGCCAAAATCCTGAGTCCTGGCATCACCCATGTCCACTTCTACCAGCCCCCAACCAAGGAGCAAGCAGGACACTCACTTCGTTCTGAAGTCGTCTGCAGCCAGCTTGGCGTTGTCGATCTGCACCACGAGCCTGGCGTTCTCGGCCTTGGTGCACAGGGTCTGGGGCAATAAAGATGTGACATCAGCATAAGGAAGGACATTCTGTTGGCTGGTGTTCCCCAAAGCTGGCAAGGGCCGCCTCTGGAAGGAGGGAGTCAGCCATCCCGGGACTCCTGGCCTCTGGGGTTCCATGAGGGCTTATTACAGGCATGCAGTAGGGAGCAGAGAAGGAGTCTCTGCAGCCTCTCGCACTGCAGTGCCTCTGAGACCTGTAACCTGGCATGGACGGGGAGGATGGGGAAAGGCTCCAGCGAACACTGGCATGGTGGTTGCCTCTTGTCTTCCTGTCTCCAGGCCACTGGGGGTTCAGGGCGGGTCATGAACAACAGCATACTCTGTGACTCCTTGGTCACAAATGGTCCCTCCCAAGAGGCAGCTGGTACTTTCAGGGGATGTGGGCTGGGCAAGAAGGAAACGTCTGCTAGGCTCTTTCTTCCCTGAGTTCTTTATAGAAAACCTGATCTGCGCCAAACAAATCAAGTCCAATCTCCCCACCTTAAAAGAAGAAGTAGAAGGAGGAGGAGGAGGAGGAGGAGGAGGACAAGAAATTAAAACTCATAGAGGTCAGCCATGCTAGCAAAGGTTACACAGTCAGTTAGTTCACAGAACCTGTGTTCGACTTCTGGCTCTGCCAACTGCTGTCTGGACCACCTCGAATAAGTCACTTAACCAACCAGAGCTTCAGTGTTCTCTTCTGTAAAATGGGCTAGTAATACCTCTCACCAGATGACTAGGAAGAGCAAATGAGGCCACAAATGGGAACATTCCCTCTGACCTCTCTCAAGTACCCCGTGGGAGCAAGGCTCCCACCATAGCTGTTCCGGCTTCCCATCCAGTGCTGGTGACATCAGACTCCTGGGCAACCAAAGCCACTCTGAACCCCTCACCTTCTTCTGGAGCTCCTCGATGGTCCGGAAGTAGGACTGGTAGTCGGGGCACAGGTAGGGCACCTGCTGCTCACACCACTCCCGGATACGGCTCTCCAGCTCCGCGTTCTCCCGCTCCAGCTGGCGCACCTTCTCCAGGTAGCTGGCCAGGCGGTCATTCAGGGACTGCATGGTCTCCTTCTCGCTGCCACTGAGGACGCCTTCCCCGAACCAGCCCCCGACCACGCTGGAGCTGGTGGCAAAGCCCCCATATGGGAGGCAGAGAGCGGGCAGGCAGCTGGCCATCCTGCAGCCGCTCCGGCCCAGCCCCACCGAGCACGCAGAGAAACTCCGGGTCCCGGGCGAGAGGCTCGGGAGCCTGCAGGAGCTGCTGGAGTACATTGTGGACATGCGAGTAGAGCTGCCACCAGCTCCTCCCGGGCCCTTGAGAGACCCTGAAGAGAAGCTGGCCTTCAGGCACTTGGAAGCCATGGCCTCGGCAGCCCAGACACAGCGATAGGTGTTCAAGGCCAGGCACCCCCCAATGCGGAGAAGCAGCTCTTCACCGCCTTTATATCTCTGCCCCAGTGGGCGTTGGCCTTTACAAAGGGTTTTTTCCTCATTAAAGTTAATACCACTTTCTAGAAGAACCCCTCATTACCCTGTTATTTAGCTTCCCTCGAACATTTCCCGGCCTCATAAAATGGGAGCCCCGTTGAACTGGTGGCCACATCGAGATGTCTCCTCCGCCCCGTATTGCCGGGAAGACCGAGTATCCGTCAGTTCTTCAAAGGGGCCTGTCATCCCAACCCAGACCTCAGCCTCTGCCTTAGGAGGTGTGGGAACCCACAGCCATGATCTTGACTTTCTCCAGCATTATCTCCTTTTATGGGCCCAAGGGAGTAGAGGAGGCCTCTGGGTTGGGTGCTGGAAGAGCAACCCCGGCTGTTGCAGGAAACAAAGACCTCGTGCCCAAGGGGACACAGAGGCTCTAGAATGGCCCAGGAAATATGGCAATGGTGACCAACTATCCCAGTTTCCACAGGACTGTTTTCAATTTAGTGCTAAAAGCCTCATATTTCTGGGAACCCCTCAGTCCCAGAAATGCAAACTGGGAGAGTTGGTTACCCCAGACAGAGAAGATCCTTGGGGCAAGACCCCCACTCCCTCCATCCCCAGGAAATATGGCTGATTGTATAGCCCCAGCATCAGCCAAAACACCTAGAGGTCAGCCTACTGAGCACCTGTCCACGGTCACACTTACCATGTGTAGGAAGGTATGTCTTCCCACACCCTGGACGAAAAGTGGAGAAGCCTTTCTTGGTGGCTGCCCGGGGACTGAGGGGGAGTACGGAGACAGAGTTCACAGACCTCCTCAGAAGACATGGTCTGACCTTCAGTTTTATCTGCTGCAGGAGCTGTCTGGACTGGTGTCCAGAAAGCTTCCAGAACATCCCATCTGCCAAGCAAGTGAGGCCTGGGAGGGAGGCTGGGAGCTGAGCCAGCAGGCAGGTGGACCCCTGTGGGACTTGCCTTCCAGTCTGCCCTGCAGTTTGGGGTCCTGCTTACTCTTCTGGAGACATGTTTCACCTTCCCATCGGGAGAACAGCCATGAGCTGAGCGCCGGCAGCCTTCCAGGTACGTGGTCTCACTTCACCCCCATGTTGCCCTGTGAGCCCGGCTTGTCATCCCCACCTCAGAGCTGAGGACACCAAGACCCAGGGATGATAAGAGCTTGCCGAGGTGCCACCAGCTAGTGCCCGGCAGAGCCAAGATGCCTTCTTCTCCACACCACCCGCCTCCACCTCTGCTGGGAACCCCTCCCGGGCTGCCAGGTGTGGCTGGCTCTGCAAAGGACGGAAAGAGGGATAGTGTGGGCTCCACGAGGGGATGGCCAACAGCCTCCGGTGTCGCAGGAGAAGCAGCTCAGGAGCGTAGTTACATGTGAACTCTGCGGGTTCAAATCCCAGCCCCAACATGTACCCATCATGTGCTTAGACTTCTCCCCATCCCTCTGTTTCCTCCTCTGTAAAATGGAAAGAAGATAACAATACCTACTTCCTAGGGCTGCTCTGAGGATTAAAAAGCATGTAGAAACAGCACCTGCTCATGGTAAGTGCCCGGGAATGCCAACCGCTATGATTACTGGTCAACACATGGGCAGAGTCTTGCTGTGCTCAAGCTGACAATGCTAAGAAGCTGTCACTAGGGAGTGTAGATGTGCTCTGAGCACCTAGGCCACCATCCCTCAGGCCAGGTGCATGCGTTTGGGGGCCCACAGATACAGAACTTTCATGAGTCACCGTACCCTTCCCACACCCAGGAGCCTGGTGTGACCAGCACCCGCCCAACACAGTTCCAGGGACTATTGGCTGCCTCTCCTCCTCCCTGGAAATCCATGCCTCAGTGCAAAGGACGCAGCTGAGCTGAAAGCTTGGATGAGCCTCCTTTGGTGTTCGTGTTTCCCATCATGTGAGTAGAGGGCTCCACCCAAGCCCTGCTGAACTCACTCCCATGCTCTGGGCTCAAGGGCCACCCTGGATCCACAGGGCCCAGAGAAACCACAGCAACAAAGGCCTGGGAAGCCCCATGCTGTTTATACATGAGACCCCTGGGGGTCACATGGGTTCCTAGGCCTTTTCCCGGAATGGGTTTTTCTCCCCAACACAGCCCTATTAATAGCGAGGTTAATGGTACCAACCATCATTCACTAAGCACTTAGTACCTCCCAGGCCCCATGCCAAGCTCTCTCCAGGCATTCTCTCATTCACTGCTCACAACAATCTCATGAGATTGTCATCGCCAGTATCTCCCATTTAGTAGATGAGTAAACTGAGACATGGAATGTTTCAGGAGCCTACCCCTGCTCCAGCCCTGCTTTGCCCTCCTGGCTCTGAACGCCCGTGGCAGTGACTGGTGGTTGATCCGCTGGCCCTCCCTTCGCTGATACCCTCAAATTTTCTTGTGTTCTTGGGGACAAGGACAGACCTCCGACTTCTTTTGAAATCTCTATAGTTCAAGCATGGAGCTAGGCTCCCAGATGTCTCAGAATGAATGAATGAGTGAATGAATGAATGAATGTTTTGCCCATGGTGAATTGTGCTAAGTGATAAAGAAAAAAAAGAATTTTGAGAGAAAAGGAATATAAAAGAAGGTGGGGGGCAGATAAGGAAGGAAAGAGAAAAAAATTGGGTAGGGAGCTGGGAGGGAAAAAAAACACTTCCAAAGTCAGACTTACTATCCCTACTGTTATAGATGGGGAAACTGAGGCTCAGAGATGGAAAGAGATTGGGCAGCTCTGTGTAGGGGGGCAGCACCTGCCCGGACTAACACTGACAAAGTGTTCTCTGGGCCAAAAGCCATTCTGCCAAAGGGAGACAGGCCCATAAGCCTATTCTGTGGCTTAAAATTCTTGATAAGTTTTTTTAGATAATTTTATAATACATATAAGTAATATTTTTAAAGCTATGAAGGAGCCACTAAATCATTCTGTTTTATTTCCATTCTTCCTCACCATTCTTTTTATTAAAATGAAGTAATGACCTAGAACCCCTTATCCGCTGGATAGCAGTTCTGCAAAGTATAAACAAGATCAGAACCACCTTGAAATAAAGGATTATGTTCACTCTGGGGATATTTGATAAAAAGTAATGTTTGATATCATCTCTCTCTTGGTGTAAAGTAAAGAGAAATGACATAGGAGTCAAAAGGCCTGCAAGGATGTCTGAAGTCTGCCCCTTGTATGCCAGTGCTGGTCCCCAGAAGTGCTGAGCAAAAGTGCTGAGTTCCGGTTTGCACAGCAGTTGGTGTCTTAAACTGGAACTCAGTTAAGTGTGGGTGTGAGGTTGAGAATAGGAGGGTTTTCTTAACCAGTGCAGATACTCTGAAATTTTTTTTAATTTTTTTAATGTTTCTTTATTTTTGAGAGACAGAGACAGAGACAGAGAACAAGTGGAGGAGGAGCAGAGAGAGAGGAGACACAAAATCCGAAACAGGCTCCAGGCTCTGAGCCGTCAGCACAGAGCCCAACGTGGGGCTCAAACCCATGAACTTCGAGATCATGCCCTGAGCCAAACTCGAACGCTTAACCTACTGAGCCACCCAGGCGCCCCAGTGACTGACTCTTGATTTCCACTCGGGTCATAATCTCACAGTTGTGGGACTGAGCCCGCATAAGCCTCCACGCTGAGGGTGGAGCCAGCTTGGGATTCTCTCTCCTTCTCTCAAAATAAATAAATAAACCTTAAAACAAGAAGAAAAGAAAACACTACCTGCAACCACAACCACACAGGGCAGTCTGAGTGCCGGAGACCAGGCTGTGAGTGCATCCACGAACTGCCGAGTGCGCACATAAAGGGGACACGCTGTACAGAGTGAGGCATTGACAGTGTGATTATCTGCCAGGACACAACCCAGTGTGGCCTGTCAGCCTGCAATAGCAGCGCAGCTCCAGCAGTGGCCAGAACAGAAAGGCTCAGTGTGCTGCCCGCTCCCTGGCCGTCTCCCCGCACCAGCAAGCAGGGCTGTGAGGTGCTCTATGCACACCCGGCAGCCCACCTGTCCGCCCACCGTCTCCGGAGCCTCAGGCCAGAGCAGGGATGGCAGACGTCAGGCCCCAGAGCAGGAGAGTGGAGCACAGAGGGAAGTGGGGCCTGCCCAGCAGGCAGCAGTGATTCAGGTTGGGTGGGGGTGGGGGGAGACACAACGCGCTGGGAAGAGCACCAGAGTCAGAATAGTTGGACCATGGCCTCTTCTCTTCCACTCATTGCTGTGTGGCCTCAGGCAAGCCACTGTCCTCTCTGGGCCTGTCTTCTCAACTAAAGAATAAATCAGGGGGACAAAGAAGATATGGGGCCCTCAGAGTTCTCACAGGCCATGCGTCTGACCAGAGGGGTGCCCAGGGCCCGGCACGGTTAGGCTGGATGCCCAGAAGGGCAGAGCTCAGCCAGCCGATTGTGGGGCACTCAGACCTCTGCCCCACAGTGAAGTTCCTTCCCCGCCCTGCTCCATATCTGACCCTCCCCCCATACTTCACTGTCCCTGCTGCCTTTCATTTCAGCCCTGAATCCAGGACTGGAGACAGGGGATCACCTGCCCCCACTGCCCTTGTCTTGCTGCTCCCCTCCCCGAGTTGGTCTACCCAGGCTCGCTGCCTGCCATTTGCCTCTCCCTGGCTGGTGCTGGAAACCCCTCTCCTGAACTGTCACCGGTGTTGGGCCTGAGGGTGGCCCACCAGGGCGGTAGAAGCTGGACTAAGCTGGAGAAGCTAAAGGGAAGGAGAGGGAACCACCAGATGCAGGCAGGGTGACCACAGAGGGCCGGCTTGGGAGACTTTGCCCCTTGCGGGCCCACCCGGGTGGGTCCCCATGGGCAGGGCTGAGGCTGTGGGTAATGGCTGTGCCTATCTGGATTGGGTCAGTGTCTGTTCTCATGGCCCAGGGCATGAGGTGTCCCCGTTATTAAATATTTTTAATCACCCTGTTCCTTCCTACCACTCAGACCCAGAGAAGACAGACCTGAAACCAAACCCCACAACTTTACTGTGACCCTTGACCAAACGTCCCCACGATCTAACCTCGTAAGAACAGAGTCAAGATGGTGATGCCAAGAGTACACACTTTATTGCATATAATTCCAGGGGAACCTAGTGTTGCATAGCATAAAGGCAGTTAAGTCCAGAGACACAATACAAGAAGTTATTTTGGTAGAAAAAAATCTGCTGAGCGGGGATCCCCTCTACGGAATGGGGGGGGTCATTTAGAGCCAGGAGCCACAGGGGTGTCCTTGCAGGGGGCTGCCTACAGTGGGCAGGGCTGCAGATGCTCCCTGGAGGAGACGACCTTCCCGTCTCTGATCTCCTCGGTGATGGTGCGGATCTGGGTGCTGACCTGGGGAGCCACGCCGCAGGGCACAGCCGGAGCACAGGGCACACTCGAGACGTAAGGTACCCTAACTGCAGGCTTGCATTCCGTGGTACAAGGGTGGGCAGGCAGCCTGAGGAAGTGAAATCATATCAGAGTGCCCTTGGCGTTGGGGCACAGGACTGAGATTCATATTCAACGGATTTAGGGGATAGAGTGAGGACAGGTGGGCGACAACAACCCGATGGCTTCGGTGCCCCTGAAACCCCCCAAGGGCTGCAGGGGGGAAGATGAGGAACTCCCAGCTAAGCTCGATGGTTGGGAAAGCGCTGTGGGAGGGGTGGGGGCGGGGGGGCGGCTTGTCCCCCTGTGATGACCAAGCTGGCACTAGAAGGGATCTCAAGGGAGAGGCTTTGGATGAATCCCTGTCATCCGCTGTGGACTGACACCCTCTCTGAGGCACTGAGGGCTGGTCCCAGGGGCCCTGTCCCCACGCCTCTCTCTCCGGGACCCACAGCCACTCACTTGCAGTCCTCGCCCTCCAGCAGGCGACGGTAGGTGGCGATCTCCGACTCCAGCCTGGCCTTGACGTCCAGCAGCACCTGGTACTCCTGGTTCTGCCGCTCCAGGTCACATCGGATCTCGGCCAGCTGGGCCTCCACGTTGCTGATCAGGCACTGCATCTGGGCCAGCTGGGAGCCGTAGCGCGCCTCGGTCTCCGCCAGGGTGGATTCCAGGGAATTCCTCTGTGTGGGGAAAGAGGAAGAGCTGCCAATGGAGGGAGTCCCAGCCAGAAACCCTGTAGCCCTGGGCACCTGCATATTTCTGTGGGCTCACGCCCCACGATAACACGCGTGCCGAGGCCGGGGGGTCAGGGCTTTGCAGCTGTGGCCAGTCACTGGGGCAGACGCCACCCACCATGCTCTGCTGGGCCTGCAGCTCGATCTCCAGGGCGTTGACTGTGCGTCGCAGCTCGACGATCTCCGTCTGGCAGCACTGCAGCTGCTCCGAGCTGGACACCACCTGCTGGTTCAGCTCCTCGGTCTGAGGGCGCAGAGCATGGTCAGACCAGGTGAAGCTACTTTAAAGGGGGAACCCCCTGTGTACCCGGAGCTTATGGCCCCCCACCCTCGGCGGCCCCAGCCCCACCTGGGCGTTGAACCAGGCCTCCACGTCTCGACGGTTATTCTCCACCAGGGCCTCATACTGACACCTCATCTCGTCCAGGATCTTGTTGAGATCCACGGGCGGGGCGGCATCCACTTCCACGTTCAGTCGGTCCCCGAGCTGGCAACGGAGCGCGTTGACTTCCTGCAGAGAGGAGGCAGGAGAGCACACGGTCATGAAAAGGGTGCCAGATCGAGGGTTTGGGTGGCTGGGTGCAAACCTTCCTCCCTCGGGTGCCAGCTGGGTAACGTTGGGATATTACCTTCTCTGGGCCTCGGTCCCCTCATGGGCATACACTTGCCTCCTCAGGGCATTTGGGAGGGTGCAGTGAGAGGATGCAAAGGTCAGGCAAATAGAATAAATGTTATCAGACACTGGCGTCCAGAGCAAGATTTAGTGTCATGGGCAGGAGTGTGGGATCTGCGTGACCTTAGGCAAGTGACTCAACTCCTCTGTGCCTCATTTTTCTCAACTGTAAAATGGGATCGTTGTGAGGATGAAATGAAAGGAGAACGAAATGCAAAGTGTTTCAAACAGCTCCAGGCACACAGTGTGACATCAACAAATGTCAGCTGGAGCTGGGGGAGGGGGGAGGGCGTGGTCGTCACAGTTGTTAGCCCCAAGGGTCACCAGGGGCTCCCTGCCGGGTGGGGAACACTGACTGGAAGGTCGCCTGGCACCAGCCTCACCTCCTCATGGTTCTTCTTGAGGCACAGCAGCTCCTCCTTCAGAGACTCCACCTGGGCCTCCAGGTCGGCCTTGCACAGCGTCAGCTCGTCCAGGATCCTGCGCAGGCCGTTGGTGTCGGCCTCCACCAGCTGCCTCATGGCCAGCTCCGTCTCGTACCTGCTCACACACACGCAACCCTGCTGTCTCTGCAGTGAAGGAGCCACGCACAGGCAGGGTCCCCGCCCTCTGTCAGCTGCAGTGGCTGACTTGGGGTCAGCAGCACGATGGGCCTTTCCATTGACCCAGAAGGGATCCAGGGCCCGTGCCGCATTCCCTTTAAGGTTCCGTCTGGCCTTACTCCCACCTCCCCAGCTCCCAAGGCCGGCGAGGGAAGGCACAACGGACCTCCCCCGATGAGGCCCACTCACTTGGTCCGGAAGTCGTCGGCAGCCAGCTTGGCGTTGTCGATCTGCAGGACTAGCCTAGCGTTCTCGGCCTTGGTCAGCAGGATCTGGGGAACAAGGGGTGTCCCGGGAGCTAGGCAAGGGCCAGCTCACAGAGGGCATGCTTCTAAGTATCACCAGCATGCCCAGCCCTGAGCCCTGAGCCCTGACATGAAGGGAGCATCAGCCCCAGGAAGGGCATCACTAGAAGCAGGCCCCGGAGTGGCACAGTGGGAGACCTCTGGGTGAGGCGGAAAGAACCAAGCCAACCTGGCTTCAGATCCTGCATCTAACACTCACATCACCGTGTGATCTTGGGCAAGTTGCCGAACCTCCCGGATATTTAACTTCTGCATCTGCTGAATGGGCCCAGTAATACCCATCTCTCCAAGATGAGGACTAAGTAATCCAACAGATGGGAAAGTGTCAGGCGCTGTGCCTGCATCTAGTAGAGGCTGGGTACATGTTATTGCCCTTCCTGTAGCTAAGACAGCCAGGGGAGGAGGGCAATGGTGGCATATACGCAGCAAGAGACTCACAGAGAGATCTGCGTTCCCCCAGAAAACCAGGACCCCAGAGAGAAAACCTTGCCCTGAACAAAGACGTCCCTAAGGGCTACCATCTGTCTGTAGTGCTTTGGGATGAGACAGGCTCCCCACCACCACCGCCCCAACCGAATCCAGGGCTGGGGATGCTGGGAAAGGGCAGACCCCCGTTACCTTTTGCTGGAGGTCCTCGATGGTCTTGAAGTAGGACTGGTAGTCTGGGCAGATGTACGGGATCTGAGACTCGTACCACTCCCGGATGCGGCCCTCCAGCTCCGCGTTGTCCCGCTCCAGCTGGCGCACCTTCTCTAAGTAGTTGGCCAGGCGGTCGTTCAGGAACTGCATGGTCTCCTTCTCGCTGCCATTGAAGACACCCTCGCAGAGCCAGCCCCCGCTCCCAACAAAGCCAGAGGGGTAGCAGCCAGCGGCCAGGTAGGAGCCGGGCAAGCAGCTCCCAAGGCTGGAGAGGCCCAGCCTGATGGAGGAGGCCGACCCCACAGCACCAGCAAGACTGGGGACCCTGCAGGAGGCCACAGAGTGGACGGAGGACACCCGAGAGATGCCACCTGCTGTGCCACATGGGCCCTTGACAGACCCACAGGAGAAGAGTGGGGAGCAGACCTGGGTGGCCATGATTCTAGCAGAGGCAGGTCACAGTGAGGCAACGAGCTCAGGTTCTAGATTCTCAAGGCCTCCCTGGGATGTTTATATACAGTCTCCACAGGGTGGTGGCATGTTTCTCTTGGGAAAGCCTATTCCTATTCCAGAAAGCTAATCTCATCAGGATGTGATTTTTTTTTTTTTTTTTTTGCTACCCATCCAGAATTTCTTACCTTGTAAAAAAAAAAAAAAAAAAATTTGAATTTTGTTTGCTAAGTCAGGACTCTTGTCTGTTGTCATTTCCTGTCAGAATATGAATTTTATTGCCTCTTCAAAGTCTTTGCACCAGATCCCAGAAATCGGGAGTGGCCCCACAAATGACGTTTGGTTCCTGCTCTCTCCACGTGCCTTCCCCGGAGCAGCCCAGTCTGTCTGCTCATCACCCCCGTCCACTTCCCCAGCCTCACAGGTGTTCCCCTGCGCCTGGGCCCCTGGGAGGGCTAAAAGGGGGCAAAGGGAAGGACAATTCGTGGAGCTACCATGTTCAGGGCCCGGAGTTACTTCATTTATACTTCACAGCCATCCTGGGAGGCGGCCAGTCCTTTCTCCATTTTACCGACATAGAAACAGAGACTTGGAAGAGCTAAAAATAAGCTTGCTCAAGGTGAACAGGCAGTGAGTGACAGAGCTTGGAACTGAGACCAGGGCTCTCAGACCCCAAATCCTATATTCTTGTGTCCCCGCTGCTTCTCCCTTGAACCAAGGTCAAGTGCAAGCACCCAGAGTCTAGGACCCAGAGACCTAGGTCCAAATGGTGGCTCTGTGGATCGTCAGCCCTGTGATGTGAGCCTATCACTGTCCATCACTGTCTAGCATGTCCCCATCAGGACAGTGGAGGTCATCAGCCTGCCCTGCCTGCTTCCCACAGATACGAGGAAAATCAAACGGAACAGACATAAGAGTATTTTGTGAACCACTGTGTGCTCTAGAAATACTGCTTACACAGGATAGTCTTTGATGATGGTTTATGGCTGCGGCCGGCAAAGGATCACCAGTGTGAGCCCTCAAAGGGGCAGTTTCCTTTGTGACCCGCAGGTCTCTGAACCTAGGAGAGTAGAATCGGGACCCTGGGGCAGCCAACGTTG
Source organism: Cryptoprocta ferox (assembly GCA_028646485.1). Lineage (NCBI taxonomy): Eukaryota > Metazoa > Chordata > Mammalia > Carnivora > Eupleridae > Cryptoprocta > Cryptoprocta ferox. The sequence goes on from CM053565.1 coordinate 37,183,519, forward strand.
GCCCCTTAGTCCCTAAGAGATGGGTCCGGTACAGATGACCAGAGATAGTCCATGCAGACGTTTTGGACAGGGAAGGAATAATAAGAATAAACAAAGCACTCCAGATAGTTACGCAAGCTGGGAGGAGCACCTGAGAATTAACCGCCAAAGGTAAACTCCATCTGCCGCCTCACAAACTGACATTTCCCAAGGCTCAGGCAACCTGCTTCCTCTTCTCCCACACAAACTTGGTCTGCAAGACTGGCGTTTATGGAAGCATTTATGTGCTACTGAAGTTGTAATTTACCAACCTCTTAAAATGCTTTATAAGCTTCTCTCCGAAATTACTCAGGAGGGTGGTGCTCATGCCTCACCCACTTCAGTGGGCACCTCGACAGGATGCCTGAGAGCAGACCCCCTCCCCAAGGAGCAAGAGCAGGGACATTAGGCCCCCAGAGCTCCGGATGCCACGGCACCAGTTCCTTACAGCCACCCCGTCTTCCCTGTGCTGCTGGCAGAGCCTAGGATGGGGCTGCCTCTGGGATTCTCAACCTCAGCACTGACATCATAGACTACATAATTCTTTATGGGGTGCAGTGGGGGGCTTCCTGTACATTGTAAACTGTCAGCAGCATCCCTGGATTCTACGACCAGATGCCAGCAGCAACCCCCTCCCCCAGTTGTGACAACCCAAGATGTCCCCAGACATTGCCAAATATCCCCTGGGAGGCACAACTGCCCCCAGTTGACAACCACAGACCATCAGGACAGGATGGGGGCTCTGACCGAACCCCCCCCCCATACACACACCCCTCTGTCTTCTAGGACAACTGGTGCAGAGTCTGGCTGTCACTGTGGGGCCCACTCAGGCAAGTCCCTAAGGCACCCACGTTTCAATGTACCTTATGTGGGACACGGCATGCTCTTCCCGGGCCTGGCACGGCTCTTCTCTGGGGCCTCTGGCTACCGGGCATCTGAAGTTTCTGGTTTTTCTAACCCCTCCACTGAGCAATCCATATCTGAAGATGATTCTAGGCTTCCTTTGGGGCAACCTAGTAGGCAGGTGTCTGCTGCTCTGTTCCCATCACCCCCAGCCTGTGCATCAGGGCGGCCACCGTGGGCCAGAGTCCAGGCAGGTATCTGCCGGGCTATGAGGAGAAGCACATACCTCTCCTGGAGCAGGCGACAAGCCGGCCAGAGAAGGGCTTTTGGTGGCTCTCAGTCCTCTTCCTTTCCCCATGTTGCAGACTGTGAGGCCACCACTGAGAGGAAAGTGTGGAGGAGGCCTCACAGGGCTCTGCTCCCTTCCACCTGGAAGCCGGGCCATCAGGACAAAGTGAGGCCCAACTGCAGAAGATGCTCTACCTGCGTCGGGGAAGAGAGAACCTGGGACTCACAGAGCCGCTCGCCTCCCAACACAGCCCCGGGGATCTGCCCACCCCCTCCCCGTGGAGGCCCGGCCCTGGAGAAGATCCCCCCAGTCAATGTCAAGTAAACCAGAAGTGCCCATTCTTCGGGTTTCATTTCAAAATTGAGTCCTTTTCCAAGCCCATTCTTTCTAACCTTAATCTAAAGGGGCGCCTGGATGGCACAGTCGGTTAAGCGCCTGACCCTTGGTTTCAGCTCAGGCCATGATCTGGCAGTTCATGAGTTCAAGCCCTATACTGGGCTCTGCACTGACGGTAAGGAAGCTGCTTGGGATTCTCTCTCTCCTTCTCTCTGCCCCTTCCCTGCTCGTGCTCGCTTGCTCTCTTTCTCTCTCTCTCTCTCTCAAAATAAATAAATAAATTTTTAAAGAACAAATGAAAAAATAAAATAATATAATATAATATAAAATAAAATAACACTGGGCTAAGGGTCAGGGGCCTGGACTCCAGGCCAAGATCTGCCCCAGACTCCCTGTGTGAGCCCAATCCATTCTGGGCCCCAGAGCCCCAGTCTGAACAGGAGGTGCCTAATCAAAGCAAGCTGGAGGCCGTTCCATCTCAGACATTATAGGATTTGAGGCCTAGGCATTTCCTGTGGAGGGGGCCAGGAGTCACCTGCACATGTCTATGACTCATTCACCATCCCCCACAGCCACCATCCTGCTTCTTTGCCACTAACCTGGAGAATAAAAGAATAGAGAGGAGTTACAGAGGTTCCAATTGTGACATAATTGAGTTTTCTTGTTGTTTTTTTGTTGTTGTTTTTGCAAACCCCCCTGGACCTCGGGCCACCCTTTGCTTCCACGCCTCCACACCATGAGAGCAATGGCATGGGCTTCCTCTGGGCCGGCCCTGGGAAGGAGAGGCCACATGAACTCACCTCCCGGGGATGATCCCCAGAAGCCCCCATCTGGGGGTACGGAGTCACCAGGATGCTGAGCGGGCATCCCAGCATGTCCAGGCTGAAATGACATCTCTGGCCATCTGAGCCAGGGACATGGCTTTGCAAAAGGCGGGGATCCAGAGAGCGTCAGGCTGGACCAGAGGGACCTGGGGCCTGAACTCAGCCAGACCTGAGCAGTTCAAGCTACTCAGTCACCCTGAGCCTCAGTTTTCCCAACAGGAACCACAGTCACAGGATTGTGAGAAGTAAATGGAAACATGCTTGATAAACAGGCACTGGGGTCACAGATTTAAGAGCTCATGACTGTTCTTAGAACCCATATATCCTAAGCCCCAGGCAAATGCTGTATCCAAGGGCTCAAACCACTCGTCCTGGTTTCATGGGATGCAGCCCAGCTGTGCAAAGAAAGACACCTGCTCAAAGAGGCAGTGGCTGGGAGCAGCAGGGGCCCCCAGACCAGGACCCTCTGGCCTCTGACCAGAAGCTAGCACCTTCCCACAGCTACCTCCCCACTTCCCGCCAGCACAGGTGCTGGCTTTAGGGCTACAGAGCTGACAAGATGCTCTCCGCCCACCATGGCCCCAGCTTCAAGGTCAAGGGGAGGAGGGGAGTTGCTGTTGCAGGAACATAAAACACCCTGGCTTTTCCCAAGCCCACCTTGGAAGGCCACCAAGTTCAAAATCAACCACTGGGTTTGTGGGTCCTTCTTTGGTTAAAAAAAAAGAAGAAGAAGAAGTTTCCATTCTCAAACGAGCTTCCATCTGAAAGCCAAGGCTCTCCATGGGCAAAGACCCGAGAAATCAAGCATGAGTCTGCTGCCCAGCTGATCAGTCCCTTCAGCACAGAAGGGACAGGCACAGCTTGTCACAGGGGGCGCGAGGAGGAAAGCAGCATCCCCTCTTTTCCTGCTTCTCAGGGCTATAGTTAGAATGTGCGAGCCACCGCCACCGCATGGTGCCCCAAAGGCATTGGAGGACGCAGACGATGGACTGTGGGGTAGCCAGGTCACCACAAACGGGCCCCAAAAGGAAAAGGTCACTCAAGAAGTGTAATCTCTCTCTCTCTCTCTCTCTCTCTCTTTCTCTCTCTCTCCGAGTGGCCTACTGGCTTAGGCTTGAGCTTCCTGGTTTTTCCTGGTACCTATCTGATCTTTGACACCCAGACACACAGGTCCTGCAGAATTTCTCACTATATGAGGCATCTAAGACACACTGATCCCAAGTCTTCACCTCTTTAGACCCTACCCAGCACCCACCCACGCAGAAACGGGGACACCTACACTGACCTCCATTCCTTCCCCTGCACAACTGCTTTTTCTATTTACTCAAGCGGTAAAGCACCTGGGATTCCTGGCCCCTCCCAGGAATTTCTGTGCCAAAGAACCACATCAAAACCTCATGCCAAATCTGCTGCCAGCTGTGAGATTCTAGTACAGACATGCAGAGACAAGCACACAAAGTGGATGGAAGCATCATGGGAGGGGGAAAAAATTCAATTAAGACATTTTGAGCCACCAATTCGATTTGTCCACAGAATCAGAGAAAGGTCTCACTTTTTTAGCCTTGATTGGAAAAGACTCAGAGCTGTTCCCAGACCTACTAAGGGAAGGGCTGCCAGATTTGATTAGCAAACAAAAACGCATACAATATTGGGACACACACGGACTTGAAATTATTCATTGTCTATCTGCAGTTCCAAATGGACTGGGAGAGGCTGCCATCTTTGTCTTCGCCAGCCGGGTGAGGAGGACTCGAAGTACCCCTGCTAGGTAGTCCTCTCTCATCCTGGCCACCTCGGTGACATTCCACCATCATGGCGGCTACCTTGAGCAAGGTGACACAGGCCTTCTTAGGCAAGATTTGGCAGGTCCCTCCCTGCTAATTTCTACCGCCCTGACCTGTGCCCCAAACCTCTACCTATTCGCTGCTGCTGCCGGCCCTCACCAAGCCCCAGATAGTCTGGACACGCAATAAGTGACCAAGGGTGGGGTCTTTCCCCACTCTTTCTGCCACTCCATAAGACCAAAAGCCCATGCTCAGGGGCCTCAGGAGAGCCGACGAGTAGGCCATGGCTCCCAGCAGTGGCCTCTTCTGGGCTCCTGGGGATGTGGCTTCCCAGCACGCTGTTCCTCGGGTGGCCCTGAACCCCCACTGGGCCTTGACCTCACCCAGATTAGGACTTGAAAACCGCACCTTACCAGGTCCAGAACTCCCCCACAACTCTCATTACCCCCCCGCCCCCTCCCCCAAACACAAAGGTACTTTTTCTCCCGATAGAGTATAATGTTGGAGGTTGGCCGGGGCTTCAGGATTCTACCCTTGCCTTGGGGGAGGTCCAGAGAGCCACCCTGACCCCAGTCTTTGGCCATACCTCTCTGGTTCTCTCTCACCAGTGCGGCCTCCTTCATCCCAAGACCCTCTCCCCTCACCTAGAGCCAGCTCTTCCTGCACAGCTGCGTCGGCTGACAGCTCCCATCTGGAAGAGTCCAGGGCCTCCTGCTCTGATCCACTCAGCCCCTGACTCCCCCCACCCAGCTTTTTATGGAAAATTCCAGAGCTGTCACGGCCCTCCCTGAAGCACCTGGAGGACCTGTGTTTTGTGGGAGACACGGAGCCAGGCCCAGCGCAAGAAAGAAGGGGTAGCTCAGCCTCCCGCGTCCCCTTGATCAGGCACCACTTAACTACAAAGCAAAGTTCCCAAACACCCTGTTTGATTGGGTGCCATCGTCTGCATTTACAGGGCCTGAAGTGCAGCCGGTCTCAATACTTCGTACTGACAGCAGCATGTCTGCAAAGCAGACTGTGGGCTCCAGAGTGTAATTAACTATGCTTTACGCTGTGGATTCCGCTCGCAAACTAGGCTGAGATCCTTGGATCAAAGAAGCCACAGAGTCATGGTGGCCGTTCATAAAAACGGGCCAGAAGAGTGAATACCAGCTCTTGGCCAACTCCCCTGCCCCCGCCCCCACCCGCTATGGGTGCCTATTCGGGTCTCAGCGCCCACCCAGCAACCTGACCCTTCCCAAACTCTGCAGAAGAATGCGGTCTGATGCACTGAACTGCCCAGAGGAAATGCTCAAAGGCACGCCACCCGCGTACCCTGCTCCACTCCAGTCACTAAGCCCCAGGAACACCATCCAATAGGAGGCAGGTCCCCGGGCAGCCCTGAGATGTGCCAACCCCAGGCAGGGAGAGAAGGGCCCCAGCGGCTGACATGGGAAAGGTGGAACAGCACATCATCGCACGCCGTTGACCACAGACTTTGTGCGACAGCCCTGCCTCTCTTCCCTCAAGCTTCCCTTAGGAGGGACCTTTCCTAGATGAGGGGTCCCTTTCCCAGAAAGCCCCAGTCACCCTTCACCTCACACTCTGAGTCTTTTGTAGACCCTCAAAGGTTGCCACCCAAAACAGAGAGACAACAGGCACTAAGGGGTCTCAGGGCTGCGGTTCTATGCGTGGCCGTGCCCTGTTCTCCAGAGCACCCAGCTGCCCTACACAAGGCTGGGGATGGGCCAAGGCCTAGTGTGGAGACCAGGCCCAGGTAGGATCGGGTCTAGGGTTCTGTCCCTCCATTCTGGGTCCCAGCAGATGGCCCAAGAGGAACTGATCTGCTTTCTGGGGTGAGCCTGCCCCCTGCAGGGCGCAGGCAGGACATGCAGCCCCATCAGGGAGGACAGAAGTTGACTGCCCATCCATGGGGTGGAGCCTGAGAGAGAGGGAGACACCTCTGCCAGGGGTGAGAAGGAAGCTCAGAGACACAACAGCAATTAGCCAACCTGGTGCAGGAGCTACTGTGCAGAGGCGCCTGACTAGCTCTGAGGCATGGGACGCCACGGGAACATTCCACGGTTGATGCGTCTGTCCCCTAAGCAGTGGGGCTTAGAAGAGAGACTCGTTTCTTTCCCTAGATTACCAGAACTGAACGCTTGACTTTGGCAAAAGGCCGACCACAGTCTTGGAAAGCACACTGGAACACGGATCCCAACTCTCCCAATAGGCAGGTCCCTTCAGCAGTCTGGGCCTCGGTCTTCAGACGTGTAAAATGGGCACAATGGTGCCGATTCATGGGATTGTTACAGAAATGAAATAATGCAAAGGAGCTCCATAAAGAGTCAAGTGCTAGGCACACTGTTGCTTTCCCCTTTGTTTTTAGCCCCGCTGTGTTGGCACCTCTGGCATACACATGTGATCAGCCACACACTCGTGGCCACAGCCCTGGGAAGCAGGGGTGCAAGCCTGGAGGGGGTACGGGCACCTAGCGAACCAAGGGAGGGAAATATCGACCCAGCATACCTCCCTCAAAGCTGCCCTCCTTCAGATGGCCTCCCCCCACAGATGACAGGGGAAAAAACCGAGTCCTGGATGGAAAGGGCAGATACCCAGCCCGCAGACTACACTACTGAGGCGACTCCCTTCTCCCAGTTCACAGAAGGCTCCTGGGTTGGCTCTGACAGCCCCTCCTGGGCTTCCCTCCCGGCTTCCCTGGGACTCCCAATAGGGCCACAGAGGCCCTTGTGTGAAGCCCAGGTTCTGTGTCCTCCCTGGGGCTTGGGTGCAAGAGTCCCAGGCTGGAGCCCCCACCAGGCCCAGGGTCCAGCTCATTTCACGGCTCCACATGGACCACTAACCTCAAACCTCATCAGGCTCCTCAACACAAAAGTATAAAAGGAGGGAGCTGCTCCCCTAAAGAGCCTTGGCCTGGGTCACAGAGAGAGGGGTGGCTCCTGGCCCAGCATGCCCAGGATATACACCCTAGGGGAACTTGGACCAACCATGGGGCTCAGCTGTGAGGAGCTCCTCTGGCCCGGCCCCTCCCTCAGCTTGGGGGAGACCCCTCTTCCAGCTGCTTTCTGCAAAATATGCTCCCTTATCTTTCATCCCCATAGCTCATCTGTATTCATTCTCTCATCTGCCATGCAAGGCACCTATTGAGCTCCTAGAACATTCTGGGTATGAGGATGGGCATGACTACAAAACCCCACATGCCCTGAAAGAACTCACAGGTTAGGGAAGCGAATGGGAAAGCTTTCATTTACTGAGTAGTTACTATATGCTGGGGACTGTTCTAAGCACTTGACTCTAATAGCCTCCAAGGGAGTCAGGGCTGGGCTGGTGAGGAAAGTGAGTCCACGAGGTAAGCCACTTGGCCAAGGTTATGAAAAGAGCATGTGGCAGAGCCGGGACACACTAAAGGGCGACGTCACTCCCAAGCCTGTGACCTTCACACCCTGCTCTCCAATAATTGCTAGGATGGTCATCAATACACGGGGACAGATGGGGACACTGGAGGCCTTGGGGACAGATCGGGGTGCTGGGAGCAGCAGGGGGAAACCAGAGAAGGTCTACTGTAAAAGGTGAGGCATGAACTGAGCTTGGAAGTTTACAATCACGCATTGTTGGGGGTGTCTCCTCCCTCTGCCCCGTCAGTCAGGCCGTGAGCTCCTTTAGACAGGCCCTACCTTCTGTCTTTCTTTCCAGGAGCCCAAACAGTGCCTGTTACACAGCAGGCTGACAAAACAGAATCACAGAGAGGTACAAAGTTTTCGGGAGTGGGGGCCAGGTCCTGTTTCTCCTGGATGCCTCAGCTCCTAGCACAGTCCTGGGCATGTGAGCTAGAATCGAGCCCAGCCTGTTCTGCAGTGGGGGGAGAGGGGAGGAATCTGGAATGATCTGGCTTAGTCAGCTGGGTGGGCCGTGTTTGAGTGACGTTTGTAGGACTAAGCCAGCCACCTGAGCCCACAGCAGGCTTGGGACTGGAGGAGAAGAAGGACAAAGAATGAGGGGAATAAACCATGCAGGAGACTGGGGAGGGGGAGAGAGGGGAGATGAGGAGGGGGTATCGAGAGGGAGCAATTGGCAGGCGTGGCAGAGCCCACCCATGCACTGGCCTAAACCCCATGACCAAAACTAGGCAGCATCTCACAGGCACTGCCCGGTTCACTTATTCATCTGTTCCTTCCGTGAGCAGGACTGCGCCCAGCGATAGGCTGGTCCAGGGAGAGAAAGGCAGCCCCACCCCTCCAAGCACATGATCAACGCCAGGCTAGGCAGCTGCAGACACGCACTATCCGGCTGCCACAGAGGACGGGGTGTGCATCTCCATCTGGATGGTGAATAAAAACCTGGTAGTCTTGGGGCACCTGGGTGGCTCCGTTAGTTAAGCGTCTGACTTCGGCTCATGATGTCGCGGTTTGTGAGGTCGAGCCCCACATAGGGCTCTCTGCTGTCAGCATGGAACCCGCTTCAGATCCTCTGTCCCCCTGTCCCCTCTCTCTCTGCCCCTCCTCCCCCTCAAAAATAAATAAACATTTAAAAAAAACCTGGTAGTTTCCAATAACACAAAGGCGGGGGCGGGGGGGGGGGAGAAGGGCGTACAGAGGGAAAGAGAAGAGGAAGGTCAGTTCAAACTGAGGTCACTCATTGAACAAGGGCCCAAGGCTCCCAGCCACATGCTTGGGTTACCAAGACCAGTTGGCAATAGCAGGACCTCAAGGTGTGGGAGGCAATTGTAGAATTCAGGGCTGGAAACAGGCAGGAAGAGGCCAGACAGTGATGGCCCCTTCCAGGGAGGAGTCCGGGTTTTCTTCAGTGTCCAGGGGAGCTATGGAAGCATCGCTAGGCCAGGAGGAAGGCTTTCCATTTCCAGCAATCGTCCCCACTCGAGTGTGGAGCAAGGATGCAGGGGACGCTCAAACTGGAGGCCGGGAGGCCAGTGAGGCTGTAAGACATTAAAGCTAACAGCATCCACAGGAAGGACTTGGGACGGCAGTCAGGGGGAGAGCAGGCCAAGATGACCACTGGGCTCCTGGCTTGGGTTTACGGGTCCTCTGGGATGGGAGACCAGGAAGGCACGGATCTTGGAGAATGAAGGGTGCTCCCTCGAACTAGTGGTTTGGAGGAGGCAGCGGGCATGAGGGTCTGGTGTGCAGGAGAGTGCTGGAGTGCCATCATGACCGTGGACATGTCCCAGATGGGCCAAGGGGAGAAAGAGAGAAGCTTGCTCTTGCCAGCATCCAGAGGACCAGACTCCATGTAAGGAGCGCACCCAGCAAGAAGAGGCTGCCAGTCTGAGCTGGAACATGGAGACAGGTGGGGACACGGGTGCAGAGGGACCTGGGGAGGAAGGTCAGCTCAGATGGAGGTCACTCATTGAGTCATGTGGCCAGTTTATTGAGCAGGTTGGCATGGCAGGACCTTGAGGTGGATAGAGGGGAACTGCAGGTCTAGATGTCCATCATCTTTTTTTTTTTTTGATGTTTATTTATTTTGGAGAGAGAGAGAGAGACAGAGCATGAGCCAGGGAAGGGCAGAGAGAGGGAGATACAGAATCTGAAACAGGCTCCAGGCTCTGAGCTGTCAGCACAGCTGTGGCTCGAACCCACAAACCGCAAGATCATGACCTGAGCCAAAGTCGGATGCTCAACCAGCTGAGCCACCCAGGTGCCCCTAGATCATCTTAAAAGGAAGGGAATTGCAGAAAGTGGAGAGGCCCCAGGTTGGGCCTGTGGTAACTGTCCTGGGTCTCCTCCCCAAACCAGCCCTGCACTGGCCTCTCGAAGCCCTCCCCAGAGCCCTCTGTACCTCCCCCCTGCAGTCCCCCATCTCCTGATTCTACCAGAGTCCTGTTGACACTTTATAGTCGATAGGGGGTTGCACTGGCTCACGTGACTGCGCATGTCTCCAGTTTGTCCCATTTGTCCTGTTTGCTGAGCACCATCACCCATGAGCCACCCATTTCCCCCATGTTTGTGCCCTGATGGGTGGCCCGGGTGCCTTGTGTCCTTCCCAGCTGGGAGCTGCCTAGGCCAGGCCTCATTGGGGTAAGCCACTTGGCCAACGGCACCCCCACACATACACCCATCGCCCCAAATCAGGGCCTCAGCAGGTCCTGCCCTCAGAAATCAGGCCAGAGTCAAAAATACATTTGCAGAAAGGCAGGAAACTTTATTGAATTATTTTTTTCTTTTTAGTAGCGGAGCTGAGAAATCAGAGCAGCAGGGTAAGGGAGAAGGGGGGCGGGGCACAGGGAGAGAAGCTCAGAGCACTGCCCTCAGGGAAGCGCGGGGGGCCGGTGTCCTGTGCATTCTGCGGTCCCTCCCGCTCTCCTGCAGGGACCTGTCAGCTCTCTCCTCTGGGTGCTGAAGGCAGAGGGAGAGGATGCCAAGTGGATTTAAGGCTTACGGGTGTCGGAAATGCGGCGACTGGAAGAGGAGGTAGTGGCGGTGACAGTGACGCTGCTGCTTCCTGAGAAACGGAGGGGGCCAGAGATGCTCAGGCTGGAGGAAACCCTCCTCAGCAGGTCAGGGCCCCCCAGGAGAGCCCCAAGCCCCCTCGCTGGTCAGGCCAGGGTTAGTTGATAGGGACGCTTATGTTATTGTCCCCAAAGGTGGGGAAGCCTCAAAGCCTCCCAGTGGCTCCATGGGGGTGGAGTCGACTATTTTGAAAAGAAACAGACCAGCAAATGACCACGTCCACCATAACCCCCTCATCCCTCCATTGGGGAGTCCGGCACTGCCTCTACCAGCCAGCCCCCCGGGGCATCCAGCAGGAGCCGGCCTCGCCCCTCCCACGGGGTTCTTTCCTTACCTCCTGAGGAGGGTAAGCCAGCCATCCTGGGAGAGAGAAGAGAGGCAGCGTGAGCAGAATCACCCAAGGACAGCCGCGCATCTGCCCTTGGATGGAGCAACTCAGATCATCATCGAGAGGCCCCTGAGCTGGGCTTTTTTTTTTTTAACCAACTGTGCCCCCAGCAGGTACTTGGCAGGCCTGTGAGTCCTCAGGAGGAGATAGTACCGGCCCTAAAGCCAGGACATTTGCCAGATCTTTTGTCCTCCCTCTGGTTCCTTCAGAACCTACCCCCTCCTCCCGCTGAGCCCACAAGAACAGCCCGGTCCCTGCAAATGGTCTGAAGGCAGTGAAATCGCCATTTTTATAGCTTTGTTCAGCAGACCTGAACCCAAGACAAAATTTTTCCGATATGAGATGATCTGTCCACGGCCCCTAGTCCTATCACTCTAATCCAAAGGCCCAAATTAGAAAGTTTAAAGGTATTGACCCTGCGGCCTGCCGAGGAAATGCCCCCCACAGTCTGATTCAAGAAAACGGGAGGCTCTGGTCCTGGATCTCCATCCAGTCTGTTTAAGCTCAGAAGGTCCCCTTCCGTGTGGGACATGAGGACCTGGTCCTTAAGGCCTTGCCTGTTCAAATGTCCAAGGGTCCTGTGGTTGCTTTCCCAAGAGAGAGGCTTGAGAGGGCCTACCTGGCGTCCTGGCCCTCCAGCAGGCTGCGGTAGGTGGCGATCTCCTGTTCCAGCCGCGTCTTGATGTCCAACAGCATCTTGTACTCCTGGTTCTGGCACTCCATCTCGCTGCGGAGCTCGCTCAGCTGGGCCTCGATGCTGCCGATGAGCCCCTGGATCTGCTGCAGCTGCATGGCATAGCGGCACTCCGTCTCCGCCACCGTGTTCTCCAGCCCGGCTTTCTGAGGGAGGGACAACAGAGAGTGAGAAGGGGAGCCAGGCTAGGCAGAGGCCTAGAGGGGGTGGCTGCTGGGCAGGGGGCAGCAGCTGTACCATGCTAAGCTGGGACTGCAGCTCGATCTCCAGGCCCTGGAGGGTGCGCCTGAGCTCTGTGATCTCTGTCTTGCTGGTCTGGATCATGGCAGTGCTCGAAGACACCTCCTTGTTCAGCTCTGCACTCTGAAATTCGAGCAGGAAGAAGGTTATGGAGGAGCCCAGTGGAAGACCCTGGCATCCCTTGGCGCCACGGGGTAAGAGGGCTGGGTACCTTGTTGTGGAACCATTCCTCGGCGTCCCGGCGGTTCTTCTCGGCCATGGCCTCGTACTGCTCCCTCATCTCGGCCAGCACGCGGGTCAGGTCCACGCCCGGTGCCGCGTCCATCTCTACGTTGACCTGGCCGGCCAGCTGGTTGCTGAACTCCTTCATCTCCTGTAGGGATGGAAAAGGAAAATGCCTGAAGCTCTGATCCTCCCTCTTCTTGGCTCCGAGGGCTACCAGCATGTTCTGGGAAGTGCTTCCGGGTCCCACCGCAGAGGGCTAAGCCTGGCTGCTCCCCTTTCTCATTGGAGGCCCCTGCCCGGCCCTCACCTCCTCGTGGTTCTTCTTCAGGAAGGCCAGCTCCTCGTTCAGGCTCTCGATCTGCATCTCCAGGTCAGTCTTGGCCAGGGTCAGCTCATCCAGCACCCTGCGCAGGCCGTTGATGTCCGCCTCTACACTCTGGCGCAGGGTCAGCTCATTCTCATACCTAAAGGATTTTTTTTTATGTAAAAGGCAACACAGAAAGTAGACATTCCTCTAATTCAGTACTGGACTCTGCTACTTCTCCAAGACCTTTGCTCCTGGGATGCTCCGATTTCACTGTTCAGATGAGCATTTGTCTCAAATAAAAGGCAGTTTGGAAAGGACAGTGAGGAAGATGGACTCACTTGAGCCTGAAGTCATCTGCCGCCAGCCTGGCATTGTCGATCTCCAGAATGACCCGGTTGTTGTCGATGGTGGCTGCCAGGATCTGCAAAATACAGGAGGTAACCACTGGAGGGTCCACGAGTTTGGGGAGGAGGAAGGGAAAGTCCAGGCAGGACTGCTATGATCTGACTGCCTCTGCACTGTCCCCGTGAGCCAGAATAAGGCACTTCTCTCTGGGCCTCAGCTCCTCTTCCCGTAAAGTGGAGGTGGGGCAAGTCCTTCAGCTTGTCCGGTAGCTCTTGCATTCTATGCCTGGTCATTAGGGGGAAGATGGGGATGCACATTTCAGGGGAATGACCCTGCCAAGAGCATCTTCGGTTCGTCATGTCTCAACAGCCCCAGACTAGCAACCTCACCGTTGTGAGAGCCTTCTCCTTAGGGTCAGGAGGGGGTCAGCCTGGCTCCAGACAGCTCATCGAAATTTCGCTGGAGCTGGCCTCCCGGCTGAGCAGAGGAAAGATCCAACAAATATTCCTGTCCATTCGAATCTCTTGTCTAAACTTTCATATTCTGAAGCAGGTTGCTGGAGGGGAGGGTTGGGGGTGGGTCAAATGGGTGATGGGTGTTAAGGAGAGCACTTTTCGGGGTGAGCACTGGGTGTCATATGTAAGAGATGAATCACTGGGTTCTACTCCTGAAGCCAAGACAATACCGTACGTTCCCTAACTTGAATTTAAATTTAAAAAAAAAAATCCACTGCGCATAGCGGGGACCCAGCCCAGGCAGGTGGATTTCTGTTCCAACAAGCTGGGACCCCAGAGTGATGGACAGTCCTTGATGAAGGAATTTCGGCTTAATGCTGCCTAAACCTCTGCCTCTACCTCCCCCACCTGGTCATAGCCAATTGAGTAGAACAGTTTAAATGGGGCCCTTACAAAATCAGCGAGCTTTCCAAGGCCAGTGAATGAATATATCCCTTCCTCTGCTATTTGCAGTCATTCTTAGTGGCTTTTAAAACCATCATGGTTTCCAAACAACTCAGTAGGTCAGAGTTATAGGGATCCAGTCCCTATGACTGGACTGGAAGTTATATTATGTTATAATGACATAACTGGAAGGCAGTAAAAATGTTGACATGAGTAATAACAACAGTAAAAATGGACAGTGGGAGGAAACGCGTTTGGGGAACAATGGCTTTAGAAAGGTTATCAGGAGTAGAGACGCTTGGTAGTAAAAGACCAGAATTTCCCCCTGTGGGTGGGGAGGAGGGTTCTACCTTACTGCATCTTCTGGTCCTTTGGGATTCTGCATTTCCTGGCCTTTGCAGCTCTGGCCTGCACAGAAGAACCCTGGCCAACTCCCGAGGACTCACCTTGTCCCGCAGCTCCTCGATGATCTTGTAGTAGTGGCTGTAGTCCCGCTCCGGGCTGCTGGGGCTCTGCTTCTGGTACCAGTCTCGGATCTTCACCTCCAGGTCGGTGTTGGCCTCCTCCAGGGCACGCACCTTGTCCAGGTAGGAGGCCAGTCGGTCGTTGAGGTTCTGCATGGTGATCTTCTCGTTGCCAGCGAGGAGGCCACCATCGCCGCCACCAAAGTCACCAAAGCCAGCACCAAAACCTCCCCCAAAGCCACCTCCAAGGCCACCTCCAAAGCCGCCTCCAAAGCCACCTCCGAAGCCTCCGCCGAAACCACTACCAGCCCCTGCACCGAAGCCACAGCTCATGCCGCCCCCGTAGCCCCCAGCTGATCCCCCAGAGACAAAGCGGGTTGAGCAGGTAGAGACATTTCGGCCTCCTCCCAGCTGGCAAGAGCCGCCCCCGAAACCACCTCCATAGCTGGCGGAGGAGCTCTGCAGGCGACAGCTCATGGTGAGAGCAAGACGGGGAGCAGGCGAGGACAGGAGCTGGGCTTGGCCTGGGCCAAAGACGGTGGCTCTTCCCCAGAGTGGGGGCCTTTTATACTGCTCTCCCCAAGGTTGGACAATTGCCCCATCTTCTCTCCTCCCTTCCCCACCCTCTGACTGGTGCCAACTGTACTATTTCCCACAAGCCAGTTACCTCTGCTCTCCAAGGTGGGTTGTGCCTTTGGGGGTGGCTTTTTGTTTAAGCCTCAACAAAAGGGATGATTCAGAGGGAACAGTGTTCTGCCTGAGATACACTTTTGACAGCTGAGTTCAACTTCACCTCTGTACTTTGGGAGCTCCCTCCACAGGCTCTCAGCTCCACCCAGTACTAGAATGGGGACAGAGCTGCAAGGTGGCCCTGTGCTTCACGAGGTCACCGCAACCCTCAGCTCCTTTTTTTCTATCTCAAAAACTGCAGACTAGAACGTTCTGCCTCCTGTTTCGCATTTCATCAACTCTAGTGCTCCCAGCAACTCTGATGACCAACTTTGCTTGGTCTTGTAAAACCAACTACCTTGAAAGTGTTTAAACTGGGGGGAAAAAAATAGCCTCCAAGGGGCGCCTGGGTGGCTCCAGTTAAGCAACAAACTTTCGCTCAGGTCATGATCTCACAGTTAGTGGGTTCGAGCCCCGCATCAGGCTTTGTGCTGACAGCTCAGAGCCTCGAGCCTTCTTCGGATTCTGTGTCTCCCTCTCTCTCTCTGACCCTCCTCTGCTCACGCTCTGTGTGTCTCTCTCTCAAAAATAAATAAACATTAAAAAAAATTAAAAAAACAATAATCCCCAAGACCAGAAACTGGGGAAACTGAGGTACAGAATGAGGGAGCAAGCAACCCTGAACATCATAACAGCTAACACACTCAGACCCCTCACCATGGGTGGGCACGGGGCTAAATACACTCACCGTGTCATTCAATCTTTGCAACAGCCCGGTGACATGGGTCCTACTAGTAACCCCATTTTACACATGGGGAAACCGAGGCTTAAGGGTAGTCAGGACTGAGACCCAAGTCTGGTTCAGTCTGACACTGAAACTCCCTTTTTAGGCATATTATTGATACGGTAAATTATACAAATCATTTGTGTCCGACAATGCGTTTTTTTTAATGTTTATTTTTGAGAAAGAGAGAGAGAGAGAGAAAGCACAAGTGGAGGAGGGGCAGAGAGAAAGAGGGACAGAGAATTCAAAGCAGGCTCTGTGCTGACAGCAGTGAGCCCGATGTAGGGCTCCAACTCATGAGCTGTGAGATCATGACCTGAGCCGATGCCGGACGCTCAACTGACTAAGCCACCCAGGCACCCCCAGCTTAATGCATTTTTACCTGTGTACGAAGTTTACCCATCACCCAGACCATTTCCGGACTCCATAAAGCTCCCTGTACCTTTTCCCAGTCAATTACCCATACCCTACGCCCTTAAGGAGACCACAATTCCCACTTCCGTCACCCTAGATGAATCCGGAGATCTCAGCCAGGGGCTCTTTGCATCCCTAGAGAACATTTGACAATGTCTGGAGACAGTGTGCTTGTCACAACAGTGGGTCGCTGCTGGTGGCTAGAGGACAGACACCAGGGATGCTGCTAACTACCCTACCATGCACAGGACAGCCCCCACGCAAAGAATTCTCCAGCCCAAAAGGTCGAAAGTGTTGAGGTTCAGAAGCCCGGGATCAGCCTGACCTGTGTGTTCAATCATACCATCACCCCAGCTGTCTTAGAGCACAGTCAAGTTCAGAAAGGGAGTCTTATAATGCCTGACAGGGCTCTCTCTGCCCCCACCCCCACCGCATCACATGACACCTGTCTCAGCTTGTGAGCTTTTGACCAAGAGGCCCCAGGGCCTGGGACCAGGGTCTCTGCCGAGGAGCCTGGGACGCAGCTAAAATTCAGGGACTGCTTAGTAACCCTGTCCGAGGAGGCCTGAGGCAGGAATAAAACAGTTTAGCAGTGGTCCATCTCAGAGCCCAAGGTAGAAGAAGTTTCCAGGGCTAAGAATGGAGGACCCTGGGCTCAGGCTCCAACTCCCACTCACCAAGGGAGCCAGGATTGCCATGAATGGCCTCTCAGGGGCAGCCTGCTGGCCCACGGCAGCCAGGGGGTTTGGGCTAGACCAAGGGCTCAGGTGGGGTGACACGGGTTTGTACTGATCCCAAAAACCCCTTCGCTGATTCAGCAACCCAGACCAGGAAAGAGGACTCTGAGTCAGCGCATTCCTGACCTTTGTTTTTTGCAGGTAGGAAAGCTGGGCCTGTGTTTCACCCAGCGAGTGTCAGCCCCAGGGAGAGAGCCAGGGCAAGCTTGGGGTCTCACGGGGGAGACAGAGGCCAGGTGGGGGCTGGGGGGGGGAGTTCAGGCTGACCTCTGACCCTGCCCAGCCCTCCTGCCCCAAACCGATAGCTCAGCGCTCTTGCACTCTCTGAAAAGCTGTGATTCAGCCCAAAGCAGGAGCTCTTAGGCTGCCTCTCTTCTCTCTCTCGGGGAGAGGATCAAAACTGACAAAAAGGTGAGTAATGAAACCTGCCAGGCCTGGAGTGATGATCCTCCCCTAGGGCTGACAGCAGATTCAGACCAACGCCTCTTAGAGGAACAATACCACAGATCTTCCAAAGTCCCAGTAGTACAAACACAGAGTGACCGTGCGTGACATGCCTCCCCTTGCAGGGTCAGGGCACGGCCCCTCCCCTCCACTCCCCTCCAGAGCAGGGACTTATGGTGCATGATGAAGGAATGCCTCCCTCTGACCCATGGTGAACTCCAGGGCCCTCCTGGAAGAAGCTGGGCAGAGACCCATCCTGGGGCCCCAGTTTCGCCTCTACCGGCCCTGCTCCTAATGGGGAAGGACAGAGTGTGGTGGCTGAGGCACTGCTCACACATCTTGAGCTTCCTTCTTTGCTTTCTAACAAAATCACACCAAATTCAGTAAGTGGGCCGGGGGGGAAGGGGGGACCCTGCATTTCCGAGCACCCCTTGCCATCAAGTCTTTGCTTGTCACACATTGTCACTGAGTCCGCACAACAATGGGGAGGCTTCTCCTTGGCCCCATTTTACAGATGAGGCAACCAAGGTGCCGTGCCAGGAGGCCAAGTTACTTCCTCAAGGTCACCATGAAGCCAAGATTTAAACCTAGTCTCTGGCTCTCTCAACCCCAGCCGGTGGTGCCTTGGAGCCTTGCTGTGAACTCAGTGTGTGACCTCTGAGTGTTCCATTCTATATTTGTCAAAGATAATAAAATAACACGAGCTAACATTTCTTAAACACTCTACATGCATAGCTTCCAAACAACTCTACTATTTTTATCACGTCCTTTTTTCAGATGAGGAAACTGAGGTCCAGGAAGCCTAACGTCATTGTTCAAGATTTGAACCTGTCTCCAGGGTCTGTGCCCTTCACTACTGCCTGCTAAATCCCTTTCAGGCCAATGTCAGTGCCACCCCACCCAAACATGGGCGTCCTCTGTGGCCCTCTGCGTTCCTGGGCTCCCTGTCACTGCAGGTCCAGCTGGTGGATGGTCCTGTTTTCACACAGCGGCTGGACCTGTGCAGCTGATGGCCTGATGGGTCAGCCTGTCTGCTGTCTGTCTTGGTGTGAGCCCCGACAGCACCCTCACCGGCTTGTGAGGGTACTCAGTGCAGAATATCAAAGCCAGAATTGTCATAGGAACTTTCCCATCCAACGCCCTTGTTTCTCACATGCGGGGAAACCAAGACCCAGAATGCCAAGGCGCAAGGCAGTGAGAAGCAAGGAGAAACGCATGGATTTCCAGCTCTAGCACCAACTCACTGTGGGCCTTGCATTGAATTGCGTTGCCTTCAGCTCCACTTTCTGAGTCTCTGGTCCTCAAAGATTTGTCCAGAGTTGCCAGATTGTTCACCTGCACAGCTGAGGCTGAAATCCTGTCCCCCAGCTCCTAATCCAGACTTCCTCGCTTGGCTTTAGGATCAGCCTCCTCCCTCCTTCCCTCTCTCCCGGGAGCCTGGGAAGGCTGACCCACCTCCCACAGTGGAGGAAACTCTCATGAAAAGCACACCTTCCCCAGACAGTGGTCAGCCCCCTCGCCCTCAGAGACACCTGCTTCACGTGGCAGGACTCAGGAGCCTTCTCCGGCCCAGCCTTAATACTCCAGGTCCTTACATGGTACCCAGCTGTCCAAAATCTCCTCTTACACCACCGGGCTTCCCAGAAACCCAGTGAGGTGGGCAAAGGCTTTGAATTAGATGGAACTGAGTTTCAACCTACCTCTGCCATCGACTGGCTGTGTGACCTTGGGAAAGTTACTCAACCTTTCAGTGCTTTAGTGGCCACAAGTGAAAGGCATTTGATGAGTTAGCGTTTGAGAAGCACCTGACATGGGGAGCCCTTGGCGGGCAGAGGCCGCTATGCCCTCCCTCTTACAAGTGAGGAAATCCCAGCTCATCGTTGTGCCATGACCTGTCCTGGGCCTCCATTCTGTGCCAGCCTGCTCTGCCTCCCTCCCTGGTCCCTGCAGCCAGCACGGTGACCACAACAACCGAATGACAGCTAGTGGTGTTTGTTCTACCCTATTTCCCCGACTCATTTTTACATTCCCGGAGGAGAAGATCCTTTTTTTTTTTTTTTTACCATTTATTTTATTTTTTTTTTTGAAGTTTATTTTTATTTATTTTGAGGGAGAGAGAGAGAGAACACGTGGGGAAGGGGCAGAGAGAGAGGGAGATAGAATCCCAAGCAGGCTCTGCACTGTCAGTACTGAGCTTGATGTGGGGCTCGAACTCACGAACCGTGAGGTCATGACCTGAGCTGAAGTCAAGAAGTTGGACGCTTTGCCGCCTGAGCCACCCACGCACCCTGAGAAGGTCTTTATAAACCTCCAAATGCTCCTCCTGGCCGAGGGAAGCTCTCAAACCCTTAGAAGCAGTTTCAGGGATACTTTTTCTGCTGGCTTTAGACGAGAGGGAATGGCAACCAGGACGATTATCCAATGGGGTCGTCCCCACCACAGATCTCATGGGCAAAGCTGCCAGCTGCCCATGGAGGGACAGGTGACCACCAGGTGCACATTACCCCCAAGATACCGGTAAACGTCCAGAGCCGTGTCTAAAACAGGAAAAAGCAAAGGAGGAGCAAGGTCGTGCATTCATTCAACAAATATTTATGTAGCTCCCACTATGAGGACTCAGCAGTGCGAGGAGACACAGCCCCCACTGCCACCAATGTCACAGTCCAGGATCCCCTCTGAGGTCCCAGGACACAGATCAAGTCATAGAGAACCTTGAGACCGTCTAGTCCAGCCAGACTCCTCGATTAAAAGATGAGGACACCATCTTTTTGGCTCTTGGATCAGACTCCTCCCTCCCGCCCTCTTTCCCGGGAGCCCGGGACGGCTGACCCACCTCCCACAGTGGAGGAAACTCTAGTGAAAAGCAGATCTTCCCCAAACAGTTGTCAGCCCCCTCGCTCTCAAAGACCCAGAGAGGGACAGAGACCAACCAAAGTCCTCAGGGAGATGGGCAGGAGTGCCCCGTGCCTGCCCTGTGAAGGCCAGCCTGCACAGAGGACACACCCAAGGCTCTAATCCTTGTCCCATAGCTACCCTCTCTCTAGGGAGAAGGGAGGCCTGCTGTCTGCCTCCCACACTGGCTGGAAACCAAGCCTGACCTCAGCCCAGGGGCAGGCAGAAGGCGGGCCAGCTCTGCCCACAGACTATTTAAAGGGCTCAGCCGGGCACCGACTTTGCCTGGGTGTGAGCATCTCACTCCAGGGTCAGGCAGGAAACAGGACTTGGCAAATCCAAGGACCTCTCTCTGTCAGCTCCCTCCACCTCCAGGATCCCAGGAAAGCAGAAGGAGCACTCCAAGGGAACGGAACCAGCCTTCTCTCCCCCGCCAGCCCAGGGTCGGGCCCCAAGAGAAGGCCCGCTGGATGAGGGCGGAGCGCCACCTCTGGCCTCTCTGCACCTTTGCAGGGGTGGTTACTTGGGCAAACTATGGGCTGAGAAAACCCTTGTGGGTTGCTTTGTAGGCCTGAGACTTCTTGACAGAGGCCCAGAGGCTGGTGAAGCAGGAGCAGCGGTCAGGCCGTTGGGCCTGGATTCAGGAAGGGGACTGGCTGTTCTCAGGATGGGGGGGACATGCCACCTGATGCTTTGAGCTTCTGTGTGAGCTTACGCCACCGCGCAGGAGACCAAAGTTAGATGTGAGACTAATCTTTCTGACGGTAACGACTGTATGACATTTGAACAGGCTTCCCACAGAGGATTTATTTTTGAAACCCCTTAATAAAAGAAAAAGAGGAAAGAGACAGGGAAACAAACCACAAGAGACTCTTAAAGATAAAGAACAAACAGAGGGTTGACGGAGGGAGGTGAGTGAGTGATGGGTTAGATGGGGGAGCAGTATTAAGGTCACTTGTGATGAACACTGGGTGTTGTATGTAGGCGATGAATCACTGAATTTCACTCCTGAAACTGATATTGCACTGTGTTAACTAACTAAACGTTAAATAAGATTTTGAAAAGAAAAAATAAATAATTGGTTAATTAAATCAAATGTTAGGTCTAAACACTTGTCGGAAAAAAACAAAAAACAAAAAAAGAGAGGGTTTCTCTTAAGAAAGGTGTTGCCGGGGCCGCCTGGGCGGCTCAGTCAGTTGGGCGACCGACTTCGGCTCAGGTCGTGATCTCACAGCCCCATGGGTTCGAACCCCGTGTCGGGCTCTGTGGTGACAGCTGAGAGCCTGGAGCCTGCTTCAGATTCTGTGTCTCCTTCTCTCTCTGTCCCTGCCCTGCTCGCACTCTGTGTCTCTCTCAAAAATAAATAAAACATTTTTAAAAAGAAAAGAAAAGAAAGGTATTGCCAGTTTCCATCACCCTCATGATGTCCAGAGAAAAGCAAGGGTCTGAAATCAGAGGGCTCATTCCCAGGCTCAGTCTCCCGTCTCCCAGCTTATGACTTCATTCAAACTACTTAACTTTCCTGAGCCTCAGTTTCCTCTTCTGAAAATGAAGGATGTAGGGCCAACCCCACCCTCACAAAGCCTCTGAGAGAGTAATTGAGATGCCATCCTCGGAATGCCCTGCCCAGAGCTCTGCAGAATGTAGACACTTCATAAATTCTGTTTCCTTCCTCCAGCCCCGGAGAAGTCTGGCCTCCAAGTGTGTACGCAGGAGACACATTCTAGATTAAATCTACCCCGGAAAAAACAGACGCCACCCTCTCTCCAACCAGGGTTTCTGGGCAGAGAGTTTCACCCAGCAAGACTCAGGGAGGTCCTCTCAGAGGGCTTGATTCTCCCCCGGAATGATCGGATTCTCAGAACAGCGGCACCTCCAACCTCCTCTTCCCAGCAGAACTAAGAAACCGGCTCTCCCCTTCCCCGTAGTCCTCGCCAGGTCCCAGCCCAGCCACAGCACCCAGAATGCTCTGCTTCCTCATTCCCTGCCCTCTGTCTGAGGCTATGAATCCCAGGGGAACCAGCCTCAGCCCACAGACAGTAAATTGGGTGTGTATGGATGCCACTGCTGCTCTAATGAGCCCAAAGACAGAGATGCTGGGGACGGGGAGCAGGAGTGGGGTTTGGACTCAGGAGGGCAATAGGGATTGATGTTGCTTTGGATTTAAGCTTAGAGAAATCAGAGAGGGCTTCCTGGAGTTGGTGTCTTTCCCTCGGAGCACTGTAATTGTCTTATGGGAAGGAGATGGCAGCTTCAGGGGGTGAGGGGGTAGCTAAGTTCTCTCTTTGCAGGAGGCAGCGATGGTACCTGGCTCAGCCACTCTGGAGGTCAGGTGTGCCTGACCAGAAAAGAGGGGAGGCTCTAGGGACACATATAAGGGGGCCAGAAACAAGGAGGAAGGTCCTGGCAATGAGCCGGGCAGGGCCAGGGCCTGGGGTCCCAGAACAAGTGCTGGACTTGGAGTCATACAGATGTAGGGTCCAGTCCCAGCCCTGCTGCTTACCATCCATCCATGAGGCCCCTGGGGAAGTCACTCACCTCCCTGGCTTCCTCATCTCTAAGGTGGGAACCGTAAATCCTGACCGCCCACAATTGCATTAAACAGGACGCATGAGTGGGGTCGCCTAGCACAGTGCCAACCACACGGTGGTACCCCATACAATCTATATACAGTCAATTGTTCGGTAAATAATTGTTCAATGCAACAAGCCCTCTGCTGGGTGCACCAAACTGCTCTGAGGACAACCCCCGTCTCCTGCTTTCATGATCACTAGATGGAAGGAACCAGAACAGCAAGTCACCGGAGCAGTCTGAATTGGTCCTGGGTGCAGGGAAGAGGCCAAAGTAGGAGGAGATGTTATCATGTAGCTCCTAGACCCACAGAGGCCCCCAGAAAGAACGGGACATACTACCGAGAGATATTTGCAGAAGGAAAAGCAATTCTTTATTGCATGGGCAGACGTGATACAAACGAGCTCCTTACACAATATAGCTGCTTCTTGCCGGTCCCTGTTTTAGAGCAGGTGGGGAGAGAGGAGGGGAGAGGGACGGGGAGGATGCCCGGCGCCCAACAGGGAGAGCCGGACCCTCTGAAAGCAGGGACTGGGGTTTGCTCTTCTGGCCCCTCTGCCCGGTCCTCCATTCAGCCTGGGGAGGGTGGAGGCGGCGAGGGAGGTGTCCCCTGCACCGGGCACTCAGACCTCTCTCTTGTGAGAAGAAACCACCTTTCCGTCCACTGTCTCCTCGACGTTGATGCGAACTTTGCCACCGCCACCTCCGAGGGAGGCTGTAGAAAGAAGGAGCAAGCTTGAGAGTGGGGGGACCCTCGCTGTTCTCCCTCCCAAGGCAGCCAGGACCTTGGCTGAGCTCGGGGAGAACCGGACAGCACCCCTGGGAGTGGCCGTGGCCAGGCGGTCCCGCGGTGAACCACTCATCGTGGAGGCAGGCGGCGGCAGTGGCAGCTCACGCCCACAGTGAGCAAGAAAGCCGGGGTTTTTGACTGCAGGTGAACAGGTAGTAATCGGGGGCTTCTTCCCATAAGTGCAGTAACCTCGGGCCTGGAGGTAGCTATGCCCTGGACAGAGCCTGCTCAACCCAGAAGGTTCTCAATAAACCTTCAGCCCTGACTCTACTGGGGCTGACGGAGGGTCCCCCGGGGAAGAGGTATCAACTGAAATGGGTGTGTCCCCACCCTGGTGGCATGTTTGGCCTCTTCCTCCTTCCACCCCATGCCAAGGGGGAATGATGGCTTCAACAGCTGCCCTTGCCATGGCATGGGGGAAGAGGTAAGCTTTCTTACCTTCTCTGGTGCCAATGCCAGCCATCCTGAAAGAGAGGGGAAGCAGAGGTAAGGGGAGAGCATGAGCCCAGGTGTCCCTAAGGGAGCCCCGGTGGCTGGCTAAGCAATCCTCTCCAGCGCCCTCCTCCCACCACCTGCACATCTGACTTCTCTAGAGGCTGGGAAGTCCTAAGAACCTGTTCAGACCTGCCACCCCCCAAGCGGACAGATTCTGATCTACAGTAACACCCCATCCGTTTCCTTTTCCCTGTCCCACTGCTGTCCCCGTGAGACTCTCCAACCCAACCACAATCGGCCCCTCCCTCATTCCTCCCCCTGCACCCCCCGCCCCTGCCTGGAGTCCTGGCCCTCCAGCAGGCTGCGGTAGGTGGCGATCTCCTGCTCCAGCCGCGTCTTGATGTCCAACAGCATCTTGTACTCCTGGTCCTGGCACTCCATCTCACTGCGGAGCTCGCTCAGCTGGGCCTCCAGGCCGCCAATGAGCCCCTGGATCTGCTGCAGCTGCGTGGCATAGCGGCACTCCGTCTCCGCCAGTGAGCTCTCCAGGCCGGCTTTCTGGAGGGAGCCGGGCGGGGGGGGGGGGGGGGGGGCAACAGATCAACAGACCGCACATCAGGCCAGGAAGGACTCTGCCACGGGCATGCAGACAGGTGTTGAATGGAGCGCAGAGAACCCCCTCGGAGGAGGGCTGGGAACCCCGAGACTTAACCAGCCACGGAAGGTGGGAAAGGCCCGGCGGCGCTGGGCTGTGGCCGGGTGGGGGTCGGAGGCCCTACCATGCTGAGCTGGGACTGCAGCTCGATCTCCAGGCCCTGCAAAGTGCGCCTCAGGTCCGTGATCTCTGTCTTGCTGGTCTGGATCATCTCTGTGTTGGAGGCCACCTCTTTGTTCAGCTCCTCCGTCTGCAGGTCGCACACAAGACCAGTGAGGCCCCACAGGCGCCCTGGGAGACCTGGGGAGCTGGGGCGCAGCTGTGAGCTCCGGCCCACCTTGCTGAAGAACCAGGCCTCGGCATCCCGGCGGTTCTTCTCGGCCATGGCCTCGTACTGCTCCCTCATCTCGGCCAGCACTCGGGTCAGGTCCACGCCCGGTGCCGCGTCCATCTCCACGTTGACCTGGCCGGCCAGCTGGCTACTGTACTCCTTCATCTCCTGCGGAGTGGGCGGGGCCAGTTTAGGGACAGAGGGCAGAAGCCAGGGCAGAGAGTGGGCTCCCACATGCCAATCCTGGCTTCGTGCCTGACCCACGACATGCCCTTCACTCTCCTGAGTACCACCCCACCCCCAGCCTCTGTTTCCCAGTGAACTTAAGAGGTTTGATCACCTCTGAGGGTCTCTCGTCCTTGCCAGGTCCTACGGGAGGACCTCAAGACAGTAGGGCCCTTGTTTGAGCTCATGAAACCAATCAGGACAGCAGGTCCCACTGACCACCCGGCCTGGCTATGGATCCGAGAAGGAAAGGGGTCTGGGTTCCCAAAGGACAGTGGGGACACACCCTGTTTTGGTGGAGGGGAGCATACCTGAGGCACTAAGCCCTTCGGCCAACTATGAGGAGGTGCCCGTGGCCCCACTCCGCCCCCCTGCCACCAGCAGCCCCTGCCGGCCCTCACCTCCTCGTGGTTCTTCTTCAGGAAGGCCAGCTCCTCGTTCAGGCTCTCGATCTGCATCTCCAGGTCAGTCTTGGCCAGAGTCAGCTCATCCAGCACTCTGCGCAGGCCGTTGATGTCCGCCTCCACGCTCTGGCGCAGGGTCAGCTCGTTCTCGTACCTGGGGAGACAGAGGGCGCCCAGAGTAAGGAAGGGCTAGGGGTGTCAGCTGTTGGAGCTGGAAGAGGGAGGGAAGGCCAAGAAAGGGGGTGGGAATCTGGAAAGGGAGAGGGAGGCAGGAGTGTACTTGAGTCTGAAGTCATCTGCCGCCAGCCTGGCGTTGTCGATCTCCAGGATGACCCGGGAGTTGTCGATCTTGGCCCCCAGGATCTGCCGGAGACAGAGAGTTGGCGTCATGGCACTGTTCTCTCTTCCCTGCTGCTCTCCCCACCCTGCACCCCAGGTCAGACTCCTTACCAAAAGTCTCCCCTCTGACACCAGCAACAGAAGCCTGTAGGCCCCCCGGGGCAGAGTTCAGCCTCACCTCAAGTGCCCATCCTTGATGTGAGCCCACACCACCCATCCTGCCTCCAGGGCATGAAAGACCAAAGAGCCAGGAGTGTCTGGGCTCCCCTGTGGGAAGCGCCTGGCCAGGAATTGGACACCATGGGGGTTCAGCAGCCTTCTCAGGGATATTCTGCCAGCCTCCCCTGGTCATTGGCCTCCTGCACACCTTGACACAGCCATGGACCCACAGAACATTCCACAGCCAGTAGGACCCTGAAGGGCAGGGCAGGAAGGCACGCTACAACTGAGGAAACCAGTCCAAGTGAGTTGAAAGGGTGAGTGGCTGGCAGAGCACAAAATGAGTTCCAGGTTCGCACCAAACACCCCCTCAAAAGGTGAGGCAGGTGGTCCTAGCATTCAGGGCTCCTGAGGGCTACACTTAACTGTTCTTGCAAAAGAAGCAAAAGGGCGCTTTATGCAGAGCCCTGCATGGTGTGTGTAACTGCTCTCACCTTGGACCCATACACACACGCACCCAGTTCCTGAACAGATACTCAGGATCCCCTGGCACTGCCAAGTTGAGCGGATGTGTGCCGGCCTCCACACCTGGAAAGCTTCCCTGCTCTCTAAGTTATACACTGACAGTCGTTGCCTGGGCATGAAGGCATTTCCTTGTGGCGGCATGAAGACTGATGGAGATGCGTGCAGGGCGCTGGCCACCTGCTCCCCTCTCTCTGATGCTGGAGGACTCACCTTGTCCTGCAGCTCCTGGATGATCTTGTAGTAGTGGCTGTAGTCCCGCTCCGGGCTGCTGGGGCTCTGCCTCTGGTACCAGTCGCGGATCTTCACCTCCAGGTCGGTGTTGGCCTCCTCCAGGGCGCGTACCTTGTCCAGGTAGGAGGCCAGCCGGTCGTTGAGGTTCTGCATGGTGATCTTCTCATTTCCGGAGAGGAGGCCGCCATCGCCGCCACCAAAGTCACCAAAGCCAATGCCCAAACCCCCTCCAAAGCCGCCTCCAAAGCCTCCCCCCAAACCACTACCAGCCCCTGCACCGAAGCCGCAGCTCATGCCGCCCCCATAGCCCCCTCCTGACCCTGAGGAGACAAACCTAGCAGAAGAAGCCGAGAAACTGCGGCCTCCACCGCCCCCGTAGAGACTTCCCCCACCAAAGCCACCTCCCCCAGCCCAGAGGGAACCCCCTCTGGTAGAGCCACCCCCAAAGGTGGAGGAAGAAGTCTGCAGAAACGTGGTGCTCATGGCCAGGCAGCCGGTGAGTCCTCAGCAAGCAGGAGAGGGAGCGAGGCTGGGCTAGAAGCAGGGCACCGGGAATGTCTCCCCCCCAGCCCGCGGCTCCTTATATACCCCTCAGACCTCGTCTCCTCCCCCAAAGGGGAGCCAACTCCTGTGTTCAAACACAGCCGCCTGCACACCTCTGCCTGGCTGGTGTGGAGTTTCTCTTTTCTTCCTTTCTTTTTTTTTTTAAATGCAACAAAAGGGATGATTCAGAATGAATGGTGTTTTGCCCCGGGGCCATGGTTTTAACACTTCGAATGCAGGTTCATCTCTGCACTCCGGGGAAAACACGAAGAGACGCTGGGGTGGGGGGGGGAAACTCCTATCACTCCACAGCTACCAGGCCTCTGCCTGCAGGGGTAGAACAGTCCAAGCCAGCTCTGCCCTCCTCCGGCATTCTCTGCTGCCTCCAGCCCAGGACCCTCACTCCAAGGCGGCCAGCTCCGCTCTCTCAGTTTGGGAGCCCACTCCCAATCGCTGCCCTGTGTTGTCCCACTCACGGACCTCATGTGTGAGCCTGCAGGGCTGGGGGTGGGGGGGCAGTGGCCTCTGGGGATGGGTGGGCAGAGGCACACCCAGGAATGCAGGGCCCATGGGCACAGGCTGAGGACAGGAGAGGGGGTCATGAGTCCATTTCCAGCTAAGGTGATCAGAGAAGCTAACATTGTCATTTCCCTGATACAGCAGGACTCTCCTCCATCCCCTCCTTTCTTCCTCCCCCCCCCCAGACCCCCACCAGCCCCCTGCCCCACTGCCCTGGCACTCTCCCAAAGGCCAGGAGGCTCAGGGCTGACAGGGGGCTGATTGATAATCCTGCCACCTGCCAACTGCACATGTCACTGAACCTTTGCTTACTCCTGGGACACGTTGGGGCAAACCTCTGCAGATAAGACTGGAGCCCAGTCCGGGAAGCCCCTGCCTTCTCCTGAGAGAGGCATGTCCCTGCATAGCAAGGCCAGATTAACTCCGTTTGTCCTGTCAAGTGCTGTGGGGCCAGGGAGGGACCGACCCAGAGGGTTCTACGTGCCTAAGTGTTGGGAGGGAGGAGATAGGGAGACCTGGCAGGCAGACTGGAAGACACCTCTTTACAGAGCAGGATGCTGGGGCCAGAGATGGGAGCCGAACACTCAGCAGAGCCCTCTTCTCTGCCACCAACCAGGGGCCGGCTTTCAGGGGTACCTGATACATGTGGGTAGTGCCCTTTGGAGGCACAGCCTGGCCCTCTAGCCCTGGCTTCAGGGCTCCCAGGTTCAGGGAGGTAAGCAAGGCTGATCTGGAGAGTCAGGACGATACCTGGTCCAAGGCTGAAGCACACTGAAGTGGAAAGAGCTCCAGAGTCCCTAAGGCCTGGGTTCAAATCCTGGCTCCATCACTTACTGCCTGTGAAACCTATGGACCAGTTCCTGGGGCAAAGGGCACTGTCAGCTTCCAGCTGAGCCCCGAGAGCCACCGTCCTGCCTGCTCCTGGCTTCCCGTCTTCTAAGGAAGCAGACAGTGCGGCTCAGTACCTGGGACTGCCAGCTGAGCTAGGGTGGTAGAGGCAGGCCTGGGTGGGAGGGGGTGGATGAGCTGGGCCTCTGAGCCCTGGCCCCAGACAGTACAGTATTGTCTCCTGGGCGGGAGGACATTGTCTTTTCCTCCGAAAGAAAAATAATCAAACTCAGATCAGCCACAGCTCATTAAAGCCTCTGCAGACATCACGGCCCCAGCAATTAACAGGGGAACAATTATACGCCATCACTCCCGGCTGAGGGAGGGCTGAGGGAGGGCTGGGCCCCGGGCCAGCCCCTCATCTGCACCCTGACTCCTCTCCAGCACCCCTGAAAAGGGGGCTTTTGCACACCATCAGGCCCATACTGGGGCAGGAGCTGTCCCAGTCACAAATCCCTGGTTTCAGTGCACACAGCTCAAGGTCTAGACCCCTTGCTTCCTGCTTATTAGCACCAGGTCAGGAGGCAGGGCAAGGGTGGGGACCCAGCTCTATCTGGCTCCAGCCCAGACTGTAGCCCAAGGCCCTGCCCCAGGCAGCCCACCTGTGCCGCTGTGCCAGTTTCTGTCCTTTGCCCACTGCAAACAGGCTGTCCCCGGGGTCTTCTCTCCTTGGGATGGGACACAGCCCAGTGGAAAAAGCCTTGGGCTGGACTCCGCCTCTGGGTATGACTCAACCTCTCTGAGCCAGGTTCCCCACTTAAAATTGGGCCATTTTTCCACTTATATGAGGTACTTAGAGTAGTCAGAATCCTCGCACTTATCACATGAGTTACTATGTAACAGACTTAGAGTTTCAGTTTTATAAGATGGACACAGTAATGCTCGGTAGTGATGGTCACACGGTACTGATGGTCGCACACAGTGTGAATGTACTCAGTGCCACAGAACCTTACACTCACAAATGGTTGAGATGGTAAATTATATGTGTATTTTACTAGAATAAACAAAAAGAAAATACAGAGCCATTAACACTGCGCCCTGCTGTTAACATTCAATGACATTGGGGGTGTGGTCTCCATAAATCCACCTTCACCTCCCCCCAGGGAGATGTCAGGACCGATAATTCCTCCTCTATTAGGTGTGTGGCTGTCTTCGGTGTGGGATTTTGGGTAATCCAGCCTCCTCTCTGAGCCTCAGTCTACCAAACCGGAAAATGGCAATAACTCCTGCCCAGTCTGACTCACAGGGATGGAGCCACATGACTGACAGGAAATGCTTTGCAAATCGAAGTGGTCAGAATGCCCAGTGAGGATGGAAAGACCCACCCCCTAAATCCTCTCCCCTTCTCTCTCCCTCCCTCCCTCTCCCTCTCCCCTAGCCCAGCCCTGTCAACACAGTACCCCGAGTTTCAGCTCCCGAAACTCCCGGGCAGAGACAGAAAAGTGCCCCTACCCCCCCCACACACACACACAAAGGAAGTCTTCATTCCTGATACCCAGACCTGCAACCCAGTCACCTGATGCACCTGTGTGAGCCCAGACCCCGCCCGAAGGCCACATTCCAGGGGCCTCTGGGGCATAGGAGAGGGTTTCAGCTGTGACAACAGAGGCTTTCAGGAACAGGGGACAAAAATCTCTGGACGGACCCAGCCTCCAGCCTCCGGGTGAGGCCAGGCCCCTAAAGTTAAGTGAGGTGGGGAAGGCGGGAGAGTGGTTGTAGGTGCTGGAGGCCAGGGCAGAACAGCTAGGGAGGTGGGAGAAGGGGGCTCCAGGCCCAGGGAGAGAAGGAAGATCTGGGCTCTGGGGTCCCCAGTTCCGTGACTTACAGCAAGCTAACAAACCCCACTAAGAGCCACAGAAAACCAAAAAGAGCACCTCCTTCAGGATCCTCAGCACAGGGCATGTCTGGATCCCAGCCTCCTTAGCACAGCGTGGGGCACCCGCAGCAGCCAAGGTCCAGTTCACTCCCCTACAGGAGGCCTTCTGGGGGCAGGGGGAAGGGTGTTCCTCACTTGCCCCCCTCCTTCACAGAGCAGCCCTGCCATCAGGCAGATCCCTGGGACCTAACAGACCCACTCAGGCTGAACCTCTCAGCCAAGGGGAAGTACTTTTTTACCTTTAATTGGCCTCAATTCTTGGCAGCTAGGCTGTAAACCACAGGGCCAAGACCACACCCACACAAGGGCAGAGCTAGACCAGGAAGCTGCGACTTACGTTCCTTTGCTGGCCTGCGGCCAGCCTCAGGCAAGCCAGGTTGGGCCAGGTTGGGGGTCTGTAGGGGAGGTCCAGGTCACGGCCCGGTCCCATTCCGGGCTCTGGGCCCAAGTATGAGCTGGTGGGCGTAAGGGGCTTAGGTGGGGCTGCTCAGATATGGATGAATGTGTCAGCGCACGCAGGCACACAGACGCACATCGACAGGTACACTCTTCAGCCTTCTCAGTGGGATGCCTGCCCCCGTTCCTCAGTTCCTGGGAACGGCCCCCAAGGGATCCCAGTCCTAGGACTTCACATTGTGAAGACAGGAAGGTACTGAGGACCCGGCACAAGGGAGTGTCAAAATCCTAGGAGAGTGGGGTACACGGTAGCATGGCGAGCTAGTAATCAGGAACCCTAGTCACTCTGTGACCTTGAACAAGTTACTTAACTTCCCTGAACCTGTTTCCTCCTCTATATGATGCTTAACTCCTACTTAACTACCTTTTAGGGCTGTTTGATTAAATAGCACATACTAGGTGCTCAAGTAAACATTAATTTCCGACACACAAATACACACACACCTTTTAGGGAGTAAAGTGGAAAGAAAACTAAATCTGGGGGCGCCTGGGTGGCTCAGTGGGTTATGCATATGACTTTGGCTCAGGCCATGATCTCACGGTTCACAGGTTCTAGCCCCGCGTCAGGCTCTGTGCTGACAGCCAGGAGCCTGGAGACTGCCCCAGATTCTGTGTCTCCCTCTGTCTTTCTCTACCCTCCCCCACTTGCACTTTGTCTCTCTCAAAAATAAATAAACATTAAAAAAACTTTAAAAAAACAAAATCTGAAAAAAAACTGTTTCAAATCCCACCTTCGCCATGTTAGAACAGTTACACACACAACAAACCACTTCCCCTCTCTGGCCCTTAGTTTACCCCTCTGTAAAATGGGGGCAAATGCTAGTTTCACAAGTTTGTTTTAAAAAATTTTTTTGAGAGAGAGACAGAGACAGGACGAGCAGGGGAGGGGCAGAAAGAAAGGAAGACATGGAATCTGAAGCAGGCTCCAGGCTCTGATCTGTCAGCACGGAGCCCAATGTGGGGCTCAAACCCATGAACCGTGAGATCATGACCAGAGCCGATGTCAGATACTCAACCAGCAGAGCCACTCAGATGCCCCCTCACAGGCTTGTTTTAAGGAACAGGTTAGGTAAATGAAGAGTTCTGCAAACAAGAATTACCATCACCGTAGGAGTTAGTCAGTACCCTCCCTTCCCGCTCTTAGGACAGGGTGCACTCTGATCTAAATAAAACCTTTAACAGGCCCAGGTCCTGGCCCATCTCTATGGGCTGAAACAACAAACCTCACGTCCTTCCTCCCTTGAGCCATAAAGCTTTATTGGCAGGTCAGGGAAAGGGCCGGGGGTAGGGCCCCTCCCTTCCCACGCCCCTCCCCAGGGGAACTTCTGTGCAGGAGATCAGGAAGCCCAGGAGGCTGCCGGACTCAGAGAGCCTTGTAGATGGGCGGGTTGTTGTCGTGGGCATCCTGGCCCTCTAGCAGGCTTTGGTAGGTGGCGATCTCCTGCTCCAGCCGTGACTTGATGTCCAGAAGCTGCTGGTACTCCTTCTTCTGCCACTCAGCGTCTGCACGCACCTTGCTCAGCTGGGCTTCCATGCTCTTGATCAGAGCCCAGATCTGGGCCAGCTGGGCTTGAAAGCGGGCCTCTGTTTCCGCCAACGTGCCTTCCAGGGCAGCTTTCTGAGAGCAGGGAGAAGGAAGGAATGAGACTCAGCAGAGACTGGTTCCCAGAGAAGGCATGGGCACAGCCACGGCCCGGACCTCGCCAGGCTGCGAGGGACCCAGGGTGCATCCTACGGGGCAGGGAGCACACACCATGCTTAGCCGAGACTGCAGCTCAATCTCCAGACCCTGGAGGGTGCGCCGCACTTCGGTGACCTCAGTCTTGCTCAACTGCAGCCTCTCCGTGTGGCTGGCCACCTCCTGATTCAGCTCCTCCATCTGCAGTAAGAGAGGAGGCAAAAGGAATAAGCAGTGAGGCAGGCAGACCTCTGTCTGCAAGCACGAAGCCCTCTCTCCCTGCCACTTCCCCAGAGGGCACCTGCACCCCCCCCACCCCCACCCCGTGCCTTACCCGGCTGGTGAACCAGTCTTCAGCATCCTTTCGGTTTTTCTCAGCCATGACCTCATATTGGATTCTCATGTCATTCAGGATCTTGGTAAGGTCGATGCCCGGAGCAGAATCCACCTTCACATCGACGTGGCCACTCAGCTGGCCCTTCAGGGCACTGATTTCCTGGAAAAACACAGCAGAGAGGGGCATGTCAGAGCCCAGAGCCTGCTGGGCCTGGGCCAAGTCACTCTCCCATCCCCCAGGCGGAACCAGCCCTGTTTTCAGGTGCAGACCTAGGAGCCAGCACCTCAGGACAGACGATGTGGCCACCATCCACTGCTGCAACCCCCGGGAGCCCTGCTCCACACCCAGGGCCATGCTGAGGGTGCAGCAATCATGGCCATCGTCAAGAGGATACAGAACCAAAAAATGCCCTCAGCCCTGGAAAGTTGGAGTGGGATGGACAGAAGGCGCAGCCTGAAACCCACCTCCTCGTGGTTCTTCTTCAGGAAGGCCAGCTCCTCCTTTAGCCTTTCGATCTGCATCTCCAGGTCGGTCTTGGCCAGGGTCAGATCATCCAGCGTCCTGCGCAGGCCGTTGATGTCGACCTCCACGCTCACCCGCAGGACCTGCTCTGTCTCAAATCTTTCAGAGGAAATAGGTGCAGTGAGGCCAGCATTTGCTCTGAACCTCTGTAGAGTTCCCCCCACTTCCCCCACACACACACGGTTCAGGAGTCCATGGAGGTGGCGGGGCTTACTTCAGGCCAGCTGGGGTGAGTGAAGACAGAGTCCAGTCCCCCACTGCACTGAGCCCCCAAAGGGCCTGGCATTGCCCCTCCTCCCCTGCCCTGGCTTCTGTGGCCCTCCAGGGCAAACATACTCACTTGGTTCGGAAGTCATCTGCAGCCAGACGGGCATTGTCAATCTGCAGGAGAACCTGGGAGTTCTCAATGGTGGCACCAAAAATCTGGAAGACAGAGGCAGGAGGTCGATACCAGCTCAGTATACTGGCTCTGTCCACCCACTTTCTTCCCAGAAGGGAGAGGAAAACAAATGGGTATGCCCCTACCCCCTAAAGACTCAGCTGCCCACTGGCCTGCTCTCTAGGAGGTCTTGGAATCAGTCCATGCCTGGGAGCTGGAGCAGGAGAAACCATGGTCAGGGACTGTGGAGCCAGGGGGTAGGGGATGGGTGTGGGAGGGGAGAGGTAAGTCTGGGAGGAATGCATCTGAGACCTGTACTCTAAATGGTCCGGAGGCAGACTCTAGTGGTCCACAAACCAGATGCAGTGTTGGGTTACCTTTGTCTGAATGCCCCCCCCCCCCGCCCCATTCAAAGCACAATCTGCTTCAGGAAAGGGAATTCCCATTTGTTGAGCATCGATTATGTGCCAAACACTTTGCACTTCACCTTTCAGGCCAGGTCAGTGGGTATGCCTATCTTATAGAGGTGGGAAATGAACTTCAGGAGTCCTTGTCCAAATTCACCCCCATCTGAGGTCCCTCTGGTGTGATGGCATATTCCCACCACTGATTAAGGTACTTGGGTTCATGTTTTTCAAAGAGCAGGTCATGGCTTATTAGTCACCCAGTACAATGAGTGGTGATTTGCATAGTTTTTTAATGAAACTGAGCAGAATGCAAAACAAGAGAAGACATGGACCACAGTAGGGTAAGAATTGTTTCAAGAATGCTTTGCTTCCATCATGGGTGTGTGTATGACAAAGGGAGAATGCATGAGGGCACACCACGAAATGTGTTTAGGTGACAATTTTTAAAGTGTGCAAGCAGTATCCTATTTTGTTGTTTCCATCTCTAGCTGTCCCTCCTCGTCTAGAAGTCTGGTCTATCTGTTCTATGTCCCTAGCACCCAGCACCATGCTGGGCACAGGGCAGGCGCTGGACCCGATTTGGAAACCCATGGGGGACCATTAAATGTCCCACTGGCTTCTGATATATTTCTTCAGCGCACAGCTCTCAGTTCCTCATGGCCTCAGGGGCTCCCTGTAAGACCGGTGGGCCCCTGTGGTGCACCCCTAACCCCAGGAACCCTCCACCCACACAGAACTATTGCTGAAAAGGCCCCAGGGGCCTCTGCGTGTGTCCCCCCTTCATCAGGTCCTTAGGCCGCAGCATTTTGCCCCCTCCCATTCTTCCCAGAAGTTTCTCCTACGCCCGTCCATCCGGGGTGGCCCTCCTGGGCAGGGCGGGAGGGCTTCAGCCCGAGCAGACTTGCCCAGCAGGAGGAATGGAATGCAGCGGGGCCCACGGGGGACAGCAGCCGGTGAGTTCCTCCCACGCCAAACTCTTACCTGTCTCTTTCCTGTCTGTGACTGCGGCGGCCCCTGGCCCAGACCTCCGGACAGCCCACAGCCTTGTCCCATCTCCTCCTACTCCTTCGGACCCCCTTTCCCAGATCTCCCCACCCTCCAGCCCTGCCCCCGCCGCCCCTGCACACTTCACCCCCTGTCCCGCAGCCCTAACCTCCATTTCCTGTCCCCACTCTCCAGCCCCGGCTCACCTGCCCCCAGCTCTCTGCCCGACCCTGCGGCCCCTCCCACGTCCTAACGGGCTTGCTCCCGCCCTGCCCTGCCGGGCGGTGGCTCTGGTGCCCGCCGTGCCCGCCGTGGGCCTCGCCTGGCCCGCGGGGCTGGGTTTGCACGACAGGTGCACCTCCCGAAGTTGGGCCGCCGCCCACCTTGCCCCGCAGGTCCTCGATGGTCTTGAAGTAGTGGCTGTAGTCGCGGGCGGGCCCCGGCCCCTGCTTCTGGTACCAGTCGCGGATCTTCACCTCCAGGTCCTGGTTGGCATCCTCCAGGGCGCGCACCTTGTCCAGGTAGGAGGCCAGCCGGTCGTTGAGGTTCTGCATGGCGAGCTTCTCATTGCAGGAGAAGAGACCGTGGGACACGGCCAGGTCGCCCGCAAAGCTGCTGCTGTAGTTCCCGCGGTAGCACCCGGGTAACGAGGACGTTAAGCAGAAGGAGGACACGGACACGCCGCGGCCGCCGGAACCCCCGTGGATGCTGGATGCTCTGAAGACATTCCCGTCCCCGAGGCGCAGACCCCCGGAGAACTGGCCGCCGACCAAGTGGCGGTAACCATAGGAAGGAGTGTGGAAGGGATCGAACAATGGTCGAAGGTGCATGGCTTGGCGGTAAGTGTGGCGAGGGCCTCACCTGGTGCCTTTTAAGCCCGGGGCGGGCCGGGGCAGGGGGTGGGGGGAGGGGGCAGGGCATCAGGGTGGATATCTGAGCCCTGAAGAATTTGCAAGCTCCAGAGTGCACAGACGGGCACTCTCCCCATTGGTCAGTTCCCGGTGGCTCTGCCTCTGGCTCTTCCCTCCCTGGGGCCTGAGGCGGAGTTCCCAAGCCGCCCTCTCCCCGCCTCCGGCCTCGGAGAACTGCCCCACCCCTGCCCACTCTAGAGCCCCGACGGAGCACCTCCTATCACACTCGTTCTCTTCTTCACCCCCATCACACGCATAGACACCCCCCAGTCACATTCTGGGCCTCCCCCATCAAGATTTCCCCAGGCTTGACCCCCCCCCCCCGCCCCCAGGAATTAAGTCCCTCTGACAGTAGACTCCTATACCCGGTCCTCCCCCTCCCGCCCCATCACTCAGAGGCCCCTTCTGGAATTATGTTCTGAAGCCCCTTCCCTGGGATCGAAGATCACCCTTCCCTCCAAGTACATTCAGGAGATTCCTACACCCCACTCGGAATTACAGCCCCTTGAGGATCACCCACACCCTGACTTCCTCTCAGTCCCAGAAAGGAGGGGCCCCTGGCTGCTGGCCTCCTGAGACAAAGCTGCCCCGCCCTGCTGGAGCCATACAAATCCTGGGGCTGGGGGGCGCTCCTGAGAACAGCTGCTGGCTGCTGCAAGGCTTCTGCAGCTGGATGATATGGGGCTTCTTGGCAACCCAGGCTCAAGCCTGACCCCACCTGGGGCAGAGCCCCTGGGGGCTTCTTACCACCCACCCCAACCGGGACGGCCCCCAAATCATGCATTCATTCAACCCAGATTTACTGAAATCCATGATGGGGAATCTGAGCCTGAAGGAGGCAAATAACTTGCCCATGAGACATGTAGCACCTGCCACCCAGAGACAGAAGAAATGGGGTGGAATCCCTCCCTCCTTATGAACATCTGGAAGGAGGGTGCCAGGCTGAATCCTGGAGCCTCAGACTTAGACGAATGGCTGAACTGCGAGGCTCTCTGCAGGATGCTCATCCACAGTGAAGAGCTTGGATCATAGAGGAAGGACCCCTCCTCTCCACGCACAGCCCCCAGCCTCGCTCATCACCCCCCTCAACAATTCCACCCACCCTTTTTTTTATCACTTAGGAGGGCTGGGCCCCCTGCCAGACACTACCTGCGTCTCATCCTAGTTCCTGGTGCGCAAGGACCTCACTCCTCCTCCAAACCGTCTCCATGGTTCCTTAAGTCAGAGCGAGCTGTCACTCAGTCACACTACAGGGGCCCGATGCCCTTCTGAGATGCTGTTAGGGAGATGGGCCAGTCACTTCCCATCAATGTGCCTTGGTTTTCCCCTGTGAAATCTCAGTCCTCCTTTCTACATATCATCACCTGGGTCACCTGTGGCTAAAGGAAGGCTTGTCCCAGTCCCTGAAACCAGTCCCCAGTAAACTGCCTTCCAGCCACCAATGTAGCCAGGAGCAGGGAACAGGAAACCACCCCCACACACCCCTAACTCACGAGCAGCAGCCCTGAGCCACTCAGGAAGGCCAGCCTGAGGCTGTTTGAACTAGTGAATCAGACCTGCAAGTGGGTTTGGGGTGCCCAAAGGTGGAAAGAAGGCGGGTGTGACCCAAGGCAGGCCATGAAAGCAGGGTGCAGCTGGGCCTTCACAACAAAGGGTGTAGCTGCCAGGGCTGGGCCAAGGTGAGTCACTCTTTATTTGACCCAGAGAAGGAGGCCTGCTCTTTATGGGCCAGATAGTTGCTAGGAGCACCAAGGACCAGCTGGAATCTGTTTTTCTGGCTTGATAGCAGGCTTTGGGAAGGGGCTTTGTGTTAGGAAACAAAAGTATAGGTCCAAAGCCCCCCACCCCCAAATATTAAGGGCTTGTGAGCTCCTTAAAGTTCAGAGGAGTTTAGAGTCCACCGTGCATGCCCCCAAGGCCATAATCAAACCACTGACTGAGGGGCGTACAGCCTTTGGTCTTTTCAGGTCTGATAGGGTCCTCACAGCAGCGCAGCCCATTTTACACAGGAGAAAACAGAGGCTCCAACAGGGGCAGTGACTTGCCAGGTCGACAGCCAGCTGTGTCAGTCTGGCTTCTAGTCTCTCACCCCGCAGCCCAGCACCCGGGGCTCTGGCCTGGGACAGAGGCTCTGCTTTCCCTTCCAACGAAGCCGCAACTCCAGAACAACTCCTTTGGGTCCCGTTTCCAAAACCGCATACCAACTCCAAGGGCAGTAAACCCCAGACTGAAATGCAAATGGAGTCAGGAAGAATCCCCCTCTCCTGCTCTCCAGCCAGAACAGTGCCCAGCACCTTCCACCCTGAGCTGCGTGGCTTTGGACCAGCTCTCTGGTACATCAAGAACTCAGGAGAACACCTGTATAGGCTGCTCTCACCAGAGATGGAACGGAGGGGTCAAGTTGCTGTTCCCATTCAGTAACGGACTGCCCACAGCCAGGAGTCTCTGAACTGCCCCTGGCGGCTCAGGAGCAGGACTCCCTTCCCAAGCTCTGGTCCCCGGGCTGGGATTCCCTGTCTCCAGGGGAAGGGCACACAGCGTCAGGCAGGGGAAGGGAACGTGCCCAGAGCAGATCCCGCCCTGCCTCCTTCAGTCCATGTCTGTAGAGCCCCAGCACCATGAGACCCCTTCGAGAAAGGGGACCCACGGGCAAGCAAGCTCAGAAATACTACTTGTTCCCACTCCCTCTTAGAGAGCGACAATGCGTGGTACCGAAGGTTCTGATGACCTTAGTCCGTCATTTGTCAAATACAGATAATACTCGTTTATGGGGTTGTTTTGAGGGTTAAATGAGATGGTACTTGTAAGGGTGCCTGACAAATAGTAAGCACTCAAAAAATGTTATTATATAATTTAATTGTGAAATAGTAATATCACAATATTTAACAATCATATAACAAATACTGATTATATGTGTTTGTTATATTATCATTATAAGCATAATTATTTAATTTTGTCCAACCAGCATTTACCAAATATACTGGACCATGGAATCTTTTCTCAGGTGACACCTATGAATTAATAATCCATATGTCACAAGAAAAGCTGATCTGGTCTGAGGATCAGCTGAGGCTCAAAGAGGTTAAAAACTTGACCAAGGTCCTACACGTAAGTAGTGGACACGGTGTGGGGTTGGGGGGACCTGGGGGGCTCAGTCGGTTAAGCGTCCGCGACTTCAGCTCAGGTCATGATCTCATGGTTCATGGGTTTGAGCCCCACGTCGGGCTCTGTGCTGACAGCTCAGAGCCTGGAGCATGCTTTGGACTCTGTGTCTCCCTCTCTCTCTGCCCCTCCCTGCTCATGCTCTCTCTCTCTCTCTCTCTCTCTCTCTCAAAAATAAATAAACATAAAAAAAAGTAGTGGACCCAGGATTCAAACCCAGATCTTTAATTCCCAAAAGCCATAGCACCACCCAGTAATGCTGTCTATCTTCTCACAAGATGCGGGTCAGGGAACCGGACCTGAGAAGAGTCATCCAGTTGGGAAAGTCATAGGGTCACCTGTTAAGGTTCTAACTTGGTCCTCCCTGCTCTGATACACAATTATTTATTTGTTCAGTCAGTGGGTCACTCAAGCAAAGTTCCAAGTTCAGCCTAGCAGAGGAGGTGGACTCATGTATACGAACAGAGAATTCATAAGCTGGAGGAGAGAGAGATAAAAGTGTGCAAGATTTCATGAACCTGTTCGTTGTGAAAATTGGTAACCCTTCCCTGGACACCATCCCTTTCCCCAGCGACCATCATTGCAAGATGCTCAAGGTAGTTTCTCGCCTGCGCTTCCATTCACCGAACCTGTGTCTATCCCTGTCCCCTGTCCACCAGGCATAGTACTAGGTGCTGGGATACAGAAGTAAATACAAGCTTTTGCTGCCTCTAAGAGTCTAACAAGCTGGCAGGGAATTATAGAGATGTGTTAGTTTTGATAGAATGTGTCAGACTGGACACTCACATTAATTTTTGCTCCTTTCTAAAAACCCTGTTAAGCTGACAGTTAAGGAATATTTGGAGAGAATAAAAGAAGAGGCAGGACTCCTGGGTGTCTCAGTCAGTTAAGCATCTGGCTCTTGATTTCGGCTCAGGTCATCAGTTAGTGGGATTGGGGGGTTGTGCTCTGGGCATGAAACCTGCTTGGGATTCTCTCTCCCTCTCTCTTTGCCCTTTCCCTGCTCGAGCTTGCACACACGTGTTCTCTCTCTCTCAAAAATAAATAAACATTTTTTAAAAAGAGGGAAGAGGCAACAGAAAATGATTAATGTCCACAAAAAGTTGAAAGCCCAAAAAAATGGTAACTAACAGCAGACAGGAGGAAGCTGAGACCAGGGCTTGGGAGAAGAGTGGAGGAGGAGGGAAGGGCAG
The DNA here is from genome assembly GCA_028646485.1 of Cryptoprocta ferox. Taxonomy (NCBI): domain Eukaryota; kingdom Metazoa; phylum Chordata; class Mammalia; order Carnivora; family Eupleridae; genus Cryptoprocta; species Cryptoprocta ferox. The sequence continues at coordinate 37,224,102 of CM053565.1, forward strand.
GAGGCCCACGGAGCTCAGGAACTTGAGTACCAGGTGTCTGAGACGAGTAGAAAGTAGGACTGTGAGGGGCGCCTAGGTGGTTCAGTCAGCTAAGCGTCCGACTCTTGATTTCGGCTCAGGTCATGATCTCACAGTCGGTGAGACTGAGCCCCCCAGTCAGGCTCCAGGCTGGCAGCTTGGGGTCTGCTAGGGATTCTCTCTCCTTCTCTGCCCCTCCGCTACTCATGCTCACTTTCTCTCTCACTCCCTCTCAAAATAAGTAAATAAACTTCTAAAAATATTTTTTTTTAAAAAGAAATAAAGAAAGTAGGACTGTGAGCAATCTGGCTGGAAGTTTCTTTTTTTTTAATTTTTTTAACATTTCTTTATTTTTTGAGAGACAGAAAGACAGAGCATGAGTAGGGGAAGGGCAGAGAGAGAGAGGGAGACACAGAATCTGAAGCAGGCTCCAGGCTCTGAGCTGTCAGCACAGAGCCCGACTCGGGGCTCAAACTCACGAACCGTGAGATCATGACCTGAGCCGCAGTCAGCTGCTTAACCAGCTGAGCCACCCAGGCGCCCCTGGACAGAAGTTTCTATACACGGCACCAGGCTGCCCTCCCAGACTCCCCACCCAACCAAGGGCAGCCAGGAGAAGACAGGAGCTTCACTCTTTCCCATCAGCCTGGCAAAGTTACAGAGTCTGACCACATCAAGTGTTGGGGAAGCTGTAGGCAAGTGAACTCCCTGGAACATGGTGGGGGGTGGGGGGAGCGGTTAAGGCGGCCACCTCGCAGGCTCACTTGGCAGTGTCTTCCTGCAAACATTCACACACCTTGCAAGCGGCCAGTGCCACTCTTTCAAATTTAACCCCAAAACACTCCTTGGCCATACATTCAGGGAGGCAGAGAAAAGAATGCTCTCTGAAGCACTGTTTGTCTGAGCGGAAAGACAAACCACCAGTGACAGCTGAGTAAACTGCCTACCATCCACGTGATATAAGAAAAAATTCAACACAATGAGTAATGTCAATAGGTAGTGATATGAAAACCCCTAAAGAATGAGGTCTTAGATAAAAATGGCAGGAGAGCAATCCATGTGATAAATTAATGCCGGCGCACACTTAACAGGTGGCTTAGGGGGCACCTGGGTGGCTCAGTCGGTTGAGTGTCTGACTTCAGCTCAGGTCATGATCTCATGGTTCATGAGTTCAAGCCCCACATCAGGCTCTGTGCTGACAGGATAGAGCCTGCTTGAGATTCTCTTCCTCTCTCTCTCTCTCTCTCTTTCTCTCTGTCTGTCTTTCTCAAAAATGAATAAACAAAAGGGTACCTGGGTGGCTCAGTTAAGCTGCCAACGTTAAGCTCAGGTCATGATCTCACAGTTCACAAGTTCAAGCCCTGCACTGGGCTCTGTGCTGACAGCTCAGAGCCTGGAGCCTGCTTCAGATTCTGTGTCTCCCTCTCTCTCTGCCCCTCCCCTGCTTGCACTCTGTCTCTCTCTCAAAACTGAATAAACATTTATTTTTTAAAAAGATGGCTCATTTCTCTGTATGCATATGAATATGCATGTAAGCACACAGGTGCGGGAGGACATGCACCAGACTGAAGACAAGGATTTCCTCAGAGAGAAGCTGAGTGAAGGCAGCCTGCACTTATCCTCTCTGCTGTTCTAATGTTTACAAGGATGTATTTACATGTAAGTTGTTTCATGTTATGCATTAAAAAGGCAATAATTTCTTTTTTTTTTAAGTTTATTTTAAGAGAGAGAGAAAGAGCGAAGACAAGTAGGGGAGGGGCAGAGGGAGAGAGAGACTCTGAAGCAGGCTCGGCACTGCCAGCACAGAGCCCGATGCAGGGTTCGAACTCACGAACGGTGAAGTCATGACCTGAGCCGAAATCAAGAGTCAGATACTTACCGACTGAGCCACCCACGTGCCCCAGCGGGCAATAATTTCTTAAGAAGCACTGTATGATGGGGGCGCCTGGGTGGCTCAGTCGGTTGAGCGTCCAACTTCGGCTCAGGTCATGATTTCGCGGTTCGTGGGTTCAAGCCCGCATCAGGCTCTGTGCTGACAGCCCAGAGCCAGGAGCCTGCTTCGGATTCTGTGTCTCCCTCTCTCTCTGCCCCTCCCCTACTCATGCTCTGTTTCTCTCTGTCTCAATAATAAATAAACATTAAAAAATTAAAAAAAAGAAACACTGTATGACGAACATTTAGAATCAATTGCATGTAATAGAGTAAATGCTTCTTCCCTTCCATCCGCACACCACTGACATCTTTGTCTCACTCATACACTAGAGAGGAAGTTTCAAAAAAGGGAGCAGCTGATGTGGGGAAAAAGAGCCCCCCAAAAAAGCCTTCTAAGCTCCTGTCCCCACCCCCGGGGTACCTTGCACTGGTTTTCCCCTCTTTATGAAGCCAGAGGATAGAAGGGAGATGTGGCAGAAACTTTTCAAGAGAGACTTGGAGAGAGTCTGGGTGCAGGCGGCTCTTTTAGGCCTGATGAGGTGAAATGGGGAGCGTGGGGGAGACCCCTGCTCTGGCTCCCCAAGGACGGGAAGCTTTAGGAGCACCCAGACCCGGTCTGCCAGCATGGACACAGATGTTGACCCCGGATAGTGCACGTGGGCCGGCGGGGTTGGAGCTGGAGACAAGAGAGTATACCCCACGTGAGCCTACAGTCACCTTGCCAGCACATGGGGGCATCCCTTTGGAGACCTTCTGAAATAACCGGAGGATTCCTAGAGGTGTGGGAGCGAGTAGCCACTAGGTGGGCCATTTTTCTAGAACTATTGAGCCAGTAGGCATTTAGGCCTCAAACAGATCAGTATAATCAAGTGTGTAGGTGCCAGGCATCGCATCTACACAGGAGCAAGTGGGGGCAAAGGGAAACCATTCATTTCTGCCTGGGGGCATCGAGACAGCTTTCATAAGGGGGCACCACCCTTGAGCAAGAGGCTAAAAGACTAGGAGGTGTTTATCAGGCAGGGAGGCAAGGGAACAGGGGCCTGGAAGAGTGGAATCACTTGGGCCCGATTGGGGAACCACTGGCAATGGGATCTGGTTGGACTATGTGGGGGAGGACAGGAGTCAGGGCCAGGGGACGGGGAGGGGGCTGCAAGCTCAGCCAACGAGATAGACTTTATCCCGAAGACAACGGGAGGTTATTTTGATCAGTGATGTGATATAGTCAAATGTATGCTTGAGAAATTGCTGTGGGATCCGTATGGTGAGGGGCTGGTGGGACAAGGAATGGGGGGCGTGGTTTGGGGTGGAGAGACCAGTTCCGGGGTCTGCTGATGTCATTACAGATAAAGAGCCTGCATGTAGTCCTAGGAGCCTGGGAGCGAGCCTGCGTTGTGAAGGACACAGAA
>CM053565.1:37227557-37240925 GCA_028646485.1 Cryptoprocta ferox
GGGCCAACCATGGAAGGCGGGGGGGGGGGGGGAGGGGGGAGTTCCAGGGAGCTGCCCCTTGTCCCAGCAGTTGGGGGAGGGAGAGGGTCGGCTTCCCCCCAGGTGCCACATTCAACACCCTGGGAAGACGGGTGCCTCTCCCTCCCATCCCACCCCTCCCAAGGGACTCAGTGTACGTGACCAGCTTCAGGTTTCTCTGCACACGAGAAGGGCCCAGGCCAGCCACTTGGCCAGTGGCGCCTTCTCTGCCTCCACCCTGGCCTTGGACTATTCGGGCCCCACTTGGAGCCCGGTGCTGAGCCTCAGCCCATCCTACCAGGACGCCGGGAGGGCCAGACACCGAACAGACAGAGAGAAAGAAGACTGTCTGGTGCCTGCCCTGAGTCCACCTGGACGGTCCTTGGTCCTCAGCTCCCTTTCCAAGTCAGCTGACTTCCTTCCCACCAGGGAAGCAGCGACAAAGACTCTGGAACTTGGGGCTTTTTCCATTTCAAAACTCATACGATCCTGTGAATCCAGAGGGGAATTCTGCTGAGCCCTTGACAACCTCCCCCCACACACACACACACAAGGCTCCTGCTGAGCAACTGAAATGCCTTCCTCAAAATCAGGTGTGGCTCCAAGACACCAGCTACCTCAGCAGTTTTCATGAACACCTACTGTGTGCCAGAGGCTGACACGTGGCCATGAGGGCGACATCCCTGTCCTCCAGAAGGGACCAGGACCTTCCTCAGGCCCGAAGAATCCTCCCTCCCCACCTGCCTCCTCTTAGACGCCAGGAACTGCAGCTCCTCTTTCAAGCCAAGCCCTCGGCTTGGGCATCACCTCCTCTGGGACGTCCTCCCTGATGCACTCAGACTGGGTCAGTCTTTCCCATGACTGCCCTCCGCCCCTGACCACCCCCTGGACTCGCCACATTAGATGCACAGCTCTGTCTCCCCAACTAGACTTCCAAGCTTCACCACTGCATCTGGCCCCACAACCAATGCCAGCCCTGGAGAATGTTTAATGAAAAAAAGAAAAAAAAAAGAGGAAAAGGAGAAATCCTTTTTTTCATTCAACCAATAATCAGAGACTGCCCTCTATGTGCGAGGTACCTGTTGGACTCTGGGCTTCAGGAACAAAATATGTGAAACCCAGGGCCTTCCTGAGCTTTCAGTCTGGGTAGGGCAGGCACAAGGTAATTCTAACAGTGAGAGGTGCACGGGGAGGAGGTAATCAGGGAAGGGGTGAGGGGCCACCAGCCAGGAAAGGCTGGGAACAAAGGAGGTGGCACAGAGGCAGAGAGATCTGAATGGGGCAAAGGAGCCTGCGGACCCCTGGGGGGGCCAAGCCAAGGGCAAGGCGGGGAGGGGTGGGGAGAGTGGGATTTCTGCTCCCTGAGGAAGAATGAGCCAGGTGTATTCTGGGAACACCCAGCACCCCCTGGCTGGAAGGGGTGCGCAGGAGAGGAGGCCCAGAGGAGGCCACAGGTGAGAGCAGGAGCAGGAGGGGTTTTTTCTGGGAACTTTGATCGGAGCAGCACCGGGAGCCCTGGAGCTATAGTCTCTGGAGCTGGATGGGGAGGGTGGGGATGGGTGAAAGCTGGAAATCTGATGAGAGGCTCTTATGAAGTCCAGGCAGAGATGCTGAGAGTTTATTCCGGGGGGACATGTGGGCCGGCATGTGGGAAGTGGCCTGGGGGTGTTCTGAAAGCAACCAGTCCATCCGGTGGGGTCCCTGCAGCAGCGGGAAGATGAGGCATCCAGGTGACTCCTAACTCCAGGCCTGGCATTTGCACTGCAGTCAGAGGACTGGTCTGGGGCCATGGCTCATCCGATCCCCCTCCAGACGCACCCCAGGGTCATCCCCAGAACTGGATAATCTGGCAGAATGAGGTTCTGACTGGCTTCGACTCACCAAGCACCCACTGTGCCCCCGTCTGGCAGCGCAGACACCCCCCACGGGAGGCCCTGGGGTGGGGTGTTGGGGGGGGGTGACCTCTGACCTGTGGTTTTCTAAGTGTTCAACAAAGCAACAGTGAACGCGCATCACCTCTGTAATCGGAGATGAGGGACGGTTTTATATTTTCAATTCCAACTCGCCCCCAAGCTCCACTGCCTTCAAGTTGGCAAGTGGGGCCCAGCAGGCTTGGGGCAGGGGAGGTCAGGTTAGCTGAGTTTCTGAAAAAGCTGATTCCTCCCCAGAGAGAAAGAAAGACAGGCAGAAAGGGGAAGGACAGTCTTGAGAGCAGCCAGAATTCTCTGGAGACAGAATGCTGAGCCCTGGCCTCTCCCAGCCCCTCTGGCTCCTTCTGGATCCAACCAGCTGCAGGGTAAACATTCATTACACAGACACTGCAAAGAATCCCATAACGAGGTGGGCTGCCAGAAGCTGGGGATAACAGGAGTGACTGGGGCTGGGGTCTGATGGGGGAGATGCCCTTTTCTCAGAGAAAGAGCAGGGGAGGCCCCACCCTCTGCTGGAGGCCTGGTATCTAATGGGCATTTTGATCAATGGACAGTTGCTTGGGAGGGAATATACACACCACACACACACACACACACACACACACAGCATTAGCAGAGGACAAAGTCTTACTGGCTCCCTTGGGCACATCACTGCTATTCCAGGCAGGATCTATCAGATGCCAGCTGCAGCCCTCACCCAGCACCAGCCTGAGGCCTTCTGGCTGGGCCAGCGCCAAAGGGCAGGGGTAGGGGGGCGGCGGGAGCAGCTCTGGAGCCACAGCCAGGAAGCCCTCCAGTCCCTGCCTGAGACCCAGTCCCCCTCCAGTGGAACATGCTAGAGTTGGGGAGGGGGTACTTCCTCCACAGGCCTCATCTGGGATTAGGACAGGGGCCTGTGGAGACCAGAACGTCCACCAAAGACATCGGTCCTGGCTCAGTAAACACACGGCCAGGTCCCCTGTGCACAGAAACCAGACAAACGCCTTCGGACAGACAAATCTGTATCTGGAGTTTCTGAAGGAAAGGGTTGAGCTCGGGGAGGGGGAGGGGAAGCTTCGGGGAAGCTTCAGGGACCCAAAACTTGCCAGTTTTGCCAGGCCTGTTTTACCTCGTCCTTATCCTCACCCTGACCGCTAAGAAAGCATCTACTCGGAGCCGAGCAAGATGAATCAGACAAACGCCTACACTTGTAAGATGTGAGGGTAGAAACCTCCTCACCCAGCAGTTTTCAAGCCTGGCCTGCAAGGCCCTGAGCGCCGAGCAGCTGGACACACCTGCGGCTGGGCGCCCACATTCACACGTTCGGTCACATGCACATGTGCCCCCCCACACACACACACTCTCACACACTCAGCGCACATGCGCGCACACCCTCACTCGCTCACACACACACATGCACGCATCCCTTTGCACACCCTCACACGCACGCGTGCACACACCCTTGCCTCCTCTCCACACTCCTGGTCATGTGTTCACATGCTCACACATACACTCACACACTTATTCATACACCGACATTCTCCTACACACGTGCGCACACACTCCCACACGCTCCTTCCCCCAGGGCCACTCTGCTCTCACTGGTTTTACATGCACAGCTTCCTGTAAGATTTTGCTCAAGCAGAAGGTCTCTCTCTTTTATGTTTATTTTTAACATTTATTTATTTATTTTTGAGAGAGAGGATCCCAACCGGGCTCTGCGCTGACAGCAGGGGGGTGGGGGGTGCTCAATCTCGGGACAAAATCAAGAGTCTGACACTTAACCAACTGAGCCACCCAGGCGCCCCTGGTCTCCCTCTTTTAAAGCTCAGTAGCAGATGTGAGCAGGACTCTGCCTGCCTGAGGCCACACGGCTGGTTTCCTGGTGTCCTGGATCCAGACTGTCTGCCCCTGGGGGAAGGTCTGAGCTTGCAGAAGAGAAGGAGGTAAACGCCACAGGTTCCTGACAAGAGCGGGTGGCAGGCCGAGGTCAGAGGAGGGACGCGCAGATCTCGGGCTGCCGGAGCTCAGGGAAGGACAGCACCCGGCCGGCGTGAGGACTCGGGTGAGCAGAGAGGGCCTCCTGGAGGAGGAGGGCTCTGGGAACCCAGGGTGAGCTGCCATAAGCAGTGAAGGGAGTGAGGACATGGAGGTGGCAGATGGGAAGAAAGTTCCAGGAAGAAAGGATCCTGAAAAAAAAACAGCCCAAATCTATTGAGTCCTTACTACAGGCCTGACTCGGAGTGCATGGCGTGCACTAACTCATTTAAATCATCAGGCTCCTGTGCTGTACGCACTGTGGCGAATAGGAACGTGCCCATTTCACTGATGAGGAAACTGAAGGCAACTTGCTTAAGCTTAAAGTTTGGAAAGTGGCAGAGCTGGATTTTAACCCAGGAGGTCTGGCCCTGTGGCATGTGGTCAACCTCTGTGCCAAAGAAGGATCATGGCTGTGGAGGCCGAAGAGCTGGCCAGACTCAGACAAGGAAGGGCCTTGCAGACCAGGCCACCACTGGTTTTTGTTTTGTTGGGGTTTTTTCCTGCAGTAGCAACAATGGCTTTTGAATCAAGAGGTGACACATGCAAAGTGTCAGATGAGTCAGAGAGCCAGGTATATGACGCCCTGAGGCTGGGAACACAGGGCTGCAGTCCCAGCTGGGTGTCCCAACACCTCCTCCATTCCTTCCCTCTGCTGCCCCCCAATCCTGGCCTTATCACCTCAAGACCAAATGACAGGGGCATCTCCCTCGGAGCTGGTCTCCAGTGCCTCTCCCACTTCCAAGCTCATCTGTCTCCTGCCAGCTTCAATCGAGTCACTCTGCTCACAAACCCACAGTGGCAGCCCGTTCACGGCAGTGACTCTCAGCCGGTGGTCCTTAGACGCACAATCCCCCCCCCCCACGGGACAGCATCAGCTGAGGGATTTGTCTAAAATGCTGATGCCCGGCACCCACCCCAGGGTTACTGAGTCAAATCTCTGTGAGTGAGACTACACTTTTAATAAGTCTGCATTTTCTGGACGCTTCTTGGGCGTGTCTGGGGCTCAATGCACCTTGAGAACCACTAATACAAGAATGAGATTCATCGAATCCCCGTGTTAAAACCATGCAAGAGGTGTGGGAGTGACACAAACATAAATCAGCCTCGAGAGCCTAGCAATAGTCAGCTTACCTACCAGCAGGGGAAGGCTATGTATGCATAGCCAAAACTTGGCGGGGGGGGCACACAAGAGACCCAATTCCAGGCCCAGCTTTGCTGCTTTCTGTTCGGGTGACCTTGGGCTCTGGTGATCAAAGCCTCACCTTGCCCAGCTGCCAAATTGTCAAGACCCATAAAGGTCTGAGATTTACTCTCTGAGACTTACTTTTTTGGCAAGCTAACAAGTTAGCCCGTCTCAGTTTTATGGATGCTGGCAGAACAGATGCTCCTGGATCAGAGACAAAGGACCTGATTATTCAAGGCATAGCAAGCAAGTTCAAGCTTTGTGTTTGCATTGATTCCTCTTGCCCTGTCCATCAAGTACAATGGGGCGGTGCAAAGCTTGACCCAGCGCTCCATGTGCTGCGATGGGCTTTGAATCACAGCTGAGAAACCCCAAGTGCTGGGAAACAAAATTTTTTCTAATAAGCAGCAAGCAAACCTGTGTTTGCTCAAGTGGGAGATGCTATCTCTACCCTCCAAGGCAGTCGGCTACTAAGACATCCTTGAAAAGATAGACCATAACCAATCCAATTCAGTGCCCCCTGTTGCAAGATGTGCAGAATAAATGCAATAAATCCAAGGACAATTGTCTCCTAACATGAATGGGAATTCATCTTGCATGGAACTTATAAGCTTTAAGCCAGACCACGAAAGTGAAAGGTAACGGGACTATGGAGATAATTAAGAGAGGAGATAAAACAAATAGACAAGTAACCAGAGTCAAAGGTAGAAAGTGATAAGCAGGGAACCTTTCATAAAAGACCTTGTGGGAACAGCAACAGGGAAGATATGTGCAGCCTATATCATGGGCCAAGGGCCAATACCCTTAAGACATATGAAGAGTTCCTACAAATAACTGAGGAGGAGACCAATAACTCAGGAGGGAAGAAAAAAAAACAAGAAAGAATATGAGCAAACAGTTCCCAGAAAAGACTATACAAATTGCATTTAGATATATGAAAATGTTCCACCTCACTCATGGTAAGAGAAATGCAAATTTAGGCTACCATGAAATCTCATTTTTTACATGTGTCAGGTTGGCAAAGATGAAAAGGGTTGATCTCTTACTCTTTGTTGAGAATATGGGGAATCAGACACCCACACATTGGTGGTGGTGGTAAAATCAGTGTAAACTGTATCAACGGTGATTGCCAAGACCTATTACGATTTTAAACCTAATTCTTTGACCGACCAACCTCTCTGGGGGGTATTTATCTTGCTTTATCTTGGGGTACTTTTGCACACATGAAAAATGATGTCATGTACTAGGATATTCATTGCAGTGACATCTGTAATAGCAAAAGAGTGGAAACATCTAAATATCCACTATAGGATACCTCTATACAATAGGATACTGCATAACCATCGGAAAGGATGTAAAAGTGAGATGCACAGTAATAGTATCATTTGTTAGCCTTCATGTGAGTGCTCCAGGAGAAAGTACTGACACATATATGTTTGTAAATGCTGGGATAGCTTTAATTTTTTTAAGTTTACTTATTTATTTTGAGGGGGTGGGGAGCATCAGAGGAAGAAATCCCAAGCAGGTTCTGCGCTGTCAGTGCAGAGCCCAAGGGGAGGCTTGATCTCAAGAACCACGAGATCATGACCTGAGCCAAGATCAAGAGTGGGCAATTAACCAACTGAGCCACCCAGGTGCCCCACAAGGATATCTTTAGAAAAACACACCAGAAAGTTAACAGCATGGGATGCTGCCTGGAGCAGGAGATGGGACACAGGATTCGAAGGAGAGGCAGGAAGACTACCATTTCATTGTACATTAAAACCTTGGTTTGTGAGCATAATTTGTTCTGCAAACATGCTTGTGATCCAAAGCACTTGTATATCAAAGCAAATTTCCCCATGAGAAATAATGGAAGCTCAGATGATTCGTTCTACAACCCCAAAATAGTCATATAAAAATGATTACAAAACTGTAACATAATACAAAATGATAAAGAAAATACAAAATATAAACAAATTCGCTTGCACTTACCTTTGAAAACCTTTGTGGCTGGTGTGAGAGAGACAAGAGAGAGGAGAGCTATTGTGTAGGACGACTTTCACTATCACGAACTGAATCACTGCTGTCTTTTGGCTCAGTGGAATCTTTATTTCTGTGCAACTTTAACAAGGAACCTATCCAATGATAGGCAACTTGCTTTTGCCTTCTTTTGAGGATTTTGCAGAAATGTGATATTGCATTGTGGTTAAATAGATTCATTGCTCGCACTGCTACAGCCTTATTAGGGTGGTGCTTTTCTACAGAATTCTGCACTGTTTCCCACATTTTCCACACCTGCCTAATCTCATTTGAAGTGAGGGATTCCTCCGCCTCTGCAGACAAGATGCAGACGTAGACTTCTTACACAATCTTGCAATTTTGGCCACGCACATACCTTGTTCGTACTCCTCGGTGATTTCCTTTTTAACTTGCATGGTAATCATCAACTCCTTCTTCTTACCACCTTTCTTTTCAACGTTTTTCTGCCTGGGGGCCTTTGTATACACCGGCAGGGATATTGTCTACAGTATAATATTAATAAACTCTTGTCATCTACTGTATTTAATGTAACTGGTAATAAGGCAGCAGAGGAAAGGATCTATATCTGCAGGCAGCCTGAGCTAGAATGAAGCAAGACATTCCTAAGCTTACTCTTGTATGGAAAAGCAAAGGACTGTCCACAGGTTCTTGAAAGTGACAAAAAATACACTGGTGCCAGTTGTGGGCACCTCCCAATGTTCTGAAAAATCACTGATTTCTGCCAAACACCATGGCCCGAGACAGAGCATCCAAGCGTGGGAGACGATCACCCACAATCCCACAGTGAGAGAGAGAGAGAGAGAGAGAGAGAGAGAGAGAGAAAAGAATCATTGGCTCAGTTGTGATCGTGTGACGTTCGGCATCACGTACTACTTATATTGCAAGACATGGCTCGTTTATCAAGTTAAAGTTTATTAGAAATGTTTGCTCGTCTTCTGGACTACTCGCAGAACAAGTTGATCCCAATCCAAGCTTTTACTCTATATCCTTTTTACTTTGACAATTTCATACTCTGTTAGCTGTGGATTCTCTCTCCCCCAAACCATACATAAAATACATTTGTAAAACAAACAAACGAACGAACTTGAATGTTCAGATCTGCCAAGAGATTTGGATGGGCTGGAACCCCAGGTCCGGGCCTCACACGGCCTCAAGCCTGCAGCCCCTCTGCATCTCAGTGGCTGCAGGCGGCCTCTGTGAGCAGTTTCTCCGCTCTGCCCAGAGCCATGCCCAAGAGGCATCATTCATTCCTTCATTCACTCATCTGGCCCGGCACATGCCCTGAGCTGGGCCTGTGCTGGTGCGGGACACAGAGATGACAGACACAGGCGCAGCCCCCAGCTACACTAAGTGGCATAGTGCAGCATTTAGGATTAATGAGTGACCACAGAGTGAGATAGTGACAAGCTTGGCCTTTGAAACGAGCCACACCTCGGTTTGGGAACCACTCATTACCCTGGCCACTGACTGAACGTCCCCAGGCTTCAGTTTCCTCCTCTATAAAATGAGGCCTGGGCTTCATTTCTGGATCCACTATTTTTTTTAAGCTGTGTCACTCAAGGCCAGTCACTTCCCTCTCCGAGCCTCAGTTTCCTCATCTCTGAAATGGAGCCAGTAACATCCGTCTCAGAGGATCTGTTGGGGATAAGTAAAAATCACATGTAAAGAACAGTGCCTGGCACACGGTAAGTCCTCACTAGTCAACAGCTCTTATCACCAGTAGGAGGACTGAATGTGATGTGTCCATCATCCCTGCACCGGGAGGACACTCAGCAGGCATGGGTTGTTATAAAAGATCCTGTGGAAGCCACTCACTGCTCCCATGCTTGGTGCAGAGGAAGGAAGGGGGAGGCAGGCTTCCCAAGAGCTGAGGCTGAGTAGAGGGGAACAGGTGGGGGCTCCTGGCACTGGGAAAGCTCCTGGAAACCTGGGCCTAATGGCTGAGAGATGGAGCAGGGAGCAGTTCGGGGTGGTTGGGGAGTCAAGCTGGAGGAAAGAATCGGAACGGGAGGCCGGCACAGGCCACGGAGGGGAAACAAGCCCAGATCTGCCATTTGCAGTGAGAGAAGAGGGTGGTACCGATTCTGAGGATGTCTGAGGTGGGTGTCACATGGGCAGGAGGGGGCAGGGCTCCACGGACGACATCACTGGGGAACAATTACAAGGGTGTTCTGGACATGATACCTGAAAAGAATGAGCAGCACTAAATCCTGGAGGAACAGTACCGCCCCAACCTGACTGTCCCTCAGGGGACAAGTCCGCCTCATCACCTCCGAGGCCAACCGGGTTTACTTAGAAACAGAGCTGGCACTGGCCTTTCAGCTTTCCCAGGTCTGTTCCCCCAAACCACACCTTCCTGCAAGCATACACCAGGTGCCGGCTGATGCTGCCTCTGGCCTCAGGCTCTGGCCCTCCACCTGCAGGGGCCTTTCCCTCAGCCCTCACCTGTCGAAGCCCCGTCCCATCTTCGGGGCCACCTGTGGTCAGTCGGCAGAACAATGGCCCTCCAAAGATGTGCCCGTCCCAATCCCCAAGACACCTGAACATGTACCTTACATGGCAAAAAGGGACTTTGTAGATGGGGTTAGGATAAGGATCTTGCAAGGGAGAGATTATCCTGGGTCATCAGAGTGGGCTCAGTGTAATGACCAGGGTCCCTATAACAGGAAGGCAAGGTGGTCAAAGTCAGAGAGAAGAGACGGGACCATGGAAAGAGGGCAGAATGATTCACTTTGTTTAAAGTGAATTTAAAAGTTTATTTATTTGCAGGGGCAGAGGGCACCTGGGGGGTTCAGTCAGCTGAGAGTCCGACTTCAGCTCAGGTCACGATCTCACAGTTCTGAGTTCAAGCCCCACATCGGGCTATGTGCTGGCAGCTCAGAGCCTGGAGCCTGCTTCCGGGGGGCTGTGTCTCCCTCTTTCTCTGTCCCTCCCCCCAACTCATGCGCGCGCGCTCTCTCTCTCTCTCTCTTTCTCAAAAATAAATAAACATTTTTAAAAAACTGTTTAAAGTGTATTTATTTTTGAGAGAGAGAGAGAGAGAGAGCATGAGCAGGGGAGAGGCAGAGAGAGAGGGAGAGAGAGAATGCCAAGCAGGCTCCACACTCAGCATGGAGCCCAACTCAGGGATTCATCTCACTAACTGGTGAGATCATGACCTGAGCCAAAATCAAGAGTCAGAGGCTCAACCCAGCCACCGAGAATGATGCACTTTGAAAGAGGAAGAGGCCCCAAGCCAAGGTATGCAGCAGCCTCTAAGAGCTGGAAAGGCAAGGAAACAGACTCTCGCCTAGAACCTCCAGAAGGAACACGGTTCTGCCGACACCTGGCCTTTAGCGCATGAGACCCAGTTCAGACTGCTGAGCTCTAGAACCACAAGACACCAAGTTGTTGTTTAGGCCACTAAGTTTGAGGCAACTTGTAACAGCAGCAAAAGGAAGCTTCTTCCTTAAAGACACTGTGCTCCCTGGCCCCGCCCAACTCCTTCACTCCCTCCAGCCTGTCTGGTGCTTGGTCTCTCCTGGGACTGTCTTCTTCCCACCGGGTGAGCTTCGCTGGCTCCTATTTCCTCTAGCCCGTGAGCAACTTGAGGGCAGGGTCTGGCTTATTCATCTTACATCCCTATCATCCTGATAATTCCCCTGGGTCCTTCCAGACCCCTCCCCCACCCTTCTGGGCCCTGCTCTGAAGGAGGAAGGCTGATCAGCCACTGGGAGGTAGCTGCAGGAGGTGGGGGGGTCGCTCTTAAGTACCCTGGGCGGCCCTCCCCCCACCGTTGTCACCAGCTACCATAACACCGCTCCTTCCTCACCTGGTCTCACCTGTCCCTTCAGCTTCCTGCTGCTTTTCTGACTTCCCTCCCACCCCCCACCACTCACGCCCCAGGTTCAGGCCCATCCCTGCTCTTGTCCACACTTCCAAAACCTGTTCTTTCTCTAAAGTGCATCCAGTTGACCCTGAGCGTCCGCAGTTTCCTGCAGACACCCCAACGCAGGCGGGGGTAGCTAAAGTCTGCTGCACGTGGGTCTGATACACGTGTGGACACTATCTCGGTCTTGTCTGTTTTAGATGGTGACCCCATGGGGGCTGGGCGAAGTCCACATTGCTTTCTCCTCCACCCCCAGCCACAGGGGAAGGAAGAAAGGCTTTTAACAAGGGCCGAGGGCAGGGGAGGGCATCGAGCTGGGGAAGGAATGCATCCAGAACCTCGCCCCCAGTGAGGGGCCCCACTCCCCGAACAGGCCCACCCTGAGAAGTCCCAGACCACACGTCTCCTCTGGCCTACCCCGTTCCTGGGGTGAACCAGACAAGACAAGAGCCGGCAGGGTGGGGTGGGCTCAGGGCCACAGCCTCCCCCCTGCTTCAGGCGGCCTCCCTGCCTGGTATTATGGTACCTGGTGCCGCCAGGCCTGGCCACCCCCCACGCTCCTTCCCCTTCACTCCACAGCATCTGGACTGGTGAGTGACTCACCCCACATCCCTCACACTGCCCTGCCGCTGACCCCACCGGACCGGGCCCCTCTGGGCTCCATCTCTGCACCGGCTCCAGCAATCTGACCGACGCCTGCCCCACACTAGGTGCCCCAAGGTCATGGCCAGCCTTGCACCCCTGCCTCAGGGAGGCACAGTAGGGCTCTGACATTCCCGGCCTGGATCCCTAGGAAGAAGGCTATGCAGAGGACGGGGTTGGCAGCCCCCACATTTACAACACCAGCTACCGTACGCCTCATGTCTGGCTGTCTCTTTACATCCTTATGTCCATTTCTTGTAGCAACTTCTAGAAGGAAACCATTACCACCATTTTACAGATGAGAAGAGGAGGTACAGAAAGGTCGAGTGACTTGCCTAAGGCCACATGAGCAGGTAGTAGTGGAGGTGACTCCAAAGGCCCCCCATCTGCCAACTGCCTTCTGCAGCACCCCTTCCCATTTATCCTGAGCCAAACTCATGGGAACCCGAGTGCCGGAAAGGGGGCTGGAGTTTGAATCTGAAGCTCTGGATGGAGGCCAGGCTCTGTCTTTAGCAGCCAGCTGGACTTGGCCAATCCCTCGGCCTCTCTGAAACTGTCCACCATCCTAGTAACAGGGACAGCGATCCTGCCTGGACATTCGGAAACTCAGTAAGAAGAGGTAGCTTCTGGGAAGCGTAGTTTCGAAGGGGTTGAAAGGCGGATCAGAGGCCTGGCGTCCGAGCCACGGAAAGAGGTGGTGGTGTCCACTTTGGAACCGGCCACGGCTTCGGAAAAGGCAGGCTGCGGGCCCCGGGGGCCACCTTTGCACGCGCCCCGCAAGCTCCCCAGGCTGGCTGCCTGCCGCTCCCTTAGTCCTCCCGGAGCCGACCGAGCTCCGCCCCTACAGCGGGCGCCTGGGACCCGCCAACTCGGTCCCACAGCGCCTCCTGGAGGCCGCACGGGGACGCGCTGCCCTGCCACCAGGCCGACTCCTTGCCGCCTGCCCCTGATCCTGCTCAATTCTGAAATGAGAAGCATCAGAGGGGCCTCTGTAGGCAAGGGAGGGCCCTACACTCCAGGCTACTCCCTGGCCTTCCTATGCACAGCAAAAGGGCGCTGAGCTGAGAGTGGTACAGGAGAGAGCCCCAGGAGGGCTAGAAGTCCAGGGGCCTGGATTCCAGCTGTGTGACCCTGGGCATGTGTCTTTCCTTCTCTGAGCAACAAAAGAGTGGAGGAGGCCATCTTTCTAAGGAAAAGTACTTCCCCACCCAGCTCTAAAATTGTAGTGTAGCTGACATTCAGGTTCCTTGTGTGCATGATGGCCACAAGAGGCCGCTGCAGCCATAGCCGTGAGGGAAACCGGGCACCCACTTCCGCCCAGCTCAGCTACCTGCCCCCACCTTGCCCCCTCGGCTCCGCCCAGCTTCCTGCCTCCCAGTACCAGACCCGCTGGAATCAGTGGAACCCGAGTGGTAAAAGACTTCCAGGAATAGAATGATCCTCTTAATTCAGTTCTATTGGGAGTGGAATTTATTGGGACCCTTGGAGATCAAGGTGTGGAAAGCTAGGTAGAGGGGCACCTGGGTGGCTCAGTTGATTAAGCATCTAAAATCCACTAGTCATGGAATCCCGCGGACATGGGCTCAAATCCAGTAGGGTAGTGAGTCTCTCCACAGTTTGTCCTCAGACAAGTCCCTGAACCTCCCAGAACCAGCCAGTGGGAGGGGACTCTCCGGGGGAAGGGG
>CM053565.1:37241425-37348275 GCA_028646485.1 Cryptoprocta ferox
AACTTGACAATAAACTATAAAATAAAAAATAAAAAATAGTACAGGAATGCTCACTAGAAGGACGTGGAACTGATATCAGCAAGTCGGTCTTCCATATCTGCCCTACTTCCCTACTCCACACTCCAAAAAGAAAACTTTAGGTCAAAAGAGGCCTGTCTTAAGCCCCGTAATAGAGAATGACAGACTCATCTAATTCCTAAACCAGAGCTACCTCATAGACACAGAGGACTTTGAATAAAAGGAAGTCCAGTCACCCTTGAGGAAGGACTCTACCATAACGTCATAAGTACATACTGTATGTCTACCTCCTAATCATCCCCCATAGGAACCCACAGGCATTTACAAGAGTAGCTATATAATGGGAGGAGAAAAGTACCCAGACCTTCATGGACGATTGGACACTGGCTCTGCACTAACTCTAATCCCTGAAAATTAGAGGTTAGCAGAACCACACCGTGGTTCACCAGTTAGACTGGAAGCTTATGCATGTTTATATCTGTCATTTTGATCACTATTCTTTCCCAGGTACATCCAAAAACTACATTTCCCAGCCTCCTTTGCCACTAAAATGAGGTTCTGCGCCATGTGATCTTTAATTTAGAAGGGAGGCATATGAGGAAATGGGCTCCACTTGGGGCAGCCAGTTTGCTGGCTCGATGGCAGAGATGGCATGGTTCTGAAGCTCTAACTGTGAATGCCGATTCTTAATTCAGCAGGCCACATCCTGACTTGGAAACTCCCTACTCATGCCAGAGGCAGTAATGCCTTTGCCAGACCCATTCTGCTGTGTCATTTTGGGAGGCATTAGACATTTAGCCCTGGTTTTGTTTCCTAATTGTCTCCTAATGATTCTTCGAAGTATCAAGAGCTCTTATAAATCCCTGACTTGTTAAAATAGAGAAAGTAGCTTTTGTTAGTTGCAACTGAGAACCTGACCAATACAGAGGATCAGATAGCAAATTAAGGGGGGGGTTAGGTTTATTTTTTTATTTTAAGAGAAAAGGAGAGAAGGGGGTGGCACACAAGCAGGGGAGGGGCACAGAGAGAAGGAGAGAGAGAATCCCAAGCAGGCTCTGCACAGTCAGCATGGAGCCTGACGCGGGGCTCAAACCCACAAACTGTGAGATCATGACCTGAGCTAAAATCAAGATCAGACGCTTCACCAACTGAGCCACCCAGGTGGCCCACAAATGGAGTTTTGATCTAAGTCTGCTTCTCGTGAGCCCAGTGGTACACTTGACCCATTTTGTGGTTATTTCCTAGTATCTCCAATGAAGTAGATATAGTGAGCAAATGGCTCCCTGACCCATGGAGTAAGGATTATTATGGAAGAAAAGCCAGTAACACTACATCTCTAGGAGAATGACAGAGATTAGCACCTCAGAAAACATTTGATAAATTCAGAGTTGATGACTCTGATCACTTCCCGACTAACTTGTCATTTTCCTTGAATATAAACAGACGTTAGGGAATGATTATTTTACAATTTATCATATGGCTATTCCAATAGCAATCACTGACCCCGAGTTGGTCTACTTACTAGAACAACCACCATAATCTCTGGCCCCTGATGTGGAAAACTCTTAATTCCTTATCCCAATAAGCAAAGAATAACAGAATATGTTCGCTTTCATCTACAGAGAAAGCAGTACACCTTTCCCACGATATGCAGAGAATATATGCAACCAGAAACGTTGCTGAAGTCATGCTGAAGAATTTTGCCAGGAAGACACCACTGCTGTTGCTGCTGGGCACAGACATTGCAGCTCAAACTGTTGATGTCAGGCGCTGCCTATCCCTGTAGGGCCACCACTACTGTGGCCTCAATAAACATCCCCTGTGTGTCTCTGCCCCAGCTCTGTTCCTGCCATATTAAATGCCTTCACATTCAAATCAAAGTCTTGTGTGGGAGCACCTGATTGGCAGAGCTGTGTCCCTAGCTGCAAGGGAGGTTGGGAAAGCAAGTTTCTGGCTTCTCCCTTGGGGAGCCTCAGACTCAAGATGGACAATTCCCCCAAAGAGAGGTGGAGACAAAATATAAAGTGGTAGGAGAGGAAGACAGCTGATAGCAGGAAGAGAACCAGAGAAGAGGGTAACCAGTTGCACAGTAAGGGTGGAGCACTAGGGAAATGATCACAAACTCTCACTGCTCCAGCAACTTGCTAGAGCCATCTTGGACCCAGAGATGCTATCCCAGCTTCCATCTTCATAAATCCCAGTCCTGAGTTTTCCTGAGTTTCTGTGTCACTTGCCATCCTAAGTTTACCTTTATGCAACCTCTCCCCCAATAATTTGGCCAATCTGTGGCATATTGTATTTTCCGGGGCACCTGGGTGGCTCAGTTGGTTAAGCATCCAACTCTTGATTTTGGCTCAAGTCATGATCTCATGATTCGTGAAATCAAGCCCCACATCGGGCTCTGGGCTGACAGCATGGAGCCTGTGTTGGATTTTATCTCTCCCTCTCTCTCTTGCCCCTCTCCCAACCTCAAAATAAATTAAAAAATCTTTTTAAAAATGTGTTTTCCAAAGATCAGTATATCCCATTCCACATGCTGATCTTCAATGTGATATTGACACTCCTCCATCTTGAGATGTGGTCTGTATTTCTTTTCTATTTCTGCTTAATAAATTACTGCAAATATAGAAGCTTAAAACAGCACCCATGTATTAGCTCACAGCTCTGCAGGTATTTTCTATGAAGGGTATTACAAGGCTGAAATCAAAATGTTGGCCAGTCTGAGTTCTCATCTCGAGACTCGGGTGGGAAATCTACTTCCAAACTCTTTCTTGTTCTGGGGGGAAAAATCTGTTCTTTGCAGCTGGAGGACTGAGGCCCCCTTTTTCTTGGTGACTCTCAGCTCCTAGAGGCCACCCACATTTCTTGCCACGTGCCCCTTTCCATCTTCAAGCCAGCAATGGCATATTAAAATCTTGTGCTTCCCATCTCTGACTTCCTCTTCTATGACCAGCCGGAGAAAACTCTCATTTTAAGGAGCTCATGTGATTATGTCAGGCCCACTGGATAATCTCCCTATCTTAAGGTCAACACAGTAGAGACCTTAATTATTTCTCCAAAAATCCCTTCACGGCAATACCTAGGTGCGTGTTTGATTGAATAACTGGGGTCATCTTAGAATCCTGCCCACTGCAAGATCTATACTTCCTGCCCTGGATCTAAGCAGGTCCAGGACTACAGCAGAGGAGAACACTGAACGACTTTCAAGTCTAGATAACAAAGCAAAACAGCAGGTAAGAAGTCTGGCTACCATGATGCTGCCCAGCTGCAGGGATCACACTGAGAATCTCCATACAGAGCTACTGAGGAGCCCCTGCAGGACCAGCCTCCACATTTGGGTCTTTCCAGCCCAGGTGCCAGACATATGAGTAAGACTTCAAATGACTCCAGCCTGTGAGGCACAATGACACCAAGTGGAACAGGGGTGAGCTCTCCCCACCAAACCCCCAAATCAATGTTGTTGTTTTAAGCTTCTAAGCTTTGGGAAAGTTTAACATGCAACTGTGATAATATCTGGAACATAGGCTGAAGAGCTGTCCACCCCTAATCAGGACAAGGAATTGTATATCAGGCCCAGTCCAAATCTTTGGAGAACATTGTTGGCTGCTGTCTTGTACAATATCGCTTACTCTGCCTTGGAGCACTTTATTTGTGCTATATTTTTCACCCTCTGTGAAATCTTCCAAAGCAAAAGCCACATTGTCTTTGTCTTCTTTCCCTCTGTACCTGACATATGACCTGCTAATAGACTACGGCAGGTTGTTGGCAAAAACTGGCCTCAGTCATTGCCCTCCCTATAACCGTGTCCTTGCCCTGTGACTTTGTAGCTCCTCCCATCAAGAAGAGTCTATTTCCTGTGCTTTTGAATCTGGCCAAGGCTGGGAGTTGCTTTGGAAAATAAGATACAGCCAGAGTGACTCTCTGAGCCCAAGCCTCAAGAGGCCTCGTACGCTTCGGCTCACTATCTCGGGATACTTGCTTGAGCTAGCCAGCTGGAGGATGAGAGGTAGTCTGTCATTCACCCTCAGCACCCCCAAACAGCATGTAGCCAAGCCCCAGAGGCAGAGCCGCTAGCCAAATTACAGCTGGCCACAGACGCTTGAAGGAAAATAGAACTGCCCAGTCTAAACTACCAACTGCAAAATCATGAGCTAAATAAATGATTATTATTTTAAGCCACTAAATTGTGAGTTGCATTGTTACAAGCAAAAGTCAACTGATAGAAAACCTAGCCAACACTTTTCAAAGTGGATTCAGATGATTCTCCCTTCACCTCCTTTCTGCCCCTTCTTAATCCCAAAGAACAAATGAGTCAAAGTCTAAGTTTGATTTGCAGTAGGAAAGCTTTATTAGGAAATTGAGATCAGGCAGGGAATGGGATCACCCCCAGACCAGTGGAAGAGAGGTCTCCCCAGCCCTTCCAGGGAAGGGAGCCAATGGACAGCCAGAGGCACACATGCCCACTCAGCCCAGTCCCAAATGAGCCCCAGGTCTTGTTGCCAGCCATCCTTGATGTCAGAAGACAATAAGCAGGCTTTATCGGGGGGCTGCCTGTCTGGGGGCTGCTCGGCTGGGGCAGGGCCAGAAATGTTTACAGGAGCTCTAGTATCGACTCTGGTAGCCTGTGGAGAGAGGGAAGGGAGGTAAAGGTGAGAAGGGGGGACTTAGAACATGAGACAGAGAGACTGGGACTTAGAGAAAGATAGGCATACTGGGAGCGAGGAGACTGGAGCTCAAAGACTTGGAAGGACCTTGGGGTCCTAGTAGCCCCCATCCAATTCCTAAAGCTCTCCTGCAGTAACCCTGACTGATACTCTCCCATTTCTGAGGATGCAATTTTGTGAGCCTGGCCCTTCCTCCATTCAATAGCTTTATTAGTAAATTTCTTGGATATTGAGGCAAGGATGGCCCAGCCTCCACCCATACATCCACATCCATGGCCTTGCGGTGCTGCTTGATGCACAAAACCACACCAGACACCCTAGACAAGGACAGCTCCCATGCACCTCAAGTCTTCTCTGAGCTAAACATCTTAGCTTCTCTGAGCTAAAACCCAGACTTTTACTACAATTTCATATAATTCATAAAATTCAACATGCACAAGGGGAAACTTTCTCTGACCTAGAGACCACTTTACTGTGTGACTTTCCTACATTAGATTATTACGTTCAGTGTATGCTCCTTTAGACAGTTGCACCATATAACTGACTAGTATGAGCCAACCACAATACCTGAACCTCTTCTCTACCTGAACTGCTGCCAATCCAGTTCTTCCCATGCTCGTGATGATGAAAAGTACTGGCTGTGGAGATCCAAGAGCTGAGTTCCTCATTTATTCGTTGTATGACCTTGAATAAGCTACTTCTCTTTTCTGAACCTCATTTCCCTTATCTCTAAAATGGGGATAATACCCATCTCATAGGGTGTGGTGGGAAATATATAAAATAATGCACAATTTCTAACCAATCTCCTATGCTATTGAGACTTGGGCCATGTGTAGATTTTGATCCTAGCGTCACCCAAAGGTGTGTCAAAATTAATGATAATTAAGAAACAAGGGCAAGCCTATAGCACCTTACTAGAGACCTCCCTAAAATCTAGTTCCGTTCAGAGTATGTATTCCTCAGAGAAGCTCAAAGATACTCAGAAAGGGGTGGTACCATGACAGCTTAACACCTGTGCCTCCCTGACCCCATGAGCTAGAGTTGTCCCTTACCTTGTGTATCATCACATTCACCAGATTTTGAGGAAGAGGACTGGGACTGAGATGATCTTCCACTTCCTCCTCCATAGCTGCCACCACTTCCTCCTCCAGATCCACTTCCTCCTCCGTAGCTGCCACCACTTCCGCCTCTGGATCCACTTCCTCCTCCGTAGCTGCCACCACTTCCTCCTCCAGATCCACTTCCTCCTCCGTAGCTGCCACCACTTCCACCTCTGGATCCACTTCCTTCTTCACAGCTGCCACCACTTCCTCCTCCAGATCCACTTCCTCCTCCGTAGCCACCACCACTTCCTCCCCTGCCTCCACTTCCTCCTCCAGAACTACTTCCTCCACCATAGCTGCTACCACTTCCTCCCCTGCCTCCACTTCCTCCACCAAAACTACTTCCTCCACCATAGCTGCCACCACTTCCTCCTCCGTGGCTACCTCCACTTCCTCCTCCAGAACTACTTCCTCCACCATAGCTGCCACCACTTCCTCCCTTGCCTCCACTTCCTCCTCCAGAACTACTTCCTCCACCATAGCTGCCACCACTTCCTCCTCCATGGCTACCTCCACTTCCTCCTCCAGAACTACTTCCTCCACCATAGCTGCCTCCACTTCCTCCTCCATAACCACTTCCTCCTCCATAGCTGCCTCCACTTCCTCTTTCATGGCTACCTCCACCTCCTCCCCAGGATCCTCTTCCATGACTGCCTCCACTTCCACCATGATACCCACTTCCTCTGCCACCTCCAGAGTGACTTTGTCCAGATTCATGAGAGTCACTGAGAATGAAAGATAACAAAGAAAGAAAATGAGAGACCCCACTACATATACAAGGATGGACCTGGACAGAGTCAAGATCCAAATGTGAATCTTCCTGAGTTTCCTTCTGCAAGCTAGAGGACAGGCTGGGCTGGCACCACAGCTGGAAAAGAGTCTCCCTCTCCCTGAAACAAGGAGTAGTCCCTTCTCTCATTGTTATCCACCTCCTTTCCCAAAGCCCAGATACCCTGAGACTCCACAGAATGAAGAAGTCCTCAACCCATCAGACCCTGTGTACAGGAACTTTCACAGCTGCCTCTATCCAGAGAGACAGATTTAGTGTCAGGGGCTTATAAATTCCTAGGGATTCCAGAGAGTCCTGGGGCACCTACAAGTCATCCTGGCCACCCTGAAGGAGGCTGCGGTAAGTGTTAATTTCCTGCTCCAGCCGTGTCTTGATGTTGAGAAGAAGGATGTATTTCTGATTCTGGCACTCTGTCTCTTCCCGGATCTCAGTGAGCTGAGCCTCCAGGTTACTGATCTGCTCCTGTATCTGCTGCAGCTGGCCACAGTAGCGGTTCTTGGTGTCTTCCAAGGACTTCTCCAGGGCTGATTTCTAGGGGGCACAAGGAGGCTATAAGAGGGATGCTACATCATAGCTCCTCCCCTCCCACTCCTAGGGATCATGCCAAGCCTTCTGTGCTTCACCCTGGTAGAGGGTCTAGAGCAGAACTACCAACCTTGCTGAGCTGAGACTGCAGCTCAACCTCCATCTCCTGGATGCTGTGCCGGAGCTGGGACACCTCCTTGTTGTTGGACTCCATCTCCTGGCCACTATTGCTCACCTCCTGCTCCATCTGGCTCATCTGAAAACCCAAGAGCTCAGTGAGACCCAGGCCAGACCAGAGGCTGCAATGGGGAAGGTTCTGCCCCACTCACTGGGACTTTTGCCTCCAGGACCAAGAGTGAGTCAAAACCAAGGACATTTCATCCTGAGTTCTGGGTCTGCTAGACAGCCAGGGTAATCCAATTCTCTCAATTTAACATTCCCTCTGAGCAAAGCTCCAAGATACTTCACATTTTTCCCCAAACCACCTTTCTAACCTCATTTCAAACTGACTCCCAAATACACACACACACAAACACACACACACACACACACACACACACACACACACACACACAATACAGACCATGACCTCATGTGCCAGGGTCATGTGCTATGCAATGGAGGCTCAGGGAGGAAGGGAGTCATCAGAGAGCTCAGCATGGTATAAGAGGCCCACCATGTACCTCTACTAGGGTCTGATAACACGTAGCCTTGCATGAGTTGTTCATGCTCTGCCTTTGTCCACATTTGTAATAAACTGTGAGCTTCTTGAGGGCAGCAATCTTATTGGCTCATCTCTGAGACATCAGGACTTCACATAAAACTGGCACTGACAAGCCACTCAATAATCATGTTTGTGGGCAATGACTGTAGCTGGATGGAGGACAGATGAACTGAGAGACAGAGGGGTGGGAGGAGAGAGGGATGGGGTGGAGGAATGGGGGGATGTATGGAAGAAGAAGAGAAGGTTGAATGGGCATCCCACTCTGCTCACCTGAGTCTCATATTGCTCTTCGATGTCCCTACGGTTCTTAGCACTGATCCGCTCGTACTCTTCGCGCATCTCATTGAGGACCTTGGTGAGATCTTTGCTAGGAGCAGCATTCATCTCCACACTGACATCCCCAGAGTTCTGCCCAGTCAACTGTCTCATCTCCTGATGGGAATGAAGGGTATATGAAGTCAAGGGGTAGGATCCTCTCCACCACCTTTTAGCCCTCCCCATCTGCTTCCCCAGAGGTACAAAAAGGAGGCACAGTTGGGAAGACAAAGCCCAACCACCACCGTAGGCACTGCTAAGGAGGCACTAGGAGTGTCCTCAAAAGTCAGTGAGAGGATGTCTCCCAGGCAATACCCCATAGCTGTCCCCCCATTGTCTCTGTGCTTCTGTTCCTCCCTCTCCTCAATAAGCCATAAGTAGCCAGGACCGTACATCCTCATGATTCTTCTTGAGGGAAATCTGTTCCTCCTGCAGAGACTCAGACTGCATCTCCAAGTAAGACTTTTGCATGTTCAGATCATCCAGCACCTTCTGCAAGCCATTGATGTCAGCCTCCGCTGTTTGTCTCATTTGGCTTTCCATCTCACACCTGCAGACCAGCCATGGGTAGGGAATGAGCAAGAGGGCACAAGTCCCTACTGGGACATTCAGAGCACTAGGGGGTGGAGAAAGATTGATGACAGCTGAGGGAGTGGCACCCAGACTCACTTTAACCTGAAGTCATCCAACGCCATGCGAGTGTTGTCAAGATCCAAGAGAGTCTTATGGTTGTCCATTGTGGTTCTCCTAATCTATAAAAGGAGGAGACAGCATGGAACCCATGCCCCCCTGCTATGAGGCCAGGCAAAGCCATAAGAGAGGATAGCCCCATCCAGGAAGATGCTTTTAAAAGGTAGGAGAAGCTTCCAACAGGTGGTACATGGCACATACCCCTCACAGACTTCAGCAAGGATGTTCAGTGTGCTGTTCATTCATTCATTCATTCAACAAATATTTGAAGATCTACTACAAAGAACACTGTGGGTTTAGAGATAAATGAGATATTGCTCTTCAAGGAGCCCACAGTCAACTACCACATCCGAAGTTTCCTAGAAATGCTCGAGGAAAAGAGAGATAACATATGGCTATGGGAGATCAAGAAAGACTTTGGGGAGGAGGTGGCAATTGAATTGGTCCCTGAAGAATAGCTAAGATTGTTATTGTGAATAAATAGATGGGAGAGGTTTGGGGTAAGAGAAACAGGACATCCAGTAGCTATTCATCAGAAGTTGTGAAGGTAAGGGGAACAGGTGGGAACAGCAAATTAGCTAGACTGTGAGCTCCTCAAGGACAGAGACCAAGTCTGGTACATCACTTTGTCTGCCAAGCACAACACTGAAGGCAGTCATTCACTAGATTGAGTGGATGAATAAATGGATAGATAGACATGTGGATGGATGAATGGATGGATGGATGAGTGCATATATAGATGGATGGGTGGTAGGAGGGTGAGTAGATAGGGGGAAAGAGGGGGGTATGGAAAAGTAGATAGATTACTTCCATCCCCAGAGTTCTAGATCCTCTTCATCACTTAAACAACTAGCATATGTATCTGGGTCCAACGAAACTGGAAAGATCAAGACAGGCCCCTATAGGAGCCCAGGAGAAGTAGGAAGGAAGAGATACAACTTCTAGTTTTCCAAAATAGGATGCTCTAAATTGTTAGAGTGAGAGGAGAGACATGCACAGATTATCTCCTCTCTTGAGCCATATGATCTGCTCCAAATCGGATTCTTTTTTCATATGATAACAGGGACCTATGAGCTGGTCTCCCCATCCCCTGCATTAAATTTGTAGGAGAACAGGTCCAGAGAGGGCATCGGATTTCCCAAGATCACACAGTGAATTGGTGGCAGGCCCAGGACCTCATCACTGGCTCCCAGGACAGTGTCTCCATCTCTATGCTCCCTCCACACTGCCTCTTCATTCCCAACTTGGGGCCAGGCCAAGAGGAGACCTCCAAAACCAGTCCAAGGCTCACCCATGCTAGTCTAAGCCTGTCCCCTCTTCTTCCCAGACTCTGAAAGTTGAGAACACGAAGATGAAAGCTCAAAGCACAGGCCAAAGTCCCAGCCCTTGTGCCATCAAGAACCAAACACAGTTTGCTTCTGATGAAAGTTTAAAGTTTCTAAAAGATGGATTCCCTGACTATTGTCTAAGCCTGGAGCCTAGCATCTTACCTTTTTGGAAGATAAAGCATGTGAGTGTGTGTGTGTGTGTGTGTGTGTGTGTGTGTGTGAGAGAGAGAGAGAGAGAGAGAGAGAGAGACCAGGAGAGAAAGATCAGAATTTCCCCCACCTACCTGGTGCTTGACGTCTGTGATGGTGTTATAGTAGTGGGAGTAATCCTTTTGGAAGACCTTGGGCCCCTCTTTGTTATACCAATCCTGGATCTTAGTCTCTAGTTTACGGTTGGCTTCCTCCAGTGCCAGCACATTATCCATGTAGGAGGCCAGCCGGGTATTGAGGTTCTGCATGGTGGTCTTCTCATCAGCGCCCAGAATACCACCAGCACCACTATTAAAGTCACCACCAAAGCCCCCAGATCCCCCAGAGCCTCCTCCAGAACCACCACCAAAACCTCCAAAACCACCACCAAAACCAAAGCCTCCCCCAGATCCACCCCCAAAGCCCCCGGAGCCTCCAAAGCCCCCTCCAGAAACACCACTGAAGCCCCTGGAACCTCCACCAAAGCTACTAGCACTAAAACCACCCCCAGACGGTCCACCGTAGCTGGAGCCAAAACTGCCACCACCTCCCCTCCCACAGGCTCCAGAGCGCCCCCCTCCGTAGCCACTGGAAGAGCTGAATCGGCCCCCTCCTCCAGCGGCCCCTGAGGAGCTCATGCGGCTGAATGAGGACATCATGCTGGCTCCGCTGCCCCCACCACCCCTGGAGCTGCCCTGGCTCCTGTAGGAGGAGAATTGTCTGCAACTCATGGCTGGCCCTACTGCAGCTCGTGGGATAGGAAGCAGTCGTCAGAGTGCTGCTAGCTCCCCAGCGCAGGGTACAGAGCTGTCCCCAAGGCTTCCTACTTATACCCCCAGCTGAAGGTGGCACGCCTGGGTGTGCCCTCTGTCGACACCAGCCTCCCCCCCACAGACCTAAAGGAGGTCTGCGATCAGGAGGCAGCAGTGCTGCCCCAGGCTCAGCGTCCTTCTATGACTCCCCGGAGGCAGCCCAGCCTCTCTCCATTGTGTGGGGTAATTTGGTGATATTAGGCTGTCAGGGGCACCATAAATCAGCTCTGCTGCCAAGGGGGTGACCTAGATCCTGGAGTTTGGTCTCCAGCTGGCCCAACAGCAGGTCTGAGACTTAGCCCCTCTGGGATAGGAACTCTTAGGAGTAGAGTCATCTCCCCCATTGATGGTTATCACGGTCTGCACCCCTTTCTGCCCCCACCTTGTGCCCCCTGTGGGTGAGCTAGGACTGGGGGACCCCGGGCTCATCCTAGAGGATGAGGGAGGCACAGCCCCAGCCCACAGAGAGCTGCCACTGAGGGTGGGAAGCCCAGCCCCTGCCCTCACGGAGCCCCAGTCTGATGGGGAACCCGGTCCTTGCTCTCAGAGACTCCAGTCTGATGAAGGAGGCAAATGACATGGCAGAAAGACCAAGATGGTGACAAAGCAACATGCCCACCAGTGCTCGGAAATAGCAAGCAGTGTTCACACAAAGGACACGGGGAGAGAGACTGAATAAATACAGTGGTACTAAGGCTGGCTGACCTTGGAGCAGGAACGCAAGGGGCTCCACTGTCCTGGTCCTTCAGCAGGGCCCACCAGTGGGTATGGAATTGACCTTGGTTGACTGCCTGAGCCCTGAGGGATGGATGGGTGACTTTCTGTCCAGTCCCCGCTCCTGAAATGTGCAAGCCCCCTGCTTCTGGCAGAAAGTCAGAAGCGGGTTGTGGTGAGCAAAGCAGGAGACAGGGGTAAGAAAGGCAGTGGGCTCTGGTGCCCAACTACCTGAGTGAACCCCAGCTGCCCGCTCACTAGCTGTGTGACGTGTGACTCTGCCAAGTTATATAAGTACTCGGTGCCTCCGTTCTCTCCTCTGTAAAAGGATGATGTTAATGGTGTGTCCATCTTCTAGGAAAAGACGCAGGAGACGGGCTCCAGAAATGGTTTGACCACCTCTGATCATTCAACCCCAGAGGCCCTCTGGACTCTGCACCCTCCTGGATCTTTACAATCAGCTCGCAGCAGCTCTCCCTGCCTTGCTCAGTCCTGACTTCTCCTCTGGGGAAGGGGGTCTTTCCCAACCTGACCACAGTTCTCCACCCACTTCCCTTCACCCCCAAGAGAAGATCCACACTCTTGGCCCATGCCAATCTTTCCATTCCAGCCTGATCTGCTACCATTCCCCAGACCCCCGAACCAAATCATGCAACCCTCCCAAACCCCCTTCAAACCTCAGATAACATTCAGGGCTTCCAGTTTGCTCCAATCCAAATATCCCTCCATCTTTTCAACCCAGAGACTCCTACTCATCTCTAGAGAACCATCTGTGTGCCCCCTCCTACAGGAAGCCCTCCTGCGTTCTCTCCCTCTGGCTTTGCACTTTGCTCCATTGCAGTTTTCCGTGCTCGCACATCTTGTACTTGTCCTGGTGCCCAGCACCGTGTCTCGTCCAAGTAGATCCCAACACATATGGAATAAAGGAGGGACACCCAGTCACTTAAGTTAAGAGGTGCTAAGAGCCGAAAGAGAAATAAAGGTGAAAAGAGAGAGGCTGGGGTGGTCAGCCACGGCTTCTGGAAAAGGCAATGACCTCTGCACTGAAGCTAAAAGGTGCTTCGGCTTCATAAAGGACCCGTGTTTCTTGAGATACTTTTAGGCAATGCACAGAGACTCTGTTAAATAATAGAGTCACATGGTGAGAAAGCCCCTTTTTCTATTTTTCAATTTTCTGATCAGTCAAGGAGAATATCTCAGTTGGACTTGATAGCTCCTTCAACACCCCTCTGTAATTGCTAATTGCCGTTTAACAGATCAAAGCTGACCTTGGTCTCAGAACCTTCAGGAAGCAACAGTTTCCAGTTAGGAGTTAAGTATTTATTTTTATCATTTCCTTCCATTTCTGGTAGTGATTCTGATTTTCATTTTTTGGTAGTAACAGAGCAATATAGGTTTTCCTTCATAAACATGTATTTGTTGAGAGCTGGGGCACCTGGGTGGTTCAGTTGGTTGAGTGTCCAACTCTTGATTTCAGCTCAGGTCATAATCCCAGAGTTGTGGGTTCGAGCCCCAAGTCATGGAGCCTGCTTGGGATTCTCTCTCTCTCTCTCTCTCTCTCTCTCTCTCTCTCTCTTTCAAAAATAAATAAATGTTAAGAAAGTTTTGTTAATAAACAAAATTTTTAAAAAGACATGAAAGGTGAGCTGATGTAGCAAGACGTGTTAACTATTTAAATGGGCAGTACAAAATATTACTATTAAATATGAAATAAAACATTAAACAGGTAGTATATAAAATATTGAAGACATTTCATGAATGCCTGACGCACAGGAAACTCTTAGACCGAAGCTGGTGGAAAGTGTGCTGCTTGTAAACCTTTCCCAGGTTCCTGCCAAGCTCTGCTGGTGAGCCCAGCACCTGCCATGTGCTTGGAGCCCTGGGAAGGCGTCCCCTGATCCCCATGTGATGCTGCCACTCTGGGATCCAAACCCCAGGTCTCGGGGCCTGAGCTGGATGGAGGAGGGGTTGGCACAGCTGGGGTGAGCAGGGGCAGGCAAGAGCCAGCAGACCTCTAGGGCCCTGCACATGCGTCCTCTGCCAATGTGTTCGTACTGGGGCTCCTAAAAGTCCATGCCTGACTGTGTTGAGGCAGGTGAGACCTGCCTGCCTGACCAGAAGGTCCCAGCTGGGGCACCTCTGCCCAGCTAGCTCTTGTGCAAGATGACTCATACCCAGCCCTGTTCCAGAACCCTCCGTCCCCTGCCCCCAGCCACCTCCTCCACTCCCCCTGCTCTGGGCTTGCCCTAACCCTCACTCAGCTCAGAGAAGCAGGCTGTACTCCTCAAATTTCCACTGTGGCTACTCAGGAAGGCTGGGTTGCCTGTGGGGACACCCATCTCCTGGGGGACCAGAGAGGTGAGGACTTAACAGTCCATGTGCTCCAGGTCGACTGTCACCTCTGGCTATCCCCTGAATTTTGGACGTGTCTGGCCAATTTTCTCCCTGCACTGAGGGAGCCCTGGTCACTGCCAGCTCCCCTCCCCTCCTTGAGTGTTAAGAGGTCCAGGCCTTTCTCCCCACTCTGGGCCGCCCCTGCACATCTTCTCCAGTGCCTGCTACCCTCTCCTGAGCCCTTACTCTCTCTCTTTCTCTCTCTCTCTCTCTCTGCTCTCTCCATCTGGCACTCCTCACTGGGGCTCAGGGAAGCTGTGGTGTGGAGAGAGAAGGGGCTGCCTCCCAGCCCCCCTCTCCCTACCCTGGGGCCTTGGCCTGTTTCTTCATGAGAAGCCCTTCCATATACAGGTGTCAAGGGCCATAAAGACAGTGCATGCTTCAGGCCCATCTGGAGGGGTCCCTGGATGAATGCCCAGCTACTCCCCATGGGCGGCCCTGGCCCCCCTGCCTACCAGTCCTCTCCACATTGGGCCCTACTTCCAATGCCAAGAACACCTTGCTGTGCTGGGCAATCCCACGGCCCGGAAATGAGGCCCTCTTCCAGTGGCCCCTGGGCGCCGTCCCTTCCCTCCGCCAAGTTCTCGTCTGGCACAGGGACCCAGACTGGGCAAGATCAGTTCGGGGACGGGGGAGGCTGACAGAGCCCTGGCCTGAGTGAGTGATTTTTTCTGGGCCGTGTGACCTGGCTTGTTCTCCTACCCTCTCAGGGCTCAGGGGCCGCCCTCTGAGTCCCACCTCTACCACCTCCTGTAGGAAACCTCCAGAGCGTGAGTGAGAAAGGGCACACAGGCAGCTCAAGGCACCCGGCACCCAGCGCCCGGGACCCAGGGAGGATGGGGGCTGCCTCTGCCACCCTGCATGCAAGACTGCACCCACAGCTCCAGCCCCCGCAGCACAAGCCTTGCCTGCAGAGGGGGAGTGGGAGGGAAGGGGCTGCTCGGATTCAGGCAGACAGACAAACAGACAGGGAACCAGATTCTACCTACAAGGTGTCCCCACAGGGCAAGTGTTAAGGGGACTGGGGTGAGGGGACAAGGACAGGCCACGAGAGCCCTGCTGCTTGCCTGCCACCAGTCACTCACACCCCCGACCTGCTGCGTCATTGAGCCCCAGGTGGGTCCCAGGGAGCGCCCTGAGTCATCATGCGTGGCTGCTCCGGAGGCAGGCGTGTCGCGTGGGCTTGCCCCTCATTACCTATCTAGGCAGGGACTGCCCACAGGCTCGGCGCCAGGCGCCTGCACCTGTTCCGTCTAATTCTTTCCTCACACGTTAGGCGCCTGCCACCACCCCACTTAGCCAGACCCCATGACACCAGGGGTCATGGGCGAGGGTGTGAGGGCACACCTAGCACAGAGGTTCAGGGCACTTAGCTTTTGGAGCCAGACAGGTGTGAGTCTAAAGCCAAGTTCTCCCACTAATTTGGGGAACGTTGCTTCCCCTCGCTGAATCTCAATTTCCTCACTGTAAGTTTGGATTCATCGTTTCTTGAGTACTTACTATGTTCCAGGCATTGTCCTGGGTGAGCCCTACCTACCCGTTTGGACAGTTTTGGGATAAAACAGACCCTCGAGAATAAAGGTATATATGGCTGGCAGAAGGCCAGCGTGGCCAAAGTGTTGTTTCGAGCCTTAAGAGTTAATATAAAGCTACTGGTGTAGGACCAGCACCTAATGGGACATTTTCCTGTCAGAGGCCTTGTGCCTGCCCCCTACCTTCCCCCAGAACCTGGTGGACAACTTGGGTTCTCAGTTCTCGCTCTCATTATCAGTCTACCCCTCTCCCTCTGGTCTGTTGAGCCCCTAGTAAGACCAAGGACCTATGCCCAGTGGGAGCGTGGAGGAGGGGACACAAAGGTTGGAGGATCATGATTTCTTCCATCGGGAACCTCCAGGGCTCCAGGCAAGACCCCCATTGCTTTGCCCGCCCTATGGTGATCCTCACAATTAATCCTCACAATTGTTGAATGAGGTAGATACTAATTTTTAAATCCTTTTAGAGGCATCTAAATTGAGGCTCAGAGAGGCTAAGTGTGTTGGCCACAGTCACAGAGCTAAACAAACAGAAGGTGGAACAGGGTTTGCCTG
Organism: Cryptoprocta ferox; assembly: GCA_028646485.1. Lineage (NCBI taxonomy): Eukaryota > Metazoa > Chordata > Mammalia > Carnivora > Eupleridae > Cryptoprocta > Cryptoprocta ferox. The sequence continues at coordinate 37,257,779 of CM053565.1, forward strand.
CAGTGACTGGGAGATGGACCCAAGAGTCAGGGCCTCTCCCCCGGCCTCACACACCTGTGGGTGTCTCTCTGCTCCCCTCCACTTTGTCTCTCTCCTTGTTTCCAGCTGTCTCAATTCTCCCCCACGTTCCTCCACATGTGAAACAGTAAATTTCAATAAATATGTATGAGGGAAGAAAGGGAGGGAGGAAGGAAGGAAGGAAGCTCACTGCTTAATTCCAGCCCAAGGCCTTACTATCTTGTCTCTGTCTCTGACCTCTCTCTGTCTCTCTCTGTCTCTGACTCTGTCTATGTTATGCATTTGTTTCTATCTCTCTGTGTCTCTTTTTACCCTTTCTCCCATGCCAAGATGCCCCAAAGTTCATCAGAGCACCTCAAAGGAAAAGGTTTCCTTTCCCAGGCCTGGCTCTACCGCTGATAGTGCCTCACAGGAAAGCCCCTGGAAGAAAATGCTGGCCCAGCAAAGGGCAAAGGAGGAGCTGCTGGTGAGTGTCCTGTCTGCCTGAGGCCAGGCCATTGCCCTGGAGTCCCTAGCGTCCCCTTGTTCCTTCTGTGGCAACATCCAAGCTCAGTGAGGTGGGCCAGGCCAGGCCATCAGGACGTCCAACCTCCGGGGCCTCAGGCTTCCTCAGGACTGCCCCCTCTGACACTAGCCTAGAGGACTAGCTGGCTACATTACCCAAACCAGGTCATCTGTGGCCTTGGAGTAGAGCCTTTCACTGGATCAGCTAACCACAGGGAGAGGTGCCACTCGGGTCGGTAAAGCTCCCAGGGCACAGTTAAGTTCCTCTAACGATAAAAAGTTAAGCTTCTCCCCCAAACTAAAGAGGACCCAGAGTTTCAAGGTGGGCCTATTCTGAAAGACGAAAATCTCGGAGTGAGCTAGGAAAAAAATTCATGCTGGTCCCATGGGGCTCTCAGCCTCATCCCATCCCTGAAAGAGAACACAGCCGGACTGATGCTCAAGCCTGGTCAGGGACCAGAGGCCTGAGCCCCTGGTCCACTTTCAGTCTGCATGACCTAGAGCAAGCCACTGTGGCCCTAAGTTGAGGAGGCGGGAAGAGCCATCTCCCTGACTTTCCCAGGACTGCCCTTCTGCACGGTGTAAGGGCGGGGAGAGAGAGGATGGCTCTTCCCAAATTGGATCGGTGGAGGTGGGGCCAGGGGAGGGTCACGTGACCTGCCCCAGATCTCTAAGAGGCGATTCCTCCTGCTTCCACTAGACCGTGCTGTGGAGTCACTTTCCTGGTTTCCTATCATTCAGATCTGGGGTGGTGGGGAGGGGAGGCAGTCTTGCCATTGTCAGAGTGGCTGACCCAGGTCTTGTGGTGCCAGGCCTTGCGGGCAAGAGCACTGGTCAGCAGCAAGGCCCAAAGTATTGACTCTGCTCTTCCCAGTGGGGTGTGATGGCAGGGGACCCCAGGGAGGGGTGGACTCCATGTGGGACTCTGTCTGAGTTCCTCCCTTCCCATTTCTGAACCTGCTGTCAGCCAGGTGGCCTCCAGCTGCCATCTTTGCTATCAAACAAGCCCACACCCTCTATATTCTCTCCAAAGAGTAATGGCAACCAGACAAAAGAGGGGGAAGCTCACCCCACCACATTCAAGCCTAAGATCTCACATTCTATTTTCCTCTAAGGTAAATCTCTTTGGGGGTGGAAACTTTAATCTGCCACCACCTCCAAGGCAGAGTAATGTCTGGGGATTCTTACGCAATCTGGAACATTCTAGGCTTCAGTCCTCTTTGGCAAATGCTGATAGGTTTTTCTCTTCGTCCAGGTCCATATGGCCTCCCAAATGTGGACTACTCCCCGGATTTCTGCCACATGTGAGCTCAGCACCCAGCTGAGAGCAATAGTCCCTGGAGTCCACCATCCCTGGGGGTATCATGTGGCCCTCTGCATCAGGGTCCTGTCATTCTTAAGGCTCCCAAACTACCCCTTCCCAATATCCAAGGAAATTCCTCCAAACGCCCTCCTCCCTGGGTTGTCCCCACATACCTCCAAACCCAAGCATTCATCTCCAGAATGGCACACCCTCCCCCAGAGATCACCCCAGATAAACTCCTCTTAATGACAAAACTCAGGTAAAAAGATATCCCAGAGTTTCAGGAGCACAAAGCAGGCCTCTCTTCTCTGGGGTGAAGATGAGGTGAAGAGAAACCAACATCACTTCATTCCAATTCCTAATAAATCACCCTCCTACTCTACCATTTATAGAGCACTGACTATGTGCCAACCACAATGCTAAACTCATTGCCTGCATGAGATCATTCTATCTACCATTGGCCTTATGTGGTAAGCGTTTTCATTCTCCATTTTGTAAGAGGATCTTGCCCAAACTCTTCTATGCTAGTCAGTGTAAGAGCCAGGACTCCAACCCAGGGTGTCTAATTCCAAAACCTAGGCTTTTAGATCCCTTGCTCTCAAGCACTAAGTCTTTCTTTAACCCAAGTCCCATTCTTGGCTCCCCCGAGAAGTTTCATTCACGCAGCCAAATGAATGAGCTTTTGAAACTGACACAGTGACTAGTCAACTCTTTCCTAGCTCCGGGCGATGAGCCCTACCCACCTCTGGAATTCTCACTAGCACTCAGGTGGGATCCTCCCCTTCCTCCTCCTTTTCTAGCTCCCTACAGGAAGAAAAAAGACGCTTCCCACCAGAGAAGTCTCCTACAACCTACAACCCTGGTTCTTACTGTGCATTTACTTGCTGGATTCCCATATTAACTCCAAGAAGCAGAGTTCACCGTGCTTACTAGATAAGTGGGGAAACAGACTCTCCAAGAACACAAAGCTAATACAGAACAGAGCCAGGGTTAGAATCTAGTCCATCTGATCCCAAAGCCTCTAAAAATGCCCTCATCATGGATGGCGAATCACCACACATGAGAGGTAGCACACCCAGTATTGCTCACAGCCATGCCCTGAGCCTGCACTCTGCCAGGCACTGTGCTAATGGCCTTACGTGCATTCTTCCAGCAAATCCGCACAAAGAGCCCATGAGGTAGGTACTGTCATTGTGCCCACTTTATGGGTGTGAAAACTGAGGCTTGGAGATGATAACCGACCTGCCTTACGTCAATTGAGAGCAGGCAGGTTCCATCCCAGCTCTAGAGACAAAAGCAGGCAGGATAGAGGGAGACAACTTTTCAGTAAAGCATGGGTTCTTACTGGGTTTGTGGACCTCCACTGATGAGCCTTGGGGGACCCAGGAACCTCATGAATTATGTGCAAATGTGTGTGTGCTTATTGGGCTGGGGGAGAAAAGAAGATCTATAGTTTTCAGTGTATTCTCAAAGCGATCCCTGATGACAAAACTGTTAAAAAAATCTTTAACCTCCCACAGTGCCTGGTACACAAAAGGCACTCAATGAATAAACAAATTAGTGAGTGAGTGAATGAATGAATGCTCCTCCATGCTTTGGAGACCCCACAAATGACCTAGTACACATCCATCTGTATCTTTTGAGGTGGTGAAAGTCATTCCAGGACCTGAGCCCAGTCCGCCCCCAAGCCCTTTTGCCCAGTCCCAGAGGCCACAGCCAGGTGCTACTGACAGGCTCCAAAGAGAGCCTTCCCCCGATTTCTTCCCACCTCTGCTCCTGACAATGACCAGGTAGAGGCGGGAGTTGTGCAACTCAGATAATGAAGCTTTATTGAATGCCAGGAGAGGGCAAGGGTGAAGCAGGACTCAAGTGTGAAATTCTTGGGGACAAGAGAGAGGATTCCCCAGTGAGGTCTTATATCCACACAGTTGGGGGGGGGGGGGTCCTAGGCCTGAGCAATGCTGAGCAGCCTTAGTTCTTGGTGCGAAGAACCTGCTCGTGGGTGGACACCACCTTGCCATCGTGCACATCCATGACCTTGGTGCGGATCTGGCGACTGGAGGAGGTCACTGGGGAAGAGGGGAGAGAAGGTGTTACCAGCAGAGGACAGGCGATAGAAAAATCAGGAGTGGGGAGACCAAAGAGTTGAGAAGACTTAAACAGACTATCTCCCTGTTGCCCCCTCCCCTGATTATCTCTTCATTCACTGCTCTTATCCCAGCACTGAGCCCATCTGCACATTTTTTTCCAGACCAGAGCTTCCTAAGGTCAGACAGAGTCTGTGTCCTCACACTCGAGGCTCCTAAGAACTCAGATCAGACCGGTTCAGTCCAGATCAACCCAAGTGGACCTGTCTTGAAAGGAAGAGCCATGTGGGGTCCTGTCCGTGGTGCTGACCACCAGAGCCATGGGGTCTGCCACATACACCAGGTGACAGAAGTAAAAAAGTGGAGGCCACTAGCTCCTAGCCCTAAGGAAAGTTTATAAAATGGCTTCTTCTACCCACGTAGGTTTATAAGGGATCTCGGGTGAGAAAACTCTAGCTCAACCCCTCAAAAAGCCAATTCCCTAGACCTGCTGGGGAAGGGAATTGGAAGGGAGTGGTCGTGAGTCCAGGCTTGATGAGGAGAAAATTCTTACCATCTCTGGACGACTGAGAGCCAGAGGAGAACTGGGAAGAGGAGAGGCTATGAAGACAGAAAAGGGCAAGATCATTAGACACACGGGATACTGTAGGTGAATAGTGGGGGATGGACTGGGAAGGAGGGCAGCGCACTCACTGGGCATCCTCGCCCTCCAGCAGGCGGCGGTAGGTGGCGATCTCCTGCTCCAGCCTCGTCTTCACGTCCAGCAGGATCTTGTATTCCTGGTTCTGCTGCTCCATCTCGCAGCGCAACTGGGCCAGCTGCTCCTCCACGTTGCCAATCAGGTCTTGGATCTGGGCCAGCTGCATGCAGTAACGGCCTTTGGTCTCCTCCAGGCTGTTCTCCAGGGATGCTTTCTGTGAGGGAGGGAAAGATCAAGGATCAGTGAGCGTAGTCACTCCCTCCCTCCCAGTCCTAGAGCAGATCCAAGCCTGGCAGCTCCCCTACCATGCTGAGCTGGGACTGCAGCTCGATCTCCAGGTTCTGCACAGTGCGCCGGAGCTCGGAGATCTCGCTCTTGCCACTCTGCACCAGCTCGCTGTTGGTGGCCACCTCGCGGTTCAGCTCCTCTGTCTGCAGAAAAGAAAAACAAAATCATTCACACTAGAAGTTCCTGGAAGGCGGGTCTCCTGGGTCCCTTCCTCCTGGGATGACATGCACCTTGCTGAAGAACCAGTCCTCGGCGTCCTTGCGGTTCTTCTCTGCCATCTTCTCGTACTGGTCGCGCATCTCGTTCAAAATGCGGCTCAGGTCCACGCCAGGGGCGGCGTCCATCTCCACGTTGACATCTCCGCCCACCTGGCCTCTCAGGGCATTCATTTCCTGCACAACCAAAGAACAGTCCACAGTCAGGAGGCTCCCCATGGCAACCAGTTGGGGTTACCTAGTCACAGGTATTCTTGTCCTGAGCATTGCCTGCACCACCACCACCCCATCTCAATCTCAACCTTTCCCTCCCAGCTCATCTTCTAAGCTGGTTCTCACCTCCTCGTGGTTCTTCCGCAGGTAGGCCAGCTCCTCCTTCAGGCTCTCGATCTGCATCTCCAGGTCGGCTCTGGCCAAGGTCAGCTCGTCCAGCACCCTGCGCAGGCCATTGGTGTCGGCCTCCACACTCATCCGCAGGTTCAGCTCAGTCTCGTACCTGGAATGACCGGAGACAAGAGGAATGGAACATCTGTCCTGGCCACACTGAAGGCTTTGTTCTCTGCCCCCTGCAACTTCTTCCCATAGCTGGCACCCTTCGGGTGGTTTAGGGAGTCAATTTTGAAATGACGTGGTTGGACACAGCACCCATTGAGGGCTCAGATCTGAACATTCTTGGGGGCAGGGAATAAGGCAGTTCATTAGGCTGCAGAATTCAGGGAGGGTAGATGCTTCTGACCTCACAGCCAATAGCACACAGGCCTCCAAATGTGACTGTCTCCTGCACTTGAGGAGCAGCTGGGGGAGTGGGGAACCCCTCTCCCCTAAAACAATGGCACCCAAACCTGGCTGTGGGTCAGAATCACTCAGGGAGCCTGTTAAGAATAACTGAATCAGAACTCCAGGGTGGGGCCCAGGAATCTTGTATTTTTACAAGCACCCCAAGGGGTTTTCACATGGCCATCCTAGCACTGGTCAGCCCTGTTGAGGGAACACTGCTCCAAAAATGTCCCACCCCGGGGAGACTAGACATCCTGAGCCACCGCTGCAAACTCACTTGGTGCGGAAGTCATCAGCAGCCAGACGGGCATTGTCGATCTGAAGGACAACATTGGCATTGTCCACGGTGGCCGTGAGAATCTGCAGGTGGAGAGGGCACAGGTCATCAGTCACATGGACGTCACTAGCCAGACCTCACTGCAGCCTGTGTACATCAGGCCTCTCACCTGAGTCTCCCCTCCTCCCAAAAGCCTTTGCCACAGCCACCTAAAGGGTAACCCCTGGTGGCCCAGCCTTGACCCAGGACTATGCTGACTCCTGGTCAAAAAAAAATGGATAGAAAGAGCCCTCGCCTTGGAACCAAAAGCCCTTGAGTTATGGTCCTGGTTCTACCACTGATGGGTCTCAGGGTCTCAGTTTTCCTGCCCACAGAGTGGAGGAGTGACCTAAGGCTCCCAAAACTCCTTCCTGATCTGAATTCTCCTCTTTCTGTACAAGCCAGCCTGTCAGTCTTCACGCATTCCTTTTCAAGCCCCGCAGAGCATGGACCTCAGGTGTGGCTTTCCCAAAAGAGGAGACCCAGCTAGCACAGGGGATGAGAAAAGAAGATGCAGAAGCAGAAGAAGAAAGACTGAACCCTGGATTGGCTGCAGTTCTCTCCCTCATCATCTCATTTACCTAATCTGCGTGAGGCATCAGAGCCAGACCCAAAAAGAAGCAGGAGCCGCTAGTGGGCTCCCAGGGTGAGGTTGGAGCAGGAGGTTGGGATTGGGGCTGGAGTCAGGTGATACAAGTCCCCCAGGCTCTCCCCTGTTCAGGACATGTAAGGCGGGTGGCCGCTGATTGCCTCTGTGGGGTTTTTGTGCCTGCCTGCCCATGGGGAGGGGCACCCGTGCCAGAGCTCATGGGCGGCAGCCGCCACAGCCCAGACTAATGCGCTAATGAGCGGTTTGGGTGTCTAGCCTGGTTCCGTTACAGCCTCGCTCCTCCCCTGTGCTGGGGAACCAGTAACTGCCGCCTGTATTAGCAGGTGGGCACAAGGGCGCTCTGGCCTCAGCTCTGCCATTGATTTGCAGGCCACAGCACCTCTCAGAGCTTTGACTCCTTTCCTGTAAAATGTAAGGGCAGGAATCCCCAGGTTTGCACAGTCTGAGGTCTGGAGCCCTGAAAGGCATGAGCAAAGCAGGGGACACTGACCGGCTCTGCTGGGGGCGTCCAGAGCCAGAAGAAGGGATGTGGGGTTGGAGTCTGCCCGGTCTAGTAATCTAAAGATCCCAGTGGCCTGGGGCACCTATTGCTTCAGAGTGAGGGAGCTAGAATGGCAGGTCCTGCTGCCCGGCCCGCACACCTTGTTCCTCAGGTCCTCGATGGTCTTGAAGAAGGGGGTGTAGTCCTTGGTCTCGGCGGGCCGCTGCCTCTGGTACCAGTCGCGGATCTTCACCTCCAGGTCGGTGTTGGCCTCCTCCAGGGCACGCACCTTGTCCAGGTAGGAGGCTAGCCGGTCGTTGAGGTTCTGCATGGTCACCTTCTCGCTGCCCACCAGGAGCCCATCACCACCGCCGAGGCCACCACCAAAGCCACCACCGAAGCCTCCACCAAGGCCACCTCCAAAGCCAGCACCAAGGCCACCACCGTAGCCTCCCCCGAAGCCGCTACCCAGGGCCCCACCAAAGCTGCTGCTGCTGCTGAAGCCACCGCCATAGCCGCCCCCCAGGCCGCAGGCTCCCCCGGAGGAGTAGCGGGAGGAGGAGACCGACAGGCCCCCATAGGCGCTGGGGGCCCGGCAGGACCCTCCGACCAGGACGGAGGACATGCGGCTAGAGCCGCCCCCGATGCCGCCCCCGATGCCGCAGGCACCCTTCATGGAGCTGGAGGATGTGAACTGGCGGCTGCAGGTGGTCATGGTGCAGGAGGGAGGTGAGTGAGTGAGCGAGCGAGCGAGTCAGCAGAGAGGAGAGAAAGGTGCTCAGGTAAGTTGGAATGGGAGGTGAGTGCTTTATACTCCTGAGTAGGGGGTGGGTCTGGCATTTTCCATTCCCCTTGGCTTTCACCACCCACAGGCCGGTGCCAACTCCCAGTCAGATCCCTCCTCTCCCCTGCTTCATCACGTCTGTCATATTTTACTGGAAACTCATTGTTTGGGGTGTTTTTGGTTGCTTGTCCCGCCAGGTGTGATTCACATAAGGAGGTGTGGGCCTGCGGGCTATACTTTCCCATCTGGCCCTGGAAGCCACGGCCCTCAGGAGCCTGCATGCTGGGCTCCGCCAGGTGGTGGGGAGCAGGGCGTCTGCACCAGAAACCTGGTGACCTGCTCTCCCATTAATGAGGTGGGCCTTTGACATCCACCCAGACATCACTCCGGGTGGCTCCTGGCAGGAGAAATGCCAACGTGGCAAGGCTACGTTAGGCACAGTGATGCCCCCTCTATAAAAAGAGACAAGAAGTTCTTGGGGGTCCGCCCAGATCTGACCTGCTATGCTGTGCCGAGAAGCCTGTCACCTCCTTGCAACATGCCCGGACAGACAGGTGGCTCAGGCATCCATCCTGACACCCCCATTAAAGGGAAATCTAGGCAGCTTTTCCCCAATCCTGGGCACAGACTCTAAGACACTCCACACACCTGTGGATGGGCCCATGACATTGGCTGGCCAAGAGCAGGTGGCCAAGGGCAGGGGGCATCACAGGCACAGCCAGAGACGTGCTGAAAGAGCATGGAGTCAGACTGAGTCTGCGTTCTGCTGAGTGCCCCTGTGGGACCCAGGACCTGACATTTCTCCGAGCCTCAGTTTGCTCATCTGTAAAGTGGGAGTAAACATCCTCTGCCCTGCCTACTGCAGAGTCAGCTCTGAGAATCCAAGGTGGCAGTGTATACTTAAGGGTTTTGTAAGCCAAGTGCGGCACAAAGTCTGGTTAGCGTTGTTGTAGCCTTGTCTGGGCGCAGAGAGGGTGAGCAACAGCTGTGGAACAGAACGGGAGGGCCTTTTTCCTTCTAGCCCCAGGTGTCTCCCAGGCCCCCGGGGCAGCTGCAGTGAGAGAGGCTGACCCAGGCACCCTGGTCGGAGCCCCTTGTGTTGCTAGCCCAAAGGATTTGGGGGTGGAGAGGCAGTGCAGGCATCTGGGTGTGCCTCGAGGGTCCCTGACTCCTGAGATCCTGAGGCTCAAGGGACATTTCCGGGGGTCCATTTGGTTCTGCCTTGGAGGTTTGTATATGGGGACTTCAGCTGCCTCACGTCTCCCAGGCAGCCTCCAAAGGCACCCCCTCCAGCCACACCCACCCTCCCGCCAGCCCCTCAGCCCCACAGACCCCAGCAGGCATGTTGGGAGGAATGCAGTCGTGTCTGGGGCTGCCTGACGCGTCCCATCTCCCCAGACAGGCCCCAACAGCCCCCGCTGCAGGCTCCAACGTTCTTCCCGGGATCAACTGCTCCCAGAAGGGAAGCAAAGCTTCCCTCTCCCCGCCACCCGCTGCCACCAAAGCACATGCCAAGGGAGCACCCCCTCACCGGGGCGTAGGAGCTGGGAAGACAATGCTGAGACAGACACTTGAGGCTGCGGGCTCCGCAAATCTGCTGCCCAAGGACTAGCAAGGATGTGAGTAAGCAAGGGCCCCGCCTTGCCCCACCCACCCCTGACGGACACTCTAATCTCCTTCCAGGGGATGGTCCCCCACCCCGGCCCAGCCCTACAACTTCCCCAGTGAGAGGCAGCAGGGATTTTGGCTAAGGGACAGATGCATTTGTTAGGAGGCATACTGCTATTGCGTGGGGCGGGGGGGGCACCTACCAGAGAAAATCGCAGCATCCACAGAGACCTGGGGAACAGGAGTGGGTACAGAGCCAATACCAGGTTTCTCTGTGCTGCCCACCACCCTGTCTCCCTCCATGGCAGGAAACCACGGATAAAATCTCTGGAGCACAGGATTTTATCAACCTTCCACCTGATTCTGTGAAACCCAAAGGAGGCTCCTTCCTTGTCCACCTCGAAGAGAAATCCAAAAGTAAAGAGCATAGGGAAACAATGACATGTAAACTCATGCACACAATCTAAGAAGAGACTTTTGCCAGCCCTCTTTGCCCCTACGGATCCTGGAACCCCAGCGTGGAATACAAGTCTGATGTCCCCCACCCCTCTCTGGCCAGCACCCAAGATTAGAACCCTGGCTTCGATCCTGGAACTGACCTTTACAGACATGGAAACTAGGCACCAATGGTCTAGTCTGGTGCTCATTACATTTAGAGGAGAGGCAGCTTTCTGGGGCAGCAGGGATTAAAGGGATGTGGGCTTATCAGCTGGACCCTGGACTCTTAAACAGGCTTTGTCTGGGCACCATTATCTGGCCCTCACTCCAGCTACCCCAAAATGGAGGGGGCCAAAGAGGAGCCTAGGGTGGTGGCTCTTGTGGTTGGTGAGTCTCCCTACCAGCCTATGGGGGGGGGGGGATCAATGCCAATCCAAACAGGTGAGGCGGCAGAGCCAGGCAGCCCCCTACAGAGCCTGCATTGTGTGCTGAGGATGGGCTGGGCACCAGGGGATGGGTTCCTACGAAAGGAGGGGACCTAGTGACAGCCCAGCTTGAAGAGAGAGGCACAGCCCCTGCCTTCAGAGCCCAGTCTAATGGAAGAGACTGTCCCTGGCCTTAAGAAGTCCCCAGCCTGAAAGGGAAGAGAAGAACATAAGATGTGGACAAGCATAAGAAAAGCGCAATTCAGGGGCGCCTGGGTGGCTCAGTCGGTTGAGTGTCTGACTTCGGCTCAGGTCATGATCTCCCGGTTCGTGAGTTTGAGCCCCTCATCGGGCTCTGTGCTGACAGCTCAGATCCTGGAGCCTGCTTCGGATTCTGTCTGTCTGTCTGTCTGTCTCTCTCTCTCTCTCTCTCTCTGCCTCCTCCCCCGCTCATACTCTGTCTCTGTCTCAAAAATTAAATAAATAAATAAATAAAACAAAACAATAAAAATTTTTAATAAAAAGAAAAAAAGAGCAATTCATATGTATTAGTTTCCTGGGACCGCCATAATAAATTACCGCAAGCTTTGTGGGTTAAAACAACCGAAGTGTATCCTCTCACTGTTCTGGAAGCCAGAAGTCCAAAATCAAGTTGTTGGCAGGGCCACACTCCCTCTGAAGGCTCTAGGGGAGAACTCTTTCTTACCTCTTCCAGCTCCTGGTGGCTCCTTGCAATCCTTGGTTTGTGGCGACACAACTCCAATATCTGCCTCTGGCTTCATGTGGCTTTTCATGTCTGTGTCTCTCTCTGTGTCCTTTTCTGTCTCTTTTAAGGATACTCATTGGGTTTGGTGCTCGCCCTAACCCAGTATTATCTCATCTCAATTCTTACCATAGGCATCTGCAAAGACCCTATTTCCAAATCAGGCCACGTCCTGAGGTTCCAGTGGACGTGAATTCGGGGGGGTGGGAGGGACACTGTCCAACCCACTACACATGTAATGGACCAAGAGCTCTCCATGTCACAGCAGCAGTGGTGAGAACTTGGTGGTGGAAGGATGACTGTGATGAGATGTGGGCAGGGCCAATCCAGAAGGCTTCTGGGAGCAGCTGTTAGCTCAGCATAGAAGGTATGCTGGGGAGTGGGCAGCAGAGAGACAGAATTCTCAGGTGTCTGGGCCACACTTCCCACCACCTAATTTCTCTGGGTCTTTTACACACAGACAACTGTTCTGGACAAGAGCTCTTTTTGATTTTTGTTTTTAAATTTTTATTTTGAAATAATTAAAAGTTGCCAAAGTAATACAGAGCGTTCATATGCACCCTTCACCCAGCTCCCCAATACATTCATGTCGCATAAACATTGTACCATGATTCAAACAAATAAATTGACATTGACCCAATGCTATTAATTAGCTACAGATCTTATTCAAGCTTCACCGGTTTTTCTACTAATGTCCCCTCTCTGTTTCAGGATCCCACCCAGGACCCCACATTCCACTGGTTGTCACATCTCTTTGGTCTCTTCCAATCTGTGACAGCTCCTCAGTCTGTCCTTATCTTTCATGACCTTGACAGTTTGGAAGAGGACTAGAAGACTATCCCTCAGTTTGAGTTTTCCTGATATTTCTTCATGATCAGATTGAGGTTGTACATTTTGGCAAGAAAACCACAGAAATGGTGTGTCTTTCTCAGTGCCTCAGCTCAGGAACAGAAGACATATATCGAAGGCATCTTACTGCTGTCCATTGGCTAAGGTAGTGTTTGCTGGATTGCTCCATTGTAGCGTCACTATGTTTCCCATTGAAATTAATAAATACCTTGAAGAAGATACTTTGAGACGATTCGACCATACCGTTTCTCCTTCAACTCCCCCCCCCCTTTTTTTTTTTGCACTAATTCTGCATCCATTTGTGGTGGGAAAGAACTTGATATCCAGTGAGCTTAAGACCCTCATTTGCCCTGGACTCCTTGAAGGAATGTGGCTTTTAGGAAACACTTTGAAGAAGGAAATCCAGGCCCAAGAAAGAACTCTTTCTTCCTTTCTAATCCAGCTCCCAAAGCCAGACTAGACCTCCCTCACATCCTCTCTGTACCCTAAGACACTCCCAGGCTACTTCCCTGGAAGACCTACCAACTATTTCTGTAGTCATTAATGTCTAGAGTCTTTCCTTAGGCCCCCACCAGCTTGGAGGGAAAAATAGGACAGTCGGGGTCCTCCCCATGTCACAGGTAGGAAGTCTGAGGTCCACAGAGGCTCATAGTCAGGTGGCTAGTTAGAGCCCCCCCTTTAATTCTCAGACCTCTGCCAGGGGACTGGGCTTCTCCTCTCCCTCTAGCAGAGTCCTGTGTCCCCTGCCTTTCCTTCCCAGTCCCTCCACACCATTCCCTGCCCACTCCTTTCACTTTTGCCCATCCCTTTCTCCACCAAGTCCCAGCCATCTGCTGGCTTGTAGTAGGGTAAAAATCTCCTAGAGCTGAGGGTTGTGACTTCTAGAAGTGACAGACTGGGGCCTGAGCTGACCTAGAGCTCAATTTCTGCCTCCAGAAAGGCTGGGCTAGCAGGGGGGCAGGGAGCAGACTGGCAGGCAGGATTGCAGGCACAGGAGGCAATCCAGAGCCTGGAGCACCTCCTCAAGGCCCCGAGTCCCCTTTCCTCTAGAAAGGTCTGCCACCCACTGGTTTCCCAGGCCAGTCTGCCCATCTGGGCCTTGTCCTTGTGAGAGCCTTCACTGACACAACAGATGGGCTGGGCCAAGTGTTTCAGTGTCCATGGCCTTGTCTGTACCTGTCAGCTGCTAAAGGTGACAGGACAGAAATCGCCTGTTCCACATTATAGATGCAAAAGACTCAGAGGTTGAGAAAATCTGCAAGGTCTACATTGAGGACTCAGCCAGGACTCATTTCCAGCTCTTCCTGCTTGTGAGCCTCGCTGTTCAAACACAGAGAAAGGTCCTGAAAGTCAAAGCCAAAAAGGGCATCGGAGGTAAGCCTTGCAGATGAGAAAACCAAGGCCCTGAGATGGAAAAGTCATGTCCAAAGTCACTCATCAGAGCCTGCTTTGCAAGTGTGAGATGTGTGACAAGTGCCTCCCAGAAATCTGAGCTAGGCAGGTTGAGACTACGTGGGGTGAAAAGGGCTGTGCCTGCACCCCAGAATCACAAGTTTTTTTTAATGTCCATGTATTTTGAGAGAGAGAGAGAGAGAGAGACAGACAGACAGATTATATGTAGGGAAGGGACAGAGAGAGAGGGAGACACAGAATCCGAAGGAGACTTCAGGCTCTGAGCTGTTAGCACAGAGCCCAACATGGGACTCAAACTCACAAACAGAGAGATCATGACCTGAGCTGAAGTCAGATGCTTAACTGACTAAGCCACCCCAGCGCCCCTCACTTAAGTTATTAAGAACATGAAGGGTTAGGTAGCCAAAGCCCAGCAACAGATGCGTTCACTAACCATCTAGTAGCTACCTATTCAGGGAAAGTAAGGCTTATGTTCTCTATCCAATTACCCATAATGCTCACTGAAAACTGAGCTCCACCCCCAACAGCCTTGTCACTGACCCTTACATCACTTCCCATGTTCCAGCCTTTGCCTGAATTTCCACTTCTGTCCTCTCTTCCTGCCCAAATTCTTCATGTTCTTTAAAGCCAAACTTTAGTTCAACACACAGATTTAACATATGATTTTTCTGCAGACTGTGTGGCATAAAGTAGATGAAAGATGAACAAAAGGGAAGGAGCGGTGGGAGGAAGGAAGAGAGGAATGGGAAGATGGTAAGGGAATGTGAAAGGATGCATGGGATGGATGGGTGGTTGGGTGGATGGATGGGTGGATGAGTGGATGGGTGGGCAGTTGGGTGGGCAGATGGATGGAAGGAAGGATGGATGGGTAGATGGATGGATGGATGAATGGATGAAATGATGGGCAGGTAGATGGGCAGGTGGTTGGATGGATCATTGAAAGGAAGGATAATGGATGGAGATAGAAGAATAGAAGGTGGATAGATAGTGGGTGGGAAGGGGGGAAAGGACAGATGGAAGACAGAGAAAGGGCAGTCATCCCACCGGTCCCAGGGTGGGCAAGCATCCTACAGGAGTTCTCAACTTAGCTGAACCTTGACAGCTAATAGATGCTGAGCAACAAAGGAAGTGAGGAAGGACATTCCATTTGCTCACCTGAGCAGAGACTCAGTGGCATGCAACACTGGTCTGAGGAAAATGCAGCACCTGAGTGTTGCTAGAGCACAGAGCTGAACTGCCTGGCAGAACTGAGAACAGAGGCCAAGTAATACACGTGGAGCTAAGGAGCCCAGACTTTATCCTAACAACACTGGGCGCACCAAAGATTCTACACGTGGGAGTGACACTATCAGATGTGTTTCACAAAGGCTACTCTGGCATCCATGTGGAACATACTTCGGGAGAAGGGACAGAAAAGGGAAAACCAGGAAGATGTTGTCTTGCCAATACCCAGGTAAGAGACGGGGTTGGCTCAGGCCTCTCCTCTGCCAGGAAGTCCCTCCCTCAACACCTCGGATCACTTGACCTTCCCCTTCTCAGCCTCGCCACCCCCCAGGAGAGCTTACCACAGTGGCTGAGAGGACCAACAAATGTCTCTCACATAGTAGGTGGCCAGCACAGTAAGTTAGTATTATCCCAGCCTGTTTGAGGAGACACAGCCCCTGTCCTTGGGGATGTCCAGTCTGATGGGGGAGGGCAAAATGAGAGTAGAGCTTTCTCTTCTCTCTGAGGGGAGCCTGGAGCCAAGGAGCCACCAGGTGGGGTGGGTAGTACACAGAAGGCTTCTTGGAAAGGGTGCGTTTGACTCAGGTTTTGAAAGAAGGAAGAGCCCTCCATGGGTGGAGTGGGGAGAGGGCATTCCCAGGCAGGGGCGTGGCTGTGGGAACTGCAGCACCAGCGGTGAGTCGAGAGGAAAGTCAGCACCTGAGTTGGAATGGCTGTGTCAGGAGCCCCAAGCTCCGAGGCCGCAGGACAAAGGGCAGGGGCGAGAAGGGAAAGAGGTCCCCGGGCATTTCCAGCCTCGCAGGCGGAAGGTAAAGGACCCCCACCAGTCAGAGGTTGGGGAGTGGTCTCAGTGCCACGATGCCCTCCCCCAGACTGAGCCATCACGTGGGACTGGGGAAGGACCAGGGCCTCCCAAGTTGGTCAGGCCATGGCTCCAGGCCAGGCACCCCCACTGACCAGCCATGTGACTTTGGACAAGTCACTGCAGCCCTCCCAGCCCCCTTCCCTATCAAAGGGGCATCATAACAGTTCCTACCTTACAGGATTATTGAAAGGACTACATAATTCATGGCAAGCGGCCAGCAGGTGCTTGGCACAGAGTGAATGTTTGGCAAAAAATTCTCTTAAAGTAAGCCCCTGAGTTTGACCCACGGGGGGACAGTGGCTGAGTTCAAACGGAGACCAGGTGTCGAAATTCAGGCAAAGGCAGAGACAAAAAACAAAAAGCGTTCAGGATAGTGGTGGGCAGTGGAGTGGCAGGAGTGGGGAGGCCTTGGGAGGGCTGCTGAGGCCAGCTGGCCGACGTGAGGAGCTGCTGAGCCTGAGGGCCCGGCCGGGGCAGAGTCTAGGGGAAGGGGTGGGCCCGGAAGCCCTGCGGGGGAAGAGTCGGCAGGGCAGGACGGTTGGGTGTGAGGGGAGAGGGCATGGGAGCTGGCGTGGGGCCCACATTCTGCGGATGGAGGCCCTGCACTGCCTCCCCTGACTGGGAGAGAAGGGGACGAGGAAGCAGCAGTGCAGGTGTCCCCGTGAGGCCCCGGGGCCGAGCCCCACCAGCCAGTTCGCATCACCCAGGGCCTGGTTCTTCCTTCTCCTCCCCGCCCTGGCTCTCGGTGCAACTGGGGGGGGGGGGCGACATCTACACACACACACACACATCATTTCTAGGTCACTCACCTGCAGAAGAGGGGGCTGGGACAGCTTATGATAAAAGACAGGTGTATAATAAAACTGAAAATATCCAAAAAGGGTTGAAGACAAATCAAAAATTAGGTAATAGGAGGGGCACCTGGGTGGCTCAGTCGGTTGAGCGTCCGACTTTGGCTCAGGTCATGATCTCAGGGTCTGTGAGTTCCGCTCAGGTCATGATCTCAGGGTCTGTGAGTTCGAGTCCGACATAGGGCTCTGTGCTGACAGCTCAGAGCCTAGAGCCTGCTTCGGAGTCTGTGTCTCCCTCCCCTACTTTCTCTGTCTCTCTCTCTCTCTCAAAAGTAAATAAAGATTGAGAAAAAAAAATTTAATTATGTAATAGGGTATATTGATAAACATGTTTTGATTCCAGGGCACCAGGGTGACTCTTGATTTCAGCTCAGGTCAGGGTCTCACGGTTTGGGAGTTCGAGCCCCACGTTGGGTGCTGTGCTGACAGCACCTGCTTGGGATTCTCTGTCTCCCTCTCTTTCTGCCACTCCCCTGCTCATTCCCTCTCTCTTTCTCTTTCTCTCTCCCTCTCTCTCTCTCTGCCCCTCCCGAGCACTATTTGTCTCAAAATAAATAAATAAACTTAAAAAAAAAAACATGTTTTGGTTGCAAGCAATGGAATGGCAACTTGGAATTGTTTCACAAAGAGGCAGTTCATTGACTCATTGTTCTCTCCCTCTCTCCCCCTCCTGCCCCAACACAGGCACACAAACACCCTCAGGCACACACACACCCCTCAGCCTTGATCTGCCTCCTGCCTTCCCCTGCACAGGCCAGACACCTCCAGGAGACTGGAACCGTAGCTGAGGGAGCCCTGAACTCACCCTCCAGCCTCATGGCCAGAGAAGATCAGCTCAGATTTGACAAACCCCAAGGAAGGCTGATATGGCCAGTGGCCAAAATCTTATATGGCCAACCCAGCAGGCATACACGCCCTCTGCCCATGACTGAGGAAGATCTGGCATCATAAGAAGGAGAGCAGAGATTTGGCCCCAACCTTTATGAGCTAAGCCCCCGTGTATGTCTTCCACAAAATTACACAGAAGGTGCTATACCTGACATCTACCTCTGGGTTTTCTGGCAGCCAAGACAAAAAGGAAAACACAATGGAATATGAAACTTCACTAAGAAGGAGGCCCATCTGAATGTCCAGAGACACAAACATCTTCCAGGTTCTGAGGTCTGAGAAGAATCTTCAGAGATTCTGAGGGTCGCCAAGAGGTCCTATTTACTGAATCTTATGCTAGACACTGAGTCCTATGCTAGACACTTGCACCGATACTCTCATTTAATCTTACAGACCCCTTGGGGAAGGTGTTACTGTGTCTACGTTATAGACACCGGGAGGTAAAGGCAAGGAAGCTCCACTGGACCTCAGTCCCCAAGGGCCAAGCACCTCCCAGCTGCCATTGAACATGTGGGTGTTGCAATGGTGCCAAGGTGCTCCATAAAGCCAAATCCCCTAACCCTAGCATCATGGCTTGCCTCCTATGAGCACCAAGCTCCGGCCACTTCTCCTGGGCACCTATTGGCCAGACTTCAACTGTCAGCACCAGAGACCTCTGCCTGAGGGTCTTTACTGGCCACGAGAGCCCATTCTGCCTATACACAGGACAAGCTGTAGTGCTGGAAGTTAACACCACTCCCTGCCCAAGAGCATCCTCAGCCTATCAGGCTTGGAGGACAAATACCCCCAGCTCCCTCATCCCTTGGGAGGAACTCTGAGCTGCTTGCCCTTCACTGTCCCTAAAGATGATGCTACAGTTGTCCACAGTGCTCACTGCTTGGTCACACACCCCCTTTTAGCTTCCTCCCCTTCCCTGTCCCCACTACCCACTCCCTAGTGGTGTTTCATGTGACTCCACCCAAAAATACTTCTTGCACTTGAGTTTTTGTTGAAGGATCTGCTTCTGGAACCCAAACCAAGGCACCTGAGAGGGGAAATATATATACTACATATAATATATTTTACTAATATACCAAATATTTTATATAGATTCTAACAATATAAGTACTATAAATTTTACTAATATAAGGGATAGGTAGCTCCCTATCCCTGGTTACAAATAACCAGAAGTACTTATTATAAATTCCACATAGTCCATTGATCTTCATAGGACACTTTTGTTGGTTTTTGCCAAGCTCTTGCAACCTGCTTCTGGTGGCAATTGACAAGCAGGTATAGTTTGGACATGAATGCTAGTTGACATTTTTGTTTGTGTTGAGGAGGAAGATCAAAGGGAAAAAGCACAGACATATGCCCTGCCTCGAGCCATTCATCAATGACACGAGTGACTTCTTTGCCGAACCAGATTGTAGATTTCAAATCCAGAAAGCATATTTTCTTACAGTTTTTGCTATTAACAATGCAATGGCTAGAGACGTGACACATTTTTTGAAAAGTTGCTTAGTGTTTTATTTATTTTTGAGAGAGAGAGAGAGAGAGACAGAATCTGAAGCAGGCTCCAGGCTCTGAGCTGTCAGCACAGAGCCAGACGAGGGGCCTGAACCTAGGAACCATGAGATCATGACCTGAGCCAAAGTAGAACACTTAATCAACTGAGCCACCCAGGTGCCCCAAGACATGACACATTTTAAAGATTAGTTTGTGTTATTTTAAAAAATATTTTTAATGTTTATTTTTGAG
Organism: Cryptoprocta ferox; assembly: GCA_028646485.1. Taxonomy (NCBI): domain Eukaryota; kingdom Metazoa; phylum Chordata; class Mammalia; order Carnivora; family Eupleridae; genus Cryptoprocta; species Cryptoprocta ferox. The sequence goes on from CM053565.1 coordinate 37,276,926, forward strand.
AGAGGGAGAGACAGAGTGTGAGCAGGGGGAGGGGCAGAGAGAGAGGGAGACACAGAATCCAAAGCAGGCTCCAGACTCCAAGCTGTCAGCACAGAGCCCGATGCGAGGCTTGAACCCACGAACCATGAGATCATAACCTGAGCTGAAGTTAGATGCTTAACTGACTGAGCCACCCAGGTGCCCCTGGTTTGCATTATTTTTAACATGTTTCCTTACAATATTTAAGTCTAGATTTTCTTAAGTCTAAACAATCAGTAAAACACAACAAATCTAGCCCTGATTTGTAGCATTTACCATTTCCACGGTGTAAATACCTTACCAAATTACCACCTGGGTGAGGAAGAGGAGGAGGAGGATAGGAGGGCATCAGCCAAGACGGGGCTGAGGAAGAAGAACTTGGCCACCATAGCACCACCCACCCTGAGCCCAGCAAAACACTTGGCCCAGAGCAGCCCCTTAATGGATCCGGGACTGAGTTCACTCCTCTACTGCAGGAACTCGCCCTTTCTGCAAACTTGATCAAATCCAGCAAAGTCAGGGTTCTTCTCATCTGGAAGATCTACACACGTGAGAGGTAGCATGAGAAGTCCCTGTTCTGATAGCTTACCTACCAATCATGCATCCTTAAACAGGTCACTCAGCCTCCCCGAGCTTCAGTTTCTGCACCTATAAAATGGGCTCAGTACAGTGCAGGAACATAGCAAGGAGTCTTGGCAGAGAGCAGGCTGAGAGGAGACATTTGCTCCAACTTTTGGAAGCAGGATGCAACTGCCTGTCCCCAGCCTTGGTGTGAGAATCAAATGTAATAACAAGTCATCTTCAGGTAGATACTAATAACCTAAATTCACAGAAGAAGGAACCAAAATTCAGAGATGAAGGGATCAGCCAAGGTTACACTCCAAGTTCAAACACAAGTTGACCTCTTGCCTCCTTCCACTATTTCACATTACCTTCTACATGGGACTACAGTCTTACTTTATGGTTCCCCCCCCCCTTTTGGTTGTCACTTTTGATTTCTGTACTCATATTATTATCTAAATACAAAGTTAAGTTAAAATCTATCATATCACATGCTACAACGCAGATGAACCCTAAGGACATTATGCTACATGAAATAAGCCAATCACAAAAAGGACTAATACAAAGTAGCCAAAGTAGCCAAAGTAGCCAAAGCCATATAAACAGAAAGCAGAAAGTTTGGTACCAAGATAAAAGGGAATTTAGGGTTTAGTGAGTATAGAGCTTCCACGTTGCAAGATTAAAATGTTCTAGAGATCTGTTGCACAACATTGTGAATATATTTAACACTACTGACCCTGACACTTAAAAATTCTTAAAATGGTAAAAAAAAAATCTATTACATGGTAATATAAAATTGACATCCAGGCTATTGATGTGTGCAATCTGTTTTTAACTAGGAAGTTGATGTGGTATTCAACAAACGAACTGATTTTATGGTTTTTAAATTTTCTATTTACTTTCTTTGCTCATATACACACATACACAATTTTATGTATCTGTATAAAAGCAGGTGCACTCTTTTGTTTTCTTTCCTGTTTTCTTGGATCTCTTCTTTCCCTCTACTATCCCCTACACCCAGGCTCCCACCCTACCCCTAAGGTAACCTATGTTAATAACATATGTATCTTTTCATATTTCAGGCCCCCACCCTGCCCCTAAGGTAACATATATTAATAACATATGTACCTTTTCATATTTCAGGTGCTCATGTAATTATACACACACATAAGCCATTACTTAAGTGGGGGGCTGGGTTTGTTTATACACAGAAGTGAGATCAGTATACCACCCGTGTTTTTCTGCAGCGTGTATTTATTTCCCTTTCCCCGATGCTTCGAAGAATCTTCTTGCCATCTGACATAGTTCCAATTTGTTGATTGGAGTGGCTGCTTAATATTGCATAGTATGCATGGACCACCACGTACCCACCTCTACATGACTGAGGGGGAGTCAATTTGCTTTCCTTTTTTGGTCACTATAAATAATGCAGTGATACATATACTTGCGCCAATGTGCAAGGTCTCTTATTTCTTTCTGGTCTCATTTCTATTAATTTGTTCACTTAATAATGAAACCCCTTAGTCATTTGAAAATCATCTTTGATGTGTACTCACACATAATGAAGCCAGAAAGGAGCCTGAGAGAATAAAGACTTTGGGGACAGAACAATGAATGAATGTTTTTGGTTTTTATGTTCCTTTTCTTTTTTAGTGTTTATTTATTTTTGAGAGAGAGACAGCACACAAGCAGAGGAAAGGCAGAAAGAGGGAGAGAGACACAGAATCTGAAGCAGGCTCCAGGCTCCGAGCTGTCAGCACAGAGCCCAGTGCGGGGCTCAAACTCACGAATCTCGAAATCATGACCTGAGCTGAAGTCGGATGCTCAACTGACTGAGCCCCCCAGGCACCGCTGTTTTGTATATTTCTGTTTATGGTGTCCCACTATTCATATGGCAGATAAAAGCTGGAAGGAACAAAATGTACCTGTTTTATGTGTAACAATCCTGTAATTGTAGGAGAGAAAGGGACTCCAGGCCCCAGCAATGAGTTCACAGGGAGTCAAGTCAGAAATGGACTCTCTTTCTAAATAGCTGATATCTTTTGCTTTAACACCCCTTGACCTGCTCAAAGTCCTTCAGGGGTCCTGGACTGTTGGGGAAAGGGGAACACAGAGCTACATCCACCCATGGCAGTGACCACGCAGCACATCAGAGGAAAGGCCACATAAATCTATCTACTTTCTCGGTGCCTCAGCTCTTGCAGACCAGGCTCCAAGAGCACAACTCAGGCAGATACTCGCTTTCTCTTCCATGTAGCTCTCATCAACACCTACCACGGTGGCTGCCTTGTACCCACATGGCAAGGAGCGCGTGGGGTCCAGAGAAGCCTGTCCTCAAGAAACTTGCTTCTGAGGGGCGCCTGGGTGGCTCAGTTGGTTAAGCATTTGACTTCGACTCAGGTCATGCTTCCACAGTTCGTGAATTCGAGCCCCACATCAGGCTTTGATTCTCTCTCCTTCTAGCTCTCTGCCCCTCTCCCACTTGCACTCTCACTCAAAGTGAACGGATAAACTTGAATGAAAGAAAGAAAGAAAGAAAGAAAGAAAGAAAGAAAGAAAGAAACTTGCTTCTGAGAAGAATTCCATGGAGACCTGAAAGAGTAGAGGTCTCTACCCCAAACCCATGGCTTGACTCCACAAATCCTTACTGAGTGTCTCATATGTGCAGGGTGCTGTCTAAGGATTGTGGGAGCAGTAAGACAAAGAGCTTCATTCGTGTTTATGTTTCAGGGAGCTGTTGGAAGGTCTTAAACAACAAGCCTCAGAGGTAGGAAGGCAAACATAAGAAATTGCTTATCTCAGACACAAGGAGAGACGCTGTGCTTTTTATAGCTCTCGGAAACAATGGCCCCAAAGAAGGCAAAACCTGACGAGCCTACCACTCATTTATTTACATCAGCAGATACGCTTTATGGGCCATCATTAATTCTCACCCCAGCCATTGTTTTAGTTCTTTATGCAATTATCTAAAACAGTATTTCACAAACTTTGACTCTAACTCAAGCATGAAGAATCTGAGGGTGTGTTCAGAATAAAGTTAAAGAACATTCTGGAGCGCTCAACCTCCTCATCTCAGGTGCCAGGATCTTAGGGAGTGGGAAAGGCCAGGCAAGAGCCAAATGGCGTCTGATTTGGGACTTGAATCTTAGCTTGGGAAATCCAGGCAGCAAGATATTTCCGAATAGAGAAGCTAGTTCCCTCATACGTCTGCCTTGATATCATCCTTTCAGGGGGTTCATGTTTTGTTTCCATGGGGTATAATAATGAAAGGGAAAAATGTGGTTCCTGCTCTCAGGAAATTTTACTAACTAACTAGGAGACCCTAACAAAGGTGTTTTCCCCCCGTTAATTAGTTGGGCCCTCAGTTTCCCCATCTGTCAAATAGAGGCCTTTCTTGTGGAGCCTCCAGAAGGTACACTGATGGGTAATACACAGCACGAAGACACAGGCATGGACACCTTTGTTAAGTAGAGGGCATTCTGCACCCTCTGCTCTGACATCTTGTTACTCAGAAGCCTGTGCTCTGGCTCCAGAGTGTTTAGCAGCCCAGGCCAGGACTCTACCTCTATGTGAAGGTCTTTCCATAATGTCAGATAAACCAATTAACAAAAGGCAGGGTGGCTTTTCCCGAGCCGGGTTCCCAAGCAACAAAAAGCTGGGTGGCTCAGTCAATTGAGCATCCGACTTTAGTTCAGGTCATGATCTCGAAGTTGGTGAGTTTGAGCCCTACGTCAGGCTCTCTGCTGTCCGTGCAGAGCCTGCTTCAGATCCTCTGTCTCCCTCTCTCTCTCTCTGCCCCTCCCCTGCTCATGCTCGCTCTCTCTCTCTCGCTCTCTCTCAAAAATAAAATTTTTAGGGGCGCCTGGATGGCTCAGTCAGTTGAGTATCTGACTTCGGCTCAGGTCATGATCTCACCGTCCGTGGGTTTGAGCCCCGCATCCGGCTCTGTGCTGACAGCTCAGAGTCTGGAGCCTGCTTCAGATTCTGTGTCTCCCTCTCTCTCTGCCCCTCCCCTGCTTGCTCTCAGTCTCTCTCTCTCAAAATAAAGACATAAAAAACATTTTTAATAAAAATAAAAAATTTAAAGAAAAAAGACTTTTAAAAGATAACACCCAAAGTTGGTGAGCAGGTTTTGAAATAGGCACTCTCATTCCCTGCTGGCAAAGTACATAAATTGGCACCACTTCTCTTTAAATCAATTTGACGGTACAAGTCAATACCTTTAAAACATTTGTTATCCTCTCACCTAGTAATTCTACTTACGGGAATTAAGCCTAAGGAAATAATGCAGAATATTTATAAAAGCTTTATGCAGAAAGATGTCATTGCTGTATCACTTTAATTTGCCTCAACAAAACACAAAACAGTGGAAACAGCATTGAAATGTATAACACTTCTCTTAAAATATTAATGAAAATCAGAGGCTCCTGGGTGGCTCAGGCGGTTAAGCATCCAACTCTTGATTTTGGTTCAGGTCATGATCTCACAGTTCGTGAGTTCAGGCCCACGTCGGGGGCTCCCTGTCATCTGTCAGCACAGAGCCTGTTTGGGATTCTCTCTTGTCCTCTCTCTGACCCTCCCCTGCTTGTGCACATGCACACATGCTCTCTTTTTCAAAATAAATAAATAAACTTCAAAAAATGTTAATAAAAATCAAATGCAAAGCAATACAGTGTGATTGTAGATAGATAGATAGATGACAGATAGATAGATAATAGATAGATGATAGACAGATAGATCTGTAATATATATTTGAAAAAAATTCACCAGAATGTTATTAGTGGTTGCTTTTGGGTACTGGGATTTGGGGTTCAGTCTGAATCATAAGCTCACCTATGGCCTGGAAGACAGGACCATTGACCATAAAAAAGGAGACATGTTTGCTAAACAACCAACAGTGATTATGGATTGCAGAGTGATGAATCAGGCTCAGCAGCCCTGAAAGATGAAAAATATTTTGCCATGTATGAAGCACGGACTCCTGATGACACTGGAGGTTAAATGTGTCATTTATCACCAGTCCTCTAGACACCCCTAAAATTAGCATAAATGGATAAAGCCTGTATTAGACAAAGGACCAGGAAAGGGGATTACAGTAAGAAAATTTTTGAATCTGGAAAACAAACAAGCAAAAAGTAATCTTGGTGCTTTCCCAGGGAGAAGCCAAGAAGCAAGCAGATTCACATAGCAGGACACTGGGAAACCTCTGGAATAGGAGGCACCAGACACGTCGGAAAGTGGAGTCCACATGGGCCCATAAAGGAAGCTAAATGGGTCAAAAGTCCATATAAAAAGCAGGGAGACTTCCATAGCTCTTTTCTACCCCAAACCCTGATCCCACTCATTCCTTCTTTACCCCAGGAGAAACGGGGGGTATACTCTGGAGAATTTACCCAGAAGGACTAAGGACCCTGAGAGACCAATCACAGCTAACAGTGGGGTAATAAACTGACATAAGTCAGATTAACTGAGACTAAGACTCTCTCAGTCCCCTTCCTCCATATAGCTTCCTGAAAGCTGGTAGCTCTTCCTTCCTGAGGAAGACCCTACCCGAGAGAAAAGGCCTGCAGATACTGACATGTGGTGTCCCCCCCCACCATAAAACAGCATATTCTGCTCCAGATTATTCTATAGTGAGACTCACTGGGGGAAAGCCCCCCTGCTGTACACACACACACACACATTCCAATCAACTTCTTAACTTACCAATAAATATTAGCAGATGACCAAGAACTACAGACATTTGAGGGAAACTTTTGGCATAAAGGACGGAGATAAGACAAACCAGGAAAAAGGCAGCTGAGAGGAAACTGAAATGATGATGGAAATGGAAGAACTGTTAAAGCCCTGATCAATAGGTTTAATGAGGTAAGAGGAAATATTGCATCTTCAAACAAGAACAAGAGACTATTAAAAAAAAGTATGCAGAGTTATAGTGTACTAAAAACATATCCAATATTTTAAAAACTAAATCATAAGATTAGATGGCAACGTCTAGGAAAATTTCAGATAGTTAAAAAAGAGAGAAGTTAGATGAAAAATAGAATGAAATACATAGGAAAAGGAGGAGTTCCAGAAAGAGAGACAATGTCAGAGCAGGGGAGGATATCATGAAATAAATATTCAAGAAAATGTCCCAGAACAAAAGAACATGAATTTATACGCTGAAACATTCTGCCAAGTGCCCAATCCAACACATCCAACACAGCCACATCAAGGCAGAACATGTGATATTGCACCCTGCTAGAGAGAAAGAGAAGAGCTTAAAAGCTCTGGGGGTAGGGGTAGGAACAGGATAGCATTAAAGATCTAGAATAAAAACAGTATTAGACTTCTCAGTAACAACACTGGAAGCCAGGATGCAGTGACACAATACCTTCAAAATGCTGGGAAATTTATTTGCAACCAAGAATTCCATACCCAGCCAAACTATCAGTCAAGAATGAGACTAGACTAATGATGTTTTCAGACATGAAAGGTCTATGAATCCTTTCCCAGGAAACTGGCAGAGGATGAGTTTCACTAAAATGAATGGGGAAGAAAAGAAAAAGGAAGACATGGGATCCAGGAAACAGGGAAGCAATGCAGAAAGAAGGGATGCCCAAGAGGACAGGGAAGGAAGATTCCAGATGACAGGAGACACAGAGAGCGCCCAGAACATATTGGAGCAGGACAGCAGGCTCCAAGAGAAATATCTTCAAGAAGATAAAACTGATGTAATACTCAGGGTTTTAACATATTAGGAGGAAATCTATAGTTCTGTCAGTGAATTAGGGAATAAATTTAGGATAAGTACATAGAAAACCTCAGCAAATTGAAAAAGAGATGTTTATCCCAAAGAAATCTAACATAGCATAAAATGTTTTTGACTGTAAATAATAGTTAGTCATGAAAATGTAAAATTAAACATTTACCTAATGAAAATATGGATATATTGAAAGTGCAGGAAGAAGTAGGGCTATACAGGAGAGCTAAATCCCTCTCCTTCACAGTGGTAAGTCAAGCAATCAAAAACTAAAATTGAAAAAACAAAATCAAGAAATGGTAGTATAAGCCTGTGATTTAGGAATAAGGCAAATGCCAAGGCACCTGGGTGGCTCAGTTGGTTAAGTGTCTGACTTCAGCTCGGGTCATGATCTCACAGCTCGTGGGTTCGAGCCCTGCATCGGGCTCTGTGCTGACAGCTCAGAGCCCAGAGCCTGCTTTGGATTCTGTGTCTCCCTCTCTCTGCCCCTTCCCCAGCTCACACCCTGTCTCTGTCTCTCTCTCTCTCAAAAATAAATAAACATTAAAAAAATTAAAGAAATAAGGCAAATGCCAACAGTAATAGCTAAGAGTTGAAAATGAGAAGTGGGAATGGAGGCCCGGGACACAGCCTCGGGATGACTCTTTTTCATTGAAAGACTTATTATGTGATACATACATAACTTTGATTTTGTAAATTGAATTTTTTAAATATGGAAAGCACCCATAGTGTGAGACAGGATGGTTGACTCAAGGGTACAGAGCAGGGCAGAGCAGAGAGGCACCCAAGTGGGTTGAGACAGAGCATCAAACAACGGAGGGGAAAGAGAACATCACAGGTGATTAAACAGTAGAGTTCTGATCACGTCCGTGTTCTTGATTTTGGCCATATTCTTTCTAGAAAGGCCATCAGGCAGAAATGGGGCTAGGAGAGATGGACAGCAAGGGGCCCAGTCAATTATCCCGTGCCCAGTTCTAGGGAGAGAGGAAGCAGGTCTGAACATGGGGTGTGGAGGGTGAGGAGGAAGGAGGGCAAGGGTGAAAAATGTTTCCCAGGGGACTTGTCACACTCAGTCTCCTGCCTGATGATAAGCAGGGGCTGATAAGTGGTGATGAGGATGCAGGTTGGGAGAAAAATGTTCAGTCCTAACCATGCCCACCATCCCCAAGGCAGAGTCTGTCTTTTCCATCATCCAACACAAAACTTGTGTAACTGTGAGGAGCCAAAGGATAGAGTTAAGAGCTCAAGCTTGGGGTGCCTGGGTGGCTCAGTTGGTTGAGTGTCCGGCTTCAGCTCAGGTCATGATCTCACGGTTCATGGGTTCAAGCCCTGCGTCAGGCTCTGTGCTGACAGCTAGCTCAGAGCCTGGAGACTGTCTTCAGATTCTGTATCTCCCTCTCTCTGACCCTCCCCTGCTCACACTGTGTCTCTCTCTCTCTCTTTCAAAAATAAATAAAACATTTAAAAAAATTTTAAAAAGAGCTCAAGCTTTGGAATCTTTGGGTTAAAATATCTAAAATGAAAGAGTGGCATTAAAAAAAAAGGCGTGGCCTTCGTAACCAGACAGAAGGGCTTGAACCACTATCACGCGCCTCTTATGATCTGTCTGACTTTACGCAACTTTTTTAACCCCTCTGAATGGCAGAGCTGTCTCCGTTCTAAACCCGGCCTCACCACACCCACCACACAGGGTGACTGTCAACACATGGGGGCTCCTTCCCCTCCTGCATTCCACCTCCCACACCCACGCTACCAGGGAAGGGGGAGTCTTCTAGAAAGACCCTACCAGCATTACTGAGCTTTGCTGTTTCCTGGACCCGTCGGGCTGTGAGGTCCCAGAAGGTCTCAGGGAGACACCTTCAACCCCCTCCCATTTGTTCAAGAACAGAGACCACACAGGTTTGCATCAACCAGAAAGTCAGCTTTATTAGCCCACCACCAGCAGAGACAGAGGGGAGACAGCTGGGGACTGCACCGGGAGGACAGGGCCCTGGCCCAGACCTTCAGGAGGTTGGGGCCAGCGGGCTGGCGGGAGACTCTGGAAGAAGCACCTCAGTGCTTGGAGCTCTGGCCTTGGCTGAAGCTGGACGAGCCCTGCTCCTTGAGGATGGGCCGGGTCTGGTGGCCGGAGGAGGAGACTGTGGGGGAGAGGCAAGGGGGTGAGAAGGGCTCTGGGAGCTAAGAGGCCCCACACAGGGAAAAGGGAGGGCTGGGGGCTCAGGGATGCCCAGGAGCCTCAGGGGCCTTACTGTTGTGGGAAGAATAGGACTGGCTGGACGTTTGCTGAGAGGAGAGGCTGCGGGGAGAAAAGGCAGAGCAGTTAGACGTGCTGGGAGCAGCGGGGCTGCAGTCTGTAGGCAGGGCTGGGAAGGAGGGCAGCGCACTCACTGGGCATCCTCGCCCTCCAGCAGGCGGCGGTAGGTGGCAATCTCCTGCTCCAGCCTTGTCTTCACGTCCAGCAGGATCTTGTATTCCTGGTTCTGCTGCTCCATCTCGCAGCGCAGCTGGGCCAGCTGCTCCTCCACGTTGCCAATCAGGTCTTGGATCTGGGCCAGCTGCATGCAGTAACGGCCTTTGGTCTCCTCCAGGCTGTTCTCCAGGGATGCTTTCTATGAGTGGGAGAAAGAGAGAGTCAACAGAGGTGTCATTACCTCCCCCACTGGCCCAGGCCTGGGCATGTTGCCTGAGAGGTACATGGATTTTGCTCCCAGCTGGGCTACTGATGGGCCAGACAATGTGGAGAAAAGTCATTCCGTTGTTCTGGGCCTTAATCTCTGTGTCTGTATAATGGGTAAAATGATCCCTCCATCCCACTCCTGGGAAAAGACAGGCGGGGCTGTATTGTGGCAATGTTGAGAGGCTGGTGGCATTACTGGTGACTTGGGGACTGCGGCTAGGCAGGGTCCTTCATACCATGCTGAGCTGGGACTGCAGTTCAATCTCCAGGCCCTGGAGCACCCTCCGGAGCTCAGTCACCTCGGTACGGCCACTCTGCACCAATTCGCTGTTTGAGGCCACTTCTTTGTTCAGCTCCTCAGTCTGAGATGGGAAAGAAGGGCAGATGTGAGGCGCTCTAGAGGTGCCCCCTCCCCCCTCAGCTGCAAAGTCCTGCAGGAAGCCTGAGCACCTGAGCCCCACCTTGCTCAGGAACCAGGCCTCTGCATCTCTGCGGTTCTTTTCCGCCATCTGCTCATACTGGTCCCGCATCTCGTTCAGGATACGGCTCAGGTCCACGCCGGGGGCGGCGTCCATCTCCACACTGACGTCCCCGCCAGTCTGACCCCGCAGGGCAAGCATCTCCTGGGAAGGGATGGCGGGAGGGGGTCAGCTCAGCTGCGCCCCTTCCTGGCCCCTGAACCAGCGTCCCGCTGCCAACCCCAGCAGCGACCTCACCTCCTCGTGGTTCTTCTTCAGGAAGGCCAGCTCCTCCTTCAGCCCTTCGATCTGCATCTCCAGGTCGGTCCTGGCCAGGGTCAGATCGTCCAGCACCCTGCGCAGGCCATTGACGTCGGCTTCGACGCTCTGGCGCAGGGCCAGCTCATGCTCGTACCTGGCGGGACAGAGGTCGGGGCATTAGGTCCTTCTGCGAGGCTTCTGAGGCTCTAGTTCAACAGCCCCACTGCTTGCCCCCTGCCCTTTGCACCACACTCCGCCCACCGCAGCGGTTGCTCACTTGGTCCTAAAGTCATCAGCTGCCAGCCTGGCATTGTCAATCTGCAGAATGGGCTGAGCGTTCTCAACAGTGGCCGCGATGATCTACAGAGAAGGTAAAGGCACAGGCCTCGTTAGCCCAGACCCTGCTGCTCAGGGGTGAAGAGCAGAGAGGGGAGAATGGGGTGTTCCCAAACTTTAGGGTCGCCTGGGTGGCAGGTCAGGCCCTACACTCCTCCCAGCCTGGATGTCTTTGGCTTCCGGCTCAGAGTGTGTGGAGGGATGCCCCCCAGGCTCCTACCACCCCATCTTCCACCCCAGGCTGAGGGAAACTGAGGGAGCAACGCACAGAACACTTGCAGGGAATAAGAGAGCCAGGGCTCCAGCCACAGCTCAGACAGCTAGATGCTGAAAAGGGACCCTCTACCACCAGTTCTGAGTGGCTTCTAGCTACTCCCCCAAGGTGGGCCTCAGTCTCCCAGTTTGTAAAATAAAGATGCTAGAAAGTGGTTTTCTAAGGGCCGCTGAACCCATGACCTCTCTCAACCACCAGGGCCACCCGCCCGGCCCGCACACCTTGTTCCTCAGGTCCTCGATGGTCTTGAAGTAGGGGGTGTAGTCCTTGACCTCGCTGGGCCGCTGCCTCTGGTACCAATCACGGATCTTCACCTCCAGGTCGGCGTTGGCCTCCTCCAGGGCACGCACCTTGTCCAAGTAGGAGGCTAGCCGGTCGTTGAGGTTCTGCATGGTGATCTTCTCGTTGCCGGCGAGGAGACCGCCATCGCCGCCACCAAAGCCAGCGCCAAAGCCAGCACCAAAGCCACCTCCAAAGCCAGCACCAAGGCCACCACCGTAGCCTCCCCCGAAGCCGCTACCCAGGGCCCCACCGAAGCTGCTGCTGCTGCTGAAGCCGCCGCCATAGCCGCCCCCCAGGCCGCAGGCTCCCCCGGAGGAGTAGCGGGAGGAGGAGACCGACAGGCCCCCATAGGCGCTGGGGGCCCGGCAGGACCCTCCGACCAGGACGGAGGACATGCGGCTAGAGCCGCCCCCGATGCCGCAGGCGCCCTTCATGGAGCTGGAGGAGGTGAACTGGCGGCTGCAGGTGGTCATGGTGCAGGAGGGAGGTGAGCGAGCGAGTCAGCAGAGAGGAGAGAAAGGTGCTCAGGAAGGCTGGGAAGATGCTGGGGCTGTTCAAACCCCAGGCACCTTTATATGCACCGGGGAAGGCGGGGCCTCGCGACTGCTGACTGAGGGTTCCCCTGCGGATTTCATCACCCCGGTCCCGTCCGACTCCCCACTCCGGATCAGGATTATTCAGCCCGGGGTCGACTCACTTCGCTGGGTGCTGCTCGGAGTTCCCACCCAGCTCCAGGGGTGTGGGGCCGAGAGAAAAACTCACAAACGCCTGTTGGCCATGACTCAGGCTGGGCGGCGGGAACCCGGCTCTTGTTCCTGGAGCCTAAGGGGCCAGCGGGGCCTTGGCACAGGCAGTTTTGTGGCGGCTGCGTCCCCAGGCAGTGCGTCAGCCCGTGAAGGACTCCCTGCCCCACGGTGACAGGCTTGGCTGAGAAAGGCCTTACTGATGTCGGCCTGGGGCTGCCTCGGGATGTGCTGTGGGGATCCTGCCTGCCCGGCTCTGGACAAGGAGAGCTGGGTTCATGGTCTAACTCTGATTTGCTGTCTGGGTGACCTGAGCCCCTTGCCTCCCCTCTCTGGGCCTCTGTTTCCCCTCAGTAAAGTGACAAGCCTGGACTGGATGATCGTGGAGTCCTTTCCAGCTCTAAAAATTCTCGGGGTGCCTGGATGGCTCAGTCAGTTAAGCAACCAACTCGGGCTCAGGTCATGATCTCCCGGTCCGTGGGTTCGAGCCCCGCATCAGACACTGTGCTAACATCTCAGAGCCTGGAGTCTTCTTCGGATTCTGTGTTTCCCTCTCTCTCTGCCCCTTCCCTGCTTGCTCTCTCTATATCAAAAATAAATAAACATTTAAAAAAAGTTTTTAATTCTCTGACTCTCTTTCCCTTATTGGATCTGATCCCAGTGTCAGAGGCTGCCTTTGAGCCCCCAGGGTCATCAGAAGTGTTGGGTACCTTGGGATCCGCATGTACCATTGAGCTGGGTGGGTGTCGGCTGGAATCCCCACTCCGCCCTTACAAACTATGCAGTATAAGTCATCCTTTAGCCCCCTGGGTCTCAGTTTTCTCATCTGTAAAAGGGGAGGACATGCCACAGAGGGACATGCGCACAGGACCCCACTGGCCACTCCCCGATGGTGGCCCTGCCCCTCAGTTCTCCATCCCTCCTCTGCAGTCAGCTTCCCCCTTGCTTGCCTCCTCATACCCACCTCTGCCCTCTGACACCTCCCTCCCACACCTCGCCCTCTCCTATTTACCCCAACATGCCCACCCTTTGAGCAGCCCACCCCCAATGCCTGCTCTATCTAGTCATGGACAGCCATCATGAGCCATGGTGGGAGGGAGTCCCCGTCCTGCCACGAGTGCCATGTGTGACCCCTGACCCCACCAGGGGCCTCTGAGTCCCCACACTGCACCCAGGGCTCTGTTCTCAGCACTTTTCTTTTGAGCGTCCGTAGATTGCAGGCTGGGCTAGGCAGCTTCCTTCGTTCAGTTGAGGAGAGGGGGGAGGTGACCTCTCTGAGCACATTTGCCATGCTCAGGCATTGTATGGAGTGCCCTACATGTGCCACACAGTTTGTGAGAGGCAATATTCCTGCCACAGGTTCACAGACGAGGGAACTGGTAGGTTAAGTGGGCTTCCCAAGACCCCAGTCAACGGGGAGCTGAGGTTTGAACCCCTGCCTGTCTGCTTGCCCAGTCCGAGCCCTTGCCCCCTCCTGAACCACCCTCTCTGTGCATCTCCAACGTGCATCATTGTCTTGAATTCACCTTGCGAAGTGGGGAGGAGAGAGGGAGACCTAGAGGGAGGGAGGGATTTGCCCAAAGTCACACGGCTTTAAGTGACTCTTAAACCCAGGCTCGGGGTGTCTCCACTCACCCATGATGCCTTGCAGACTGGTACCAGGTACGTCCATTCTCATCTACCTCCCCACAGTGCCTCGAATGAGCTCTACCTACAGTGGGCATGACCTTGGCCTGAGGGCTGGAGGTAGGACTGGGGGGCTCTGAACCCAAAAGCTGAGGATTCCTCAGGGTGCTCTGGGGGGTGACACACAGAACTGGCCACTGTCCTTGCTCCGGGAGAGGGCTTGCCTCAACCTGAGCGCTGCCGGGTGATATTACCGGAACCTAGGGACAGGAAATTCAATCTCAGCATAACGAGCACTTTGCTGCTGCCATATGGCGCCCCATCAGTCACTCGGCTTGTAGGAACAGGGCCCAGAGGTCTGAGCAGAGCTGGCGCCCAACACACACCTTCAGGGCCAGGCCTGGGAGACAGAACCCAATGCTCCTGCTCCCCTCTCCCAACGCCAAACATGGGCAAAGTGCGTCCTGGAATTTGGACAAAAACCTTGCCACCCCAGGTGTCAAGACGGGCTTGGAGTTCAGGTCCAACCACAGACTCATTACCGTCCGAACTAAAAATGACTCTGAGGGGTGCCTGGGTGGTTTAGTTGGTTGAGTGTCCAACTCTTGATTTCAGCTCAGGTCATGATCCCAGGGTTGTGGGATCAAACCTCGTGTCAGGCTCTGAGCTGTGTGTGGAGCCTGCTTAAGATTCTCTCTCAAAAAAAAAAAAATTCTCTCTCTTTCTTGCAGCAACATAGATAAACCTAGAGAACATTATGCTGATAAGTCAGACTGAGGAAAAAAAAAAGATTCTTTCTCTCTCTCCCTCTGCCCCTCTTCCTTGTTTGCACTTTCTTTCTCTTTAAAAAAATAAATAAATAAAAATGATCTTTGAGGCCACCAAAGGCCACCAAGCCCCAAGCAGAGAGAGACTTGTCCCAGGTTAAACAGAAGCAGAAACTTGAACCCGCCGTCAGCACTATTCCTGAGGTTCTCATGGACTCTCCCTGTGGTCTCTGGGACTCCTCCTTCTCTGCCTCAGCCCAACCTCCACCACCCTCCCTTATTTATTTTATGTTTATTTATCTTTGAGAAAGAGAGAGAGAGCACAAGTGGGGTGAGGGACAGAGAGAGAGGAAGACACGGAATCTGAAGCAGGCTCCAGGCTCTGAGCTGTCATCACAGAGCCCGAAGCGGGGCTTGAACTCATGAACCACAAGATCATGACCTGAGCTGAAGCTGGACGCTTAACTGACTGAGCCACGCAGGCGCCCCCACTTCCCGCCCTTCTAATTGGATCCCTGCCCCTTCCACCATTCCTAGAGTCAGTGTGCGATTGCGCACAAGCCCAGCACGTATGGTTGGGAATCTATAAGAAGTTACCACCCAACCATCAAACCACCCAGTCAACACCGAAGACCAAGCACCCATGGTGTGCCCAGCACCTGCACCCAGGACATGGGGGCAAGGTGATGACATAGTTTCTGACCTTGGAACCTATCATTTGGTCCTGGAGAGAAAACTAAGGCTGGGAATACAGCACTGCATGGTGGGAAACCCTGGGGTGCTCGGCCCACAGAATGCAGGGTAAGCATTACCCACCCTAAGCCTCAGCAATAAAGGAGGGAGTATCAGGAGAGGCTCCAGCCGGATCTCAGAAGATCTGAATTGGCAGAGAAGGAGCAAGGGGTGCATTTCTTCCGCGCCAGGGAGGCAAACCTACCCAAGGTTGCTGAGAGCCAGGATCAGTAGGTCTGTGGGCACAGAGCACAGACTCCCACCAAACTGGCACCTCTCCGGGCCATGGGCTCCTTCCCCACCCAGGCCTCTTTCCTCTCTCCTTCACCTGCCCTGTCTCAGGTAGGATGAGGTCATCTCATACCTGAGTTGGCCAGGAAATATCATTGGCCAATGCACGCCTCAACTTGCAGCGATTCCCCAACCTGACTGATCACCAGGATCCCTGTACAGATTTCCGACCCTGCTCTGACCCACTGGATCAGCATCGCCCAGGACAAGCCTGATCGTGGCAACGTTTTACAAGCTCATAGAGAGTTCTGGAGACCCAGTTCTGGGAAGCAGGAGACAGCCTGGGGGAGGAAGGGAAGGAGGGGTGGGCCCTCAGGAGACTGAAGGGAGAGAGGGGGCTGCTGCAGGGCCCTAGCCCCCTCATGGCAGCAGCCAGAACCATGGGCTTCAGGGCAGAGTGAAGAAAGAGGAGATCCCCAGTGAGCCAGGACAGAGGGGCGTACAGTCAGGCAAGCAGGCACCAGATCTGTGCTGGGCACTCAGACAAAAAGAACAGACAACACCAACACCGTGCAGTCAGGCCATGATGGGGTGCAGGGGGCCTGCGGGGGGGGGAGGGGGGCAACCTCTCAGGGAGTGAGCACATGTCTCCACTCCAGGCTCTGGCCCCTCCACTGCTTCCAGGATCTGGATGAATCTGTGAGAGCCAGATGGTAGGTGGTCCTCCCACTCCCCAGTGTTCCAGGCCCCCCTTCCCAGGATGGGCTCTATCACAACCTGTCACCCTGGTCTGTGCAACCAAGGGGTCCTCAGGACACCATGTGGCTAGATCAAGCTCTAGTACAGCCTCGGCTCAGAGCTGCCCCGGCTCCGTTCCCTCTGTTCTCCTCAACCTCGCCCCCACCCACACCACGTAAGGACTTGAAGGAGTATTGTCAGCCCCAGCGCTGCACCCTGCCCACCACCCCTAAACCGGAGCCCTTCAGGGTCCCTCCAGGCCAGGGCATGTGTCTCCTCCTTCCCCCCGGGCCGGTGCAGAAGAGGCACAGACTGATACCGCGCCACGGACAGAGTGTTCCTGCCACATTGTCTCCTTGCAGAAAGCACTGCCAGGTCATACTTTTGGGGCATGGGCGTGGCAGAGGAGGAGTCACAGGGGCTGGCTACTGCTGTCCCTGGCCTGGGACTGGACATCAGGCCAATCGTGTGCGTCCATCACATGAGGGTGGGTAAGGTGGCACCGAGGGCGTTTACAGACTGGTTCACTGATAGGGAGTGAAATAAATACTTTGTGCCGGAAGCGCGGGGGTGGGAGGGCGGGGAGGTGGATGAACTGTGAAGTCCCACAGCTGGGCTGCCCAATCCAGCCACAGGCCCACGTCCCCAGCAGCCTGGGTTGGCTTGGGAGGTGCCTAGACAAAAAAGTCCAACCACCAAAATCCCCCAAGGGGACCACAGGTCTCAGCCCCCAGTCACTCCCTCCTGTGGCCCTACCTGCCCAGGGCTGGGCTAAGCACTCCAGGAAAGGGTAGGGCTTTCCCTGTCTGGGCCCAGGACCACCCCCTAGGGACCCCCACCCCCAGCAGGCAGCCACTGCCCTCGGTCCAGCTCTCCACACTCGGCTTCTCTCCGCTCAGGCCTCCTGAGCCACCCACCCACTCACTTCGTGGGCAGGGGCTTTTCCCCCAACAGAGGGACGCAGTCCAGGGCTATCTCTGGCCCCGCACACACTGTGACCCCCTCCTCAGTCACCTCGACAGTAGGGGTGAGCCCCCAGGATCTGCAGGGAGAGAATCTGCAGAATCTAAGGACCTGGGGCGGGGCAGGGGGTGGGGCCCCTCTTCCCAGCATAACCCGGACAAGAGCTGAGTCACTGCTCCTTGGAGCCTCAGTGTCCCTATCCACACAATGGGGCACCTCTTCCTGACCCTCCCTGCTTCCTGGGACTGCCGTTCGGATAAATGAGATCACCGTCCACATGAGCCGTCCTCAACCCGGGACTGGTTCTTCTGGTTGTGGTTGGACGTGGGGCGGGGCCTGGTGGGCACAGGGCCTCCCCTGCCCTCTATCCGTCATTGTTGCTCAGGCACCCGGGAGATGCCAGCCTCTGAAGGAGCGGAGTCTGCACTCCCAGCCTGCTCTGGTCCTGACTCTGGACTCCAGCGAGTAGTCCCTGCCTTGGCTAGGAACTCACAGTCCTCAGCGCCCCCAGGTTCAGGGCCGGAAGGATCATTAGTTGAGGCTCCTCCCTCTCCTCAGTGATCACAGCCTTTGAGGTCCAGAGAAGGCCTGGGACCTGTCCCAAGTCCCACCACCACCTGCTCACCTCGTAGACCATGCTCTTCCCACCACCCTGCACGCTCCTCCCTGGCATCCACGAGTCCCAGGCTCTGCACCCTGCCGGGCCTCAGGGGCTCTAGCTGCTCCTACCCAGGCCCCACCTTCAGTGTCCAGGCACTAGGAGGGCGTTGGAAGGGCCCTGGTCTGATTCTGCAGCAGCAGACAGTCCCAGGCCTGTTAGTGAACTGAGGTGGGGGCACCCTTCCTCTCATTTCCTGAAGAAAACCTGGAAGGCCTGCCCCGACCAGTGGTTTCCAGATTTACTCAAAGGAAGACTTCCAGGTGGCGGGGCTCCTCCCCAACTGACTCATCGCCTGCCCCCAGAATGAAAGGGGCTGAAGCCCAGAGGATGCAGTCCTCCCCTTCCCCCCCCCCGCTTCCCCCACCGCCAGGCTGCCAGGGAGGGCCGTGCTGCTCCCCGCCCCATCCTGGCACTATCCCCAGCCCCCATCCTGAGCAGCAGCTGACCATTTGAGGAAACATCCCTGAGAGAGGCCCCACCCTTTCTCCCACACCTGCCTGGGGCCCTCCGCCTTCTCTAGAAGCATAGACTACAGTTCATATTCCTGGGGTGAGGCCATAGGAGTCCGCTGGGGTGCCCACAACCCCTTTCAGGGGTTTCCTGAGACTCACAAGGGAACATGGGCCCTAACCACCCAGTCTGCCTCCCCCACATTCCCTAGGCTCCTGCCTCTTCCAGGAGGATCCCGATTCCTGACCTGCCCAGCCCTGTCCCCCTCTTGGAGAAGGGCATGTCCCAGGGGACCTTGGGAGCAATTGACTGGATGCATCATCCTTTAGGACTCCAGCTCCCGCCGGACATCTCCTCAGCCATTTATGGATGAGAAAATGAAGCTCAGTGAGGCAAAGCCACTGCCCAAGGGCACGGACCTACTTATAGGGCAAGAAGAGGCCACTAAGACCTCCCCCAGGTATGCTGGCCCAACCCTGGGTCTGGCACTCCCTGGACCACCCTCCCAAGGACCACTGACCCTTCTGAGATGCAAAGTGCCCCCCTCCCCCAGGCTCTGCCCAGACCTACTCTCTACCCTGATTCTAGACAACCCTTGACCTCCAAGTCAACAACAGTTGGTGTCCACGGACTCTTCCCCCAGCTCCCCCATTGCTCACTAGGGCCCACCTCATTGGCCACAATCAGGACGCATTCCATATGAGTCAACAAGCTTTATTGGTCAGGCAAGGGATTATGGGAAAGGGACTAAGCCAGGAGCTGAGGCCGGGGAATCCAGAGGCTACAGGGTCAGTGGGGGAGCCTGGGAGGCTTGCCAGGAGGAGCAGAGTTCTCAGCGGGTGGTCTGGTGGACCTGCTCACGGGAGGAGATGACCTTGCCATCCTGGACCTCTTCCACAATGGTGCGCACCTGGCGCGTGGTCACGGCTGCAGGAGACAGACACTCGGAGGTGGGCAGGGGCCGAGAAACCCTGGCTCAGCCCCCAGTCCCCTGAGTGGAGCTAGCTCTCCCCGCCACAGCCATTTGCTGTTCCTGCCTCTGCTCACCTCTCAATATCACATCCAGACACGCATCCCTCCTGCTCTTGCCACTCCCTGTCCCGTCCCTTCCCTATGCTAGTGCCCCTGTATGAGTCCAGCCTCCCAGATGGGAGGTTTGATCCCGACCCACTGTGTCCTTCTGCAAGACTGGGCGCTACTCAATGGGGTCTATCTCCATTTCTCTGCAGTCTCCAGGGCATGGACTTTTCTCCTATCTCCCTCATCACCAGACTGGGATCTCCAAGACAAGAACCAGGTCCACATCACCCCCATTAGACTAGATACCTGGACCAGGATCTTATCTTCCCCATCACACTAGGATCTAGAGGGCAAGGACCACGTCCCTTTCTCCCTTCAGACTAGAGATCCCAGAGTCAGGACTGCTCATCTGTAGGGTCTCAAGAACAAAGACCATGAGATCATGTCCCTAAGCT
Organism: Cryptoprocta ferox; assembly: GCA_028646485.1. NCBI lineage: Eukaryota > Metazoa > Chordata > Mammalia > Carnivora > Eupleridae > Cryptoprocta > Cryptoprocta ferox. The sequence goes on from CM053565.1 coordinate 37,296,924, forward strand.
TCCCATAAGAGGAGAGTCTCCAGGGCTAGGACCACGTCTCCCCCAATCAAACTAGGATCTCTAGAGTAAGGACCATCTCTCTGCCCTGCCGCCATCAGACTAGTGTCGCCATCATCTGATTCCCTTGAGCATCAACCCTGAGCCCTAACAGGTCTCTTCCTCCCCACCCCACTAAGGATCAGCCATCATTTCCTGGAGCTCCTAGGGACCCTTCCCAGCAATGAGCAGATGGACTGCCTGCCCCATGTACCCCCACCCTCAGCTACCAAGATCCTTACGTTCTTTGGGCTTGTACTGAGTCAGGCTGGAAAAAAAAAAAAGAGAGAGAGAGAGAGAGAGAGGAGATTAGATTTGGGTCTGAGAGCTCCACCCCGACTCCAGGCCCCCAGCCGGGACCCCTTCCCCCACTCACTGGGCATCCTCGCCCTCCAGCAGGCGGCGGTAGGTGGCGATCTCCTGCTCCAGCCTCGTCTTCACGTCCAGCAGGATCTTGTATTCCTGGTTCTGCTGCTCCATCTCGCAGCGCAGCTGGGCCAGCTGCTCCTCCACACTGCCGATCAGCCCCTGGATCTGGGCCAGTTGCACGCAGTAGCGGTTCTCTGTCTCAGCCAGGCTGCCTTCCAGGGATGCTTTCTGCAGGAGGGCGGGAGGATCGGGGGTCAGCAAGGGTGGTCCGTGCCCCCTCCAGTGTCCCAGGCACACCCCAGGCCTGGCAGCTCTCCTACCATGCTGAGCTGGGACTGCAGCTCGATCTCCAAGGCCTGCACGGTGCGCCGGAGCTCGGAGATCTCACTCTTGCCGCTCTGCACCAGCTCGCTGTTGGTGGCCACCTCGCGGTTCAGCTCCTCTGTCTGCAGACAGGACATGGGATAGTGCAGCGTGAGCTCGGGATCCCTTCTCCAAGTCAGACGACTTGGCCTCCATATGCTCAGCCCAGGGCCCATTCTGTGCCCAAATATAGGCACCTGGGGCTCTCCCCACTCCCCGTAACACCCCTGGCCATGGTCACCTTCCTGATCTCCCCTGGGCCTCTCAGCCTCCTCCCAAACCTAACTGTGGGAGCAGCGCCTTCTCACCAACATCCCACTTTCCAAAGCCCAGAAACCTTTGAAATGACATGAAGCTTTATCTTTACTCCCTCCAAGTAGAAGGCAGAAGCATAGGCAACTTGAGGACCAGCCAGGACAGAAATCAGTCCCCTGGTGCCATTTCCCGACCTCTTGGAGAGCTGAAAGCCCCAGGGTCTGTACCCTCTGACTTTATTCCCAGTTTTAACCAAGCTCCTGGCCCATTGATGCAATGGGTGACCCTGATCCCGTGGGGTCCATGTGGCTCACTGAGGATAGGGCACCCCCCAGATGCCAGGTACTGGGCATCAGTCAGGATTCAGTCCTTGCCCCCATCCCCTGGCAGAGGCCTCTGGCCCGCAGCAGCCCCCACCTTGCTGAAGAACCAGTCCTCGGCATCCTTGCGGTTCTTCTCTGCCATCTTCTCGTACTGGTCGCGCATCTCAGACAGGATGCGGCTCAGGTCCACGCCAGGGGCAGCGTCCATCTCCACATTGATCTCACCACCCACCTGGCCTCGCAGGGCATTCATCTCCTGTGGGGGAGGGGAGTATGGGTGTGGGCACTTGGACCTGTCCTGCTCTCTTACTCTCCAGAGCCCTCCTTCATTCTGCCTAACCTCTACCCCCTGCCCCTCCTCTTGACTCTTGTTCACCTGCTCTGCATGGGCTCTGCCTCCACCATCAGACTGGAGGTTCCCTGAGGACAGATTCTATGTCTCCCCCATTAGACTGAGGGCTCTCCAAAGATAAAATCTAATTCTTAGGCCTGTACACCTAAAACATCCCCCTGAACTCCCAAACTTCCACATAGTGTCCAGGTTCAAGGGTTTGGGCTGGAACAAGAAGACCTCCTCACTGACCCCTTGTCCTCTTGGGGGAGGCCAGGATGGGCAGAAGAGGCCTCTGCAGACCCTAGGAGCATCCCCAGATTCAGGGAAACAAGGTGGTACATGGAAGGGACTACCCTGCCTGGGGATCAGGGCCCCACAAACAGGGCTGTAAGGTGACCAGCCCCGGAGCACCTGCTCTGTGCTCTTCCCACGGTCCCAGGCTTGGGGCAGCCCCAGAGCCCCCACCCCCCACCCCCTCCGCAGCCTTTTTGACCTGCTGCCCCTCCACCTCACCTCCTCATGGTTCTTCCGCAGATAGGCCAGCTCCTCCTTGAGGTTCTCGATCTGCATCTCCAGGTCGGCTCTGGCCAGGGTCAGCTCGTCCAGCACCCTGCGCAGGCCATTGGTGTCTGCCTCCACGCTCACCCGCAGGGCCTGCTCCGTCTCAAACCTGCAAAAGGAACTAGGGACTTAGTCCCAATGCTTGGACATGCAGATCCAGGTCCTGACCAGCATCCGGCCCCTGCTTGTGAGGGATGATGGAGGTGGGGGAATGGAGCAGAAGCAAAATGCAGCCCCAGGGCCCTGGGACCAAGCAGGGCAAAGCCCCACCCCCACCGGGCTTCCAGCTTCTATCTTCTCTCCCTCCTGCCTCCCCTCCCTCTCTGTGCCTAAGCCCAGTGACCTTGAGAATTTGCTGCATTTGCCACATCCATGACTAAGAGGCAGACTCTCCCACCCCCAGTTCCTGGTCCTTGCCACAGCAACTGTGGCCCTGGGGCGGGGAGGGGGCCCCGGTTCCTGCCAGCGCACTGGCTGGGGCTCACTTGGTGCGGAAGTCATCAGCAGCTAGGCGGGCATTGTCGATCTGCAGCAGGATGTTGGCATTGTCCACGGTGGCCGTGAGGATCTGGGGAGACGGGAAGTGGAAAAGTGGTTGGTAGGGAATAGCTCAGCCCACACCAGGGTTATGAGATGGATCTTCCTGTCTGGAGGCCAGGATGTGGTTACCTTCTCCAGGAAGGCTTCCTTCCTGCCCAGCCCCTCACCTTTACCGGGCAGTAATTGTTGGCAGAGGCAGGGCCAGCAGGAGTCTTATGCCCTGAAACTTGCCTCCTCTCCCCCATCCTAGACACCTCCCCCTACACGGACCCTCATGCCAGGCTCTGCCTTCAACCAGAGCAGGCAGCCAGCTGGGAGTGCCCAGCTGGGAAGAGAAGAATGGGGGAGGTCCCCCGGGGCAGAAGTTGTCCCAGAATCCCAGACAGAGCAACAGATGTGAACAATCCCCTCATTTTACATCTGGAGACATGGTGCCCCTGAGAGGCTCCCCCAAAAGGGACCCTCCAGGAAGCCCTCAGCAAAGAGTAGTTCCAAACCAGAAGTCATGACCCCTGCTGGGCCCTAACCCCAGCTCTGCCCTTGGATGTCTGCTGAACCCCATCCTTGAGGGGATAGTGGGAGGGATGGGGAAGCCAGAAAAATCCCCATATAAGCCATACAGCAGCCTTCCTGAGATCCCGCCCCCCGTCTCCACCTCCCCCTCCCATCAGGTGCCATCAGAAACTCAGTAGACCCCTCGCCCCGCCATTGCCCCAAATCCCCCTCTTGCTTCAAGAAGAGAGATACCCACGTATCTGGCAGCCCGTGGGCGCAGCCTCTACGTGCATCCACTCATCCTGCCCTACAATTACATGAGGTGGTGGCGACAAGCTCTGTGGGGAGGAAACCGAGGCTCCAAGGAGCTCCATGAGGTTTGCTGGTCCCGGGCCCAGGCTGCTGCCCCCCAAAAAGGGGAATGTGGGCCACACAGTGGCTCCAAGGTGGGCTACCAGACGCCAAGCCAGAGCCAAGCTGTCCTCGGCTCCCTGAGAGCCTGTGGCAGCCCCCCAGGCTGACTTCAGGCCTTGGTAGGAGACAAGAGGAGGAGAAGTCATGCCCCCCACAGGCCCTGTCCCACCAGCAGGCCCTACCTTGTTCTTCAGGTCCTCGATGGTCTGGTAGTAGTGGCTATAGTCTCGGGCGGGCCCCGGGGCCTGCTTCTGGTACCAGTCTCGGATCTTCACCTCCAGCTCAGTGTTGGCCTCCTCCAGGGCACGCACCTTGTCCAGGTAGGAGGCCAGCCGGTCGTTGAGATTCTGCATGGTGGCCTTCTCCCCGCCGGCCAGCAGCCCGTCAACGGCCCCAAAGCTGCCGCCATAGCCACCACCAGAGCCGAAGCTGTAGCAGCTAGAATAGCTGCTGCCCCCGAGGGCACTGGCCAGGCCCCCCGCAGACCCCAGCCTGCAGGAGCCGGCGCCCAGGCCTCCAGAGAGCCGGCACGAGGTGCGGGATGAGCCGCCCCCCAGGCCAGAGGAGCCCTTAATGGAGCTGGAGGAGGTGAACTGGCGGATGGTGGTGGTCATGGTGGCAGCAGCGGGCGGCAGGAAGGCACAGAGCAAGAGGGCGAGAGAGGAGAGAGGTCCAGGGTGCGTGTGGCTGGCTGCCGGGACTCGCCCGCTGCCTTTATAGGCCGGCAAGTGGGCGTAGCGATTACAACAGGCTCGCTCCTCTGTTTCCATTCCCCTGAGCTTTCATCACTACTGGCTGCCTGCCAGCTCCCAGGTGGCTGCCGGCCCCCCTCCCCTCCCACCATCGGGGCTTTGCCTCCCTTCTCTGAACCCCCGTGCTGGGCGTCTGCATGCGCAAGTGCGTGTCTCTGGTCTCAGGCCTGTCACCTGTGATTCAGGCAGGCCCTCCAGCTATGCTTTCCCATGACCTAATACGGAGAAGAGGAGAAGCAGGACGTCACCGTCCCCGGGCCCTCCCAGGCAGCTGCCACCCCAGCCCAGCCCACCGGGGCCCCTGTGTCCGGTAGGGAAACCAGTTGGGGAACCCAGCAGCCCCCAGCCTGAGTCTGGTCTCCTTCGCATGCCACACCACACACAGTCCTGGCCCTGGGCCGGGTGCTGGGGAGACGGTGAGGACCAAGACCCTGTCCCACCTTGGACACTGGACCTAAGCCCCCTAGGCTCACCACACAACACAGCGACGCTCAGGCTACCACCCCATTTTACAGATAAGGAAACTGGGGCTTCGAGACAGATAGTGTCCCACTGGCCCATCCGATGCAGAACTGGGCTGGCTGGGCTCCTGTTTCCTTCATCCCCAGGATGCCCCAGAGCCCAACATCCCCGCAGACCCCAGCACACTGCCTCGCCCTCTGCAGAGCCCTGGCTCCAGGGAAACACTCCAGGAGCTGTGAGTCCTTCTGGCCTGTTTTCTGACACTGCCCCTTCCCTGGAAATCCCGGGGGCCCAGCCTGCCCCTCTAACCTTTCCCCACCTCCCTCCTGGGCCGGGGTGGGCAAGGAGGAGCTTAAGGAGCCAGGAATGTGGCGGCCGGCAGGGGAGACCATCCTTGGGAAAGGACGGCCGTGCCCCCTGGCCACTCTCCTTATTCCTCCTGTACCCAAAGAAGCCTCAGGGTGAGATGAGGGGCATAGACCTCAAGTGCCAGCCAGATGGAAATATAAAGGACACTGCCTAAGGGTCTTCCTGAGACCAGCCACTCCCCTCCCCACCCCGAAGCCTCCCCCGGAGGCCCATCCCAGTCCCCTCATGGGGCCCCGACACACCCTGCCCACCAACCCCAGCCTCGCCCTGGGTCCCGGGGTCCCGACAGGCCTGCTGGATGGAATGTGGCCATGTCTCAGACTGCCGATGGCTTCCACTTCCCAGACAGGCCCAGACAGCCCCTGCCAGCAGCTGAGAGAGATTCCCCAACAGCCCGGCAGCTGCCAAGCCACCAAAGCAAACAGGACACCCCCCACGCTCACACACACAGCGGCCACCCCGCCCCACATACTCCCCGAGCTGGGCCAAGCTGGTTTCCTGGGCTGGCCGTACCACCACTGCTCCCCTCTCACCCATCAACACCTTGGACCATGCCTTTGAAAAGCCCCCTGCCCACCCCCTCTCCCTCTGATCTTGAACCCAGACCTGCCCCAGGCTGAGTCAGGGAGTTCCCTGTAAGAGGTGTGGTTCCCCAGAAAGTCTATGGGCCCCTCCTGAGGACCAGCCCATGGAGACCCAAGGGCTGATTCTTAGAAACTTTCCCAGCTCAACGGGCTCTCCCATCCCTTTGCCCTCAACCTCCTGCCATCTTCCCTGTGGCCTCCCGGGAGCCCCCAGGCCTGGATGAGGTGGACAGAACAGGTTTGCAGGTGACAAGTGCCACCCAAACACTCAACGAACTATCCTCCTCCCCCAGTCCCTTAGCACACACTGCCCCAAGCCAATGACCAGACCAGATCACACGAGGCAATGAACTTCAGGCAAAGCTTTAATAGCAGACACTGGGGCCATTCTAGGAGGACCCTTAGAGAGGAGCTGCAGGAAACAGATACAGAAAGGCAACAGCTCTTGGCTGGTAGCCCAGATGGGCACTGGGTGCGGCACTAGCATGCTGGGAGCCTGAGGTGATGGCTGCCCTATGACCCTCGAGGCTGGGCTGTCACAGGTGGAAAGGGGCCTCAGTGGGTGGAGCGGTGGACCTGCTCTCGGGAGGAGACCACCTTGCCGTCCTGGACTTCCTCCATGATGGTGCGCACCTGGCGGGTGGTCACTGTGGCTGCGGGCGGTGGAGGGAGGGGGCACAAGACATCTCAGGCCGGAGCCCCTCCCCCAGTACAGAAGGGTCCCCGGCCTCTCCCCACTCCCTTCGGGCCAGACGGGGCAGGCTCTTACCTTCCCGGGTGGGTTGTGAGATCAGGGAAGAGGAGTACTGGGTGGCCAGGCTGCGAGGAGGGAGAGGGGGGACCTGTCAGTGCAGGGGTGCAGGCCAGGAGCCCGGCCCCGTGGAGAAGGAGCAGCTGGGGAGGACTGGGGCGAGGAAAGAAAGGTCCCAGCAAACCAGAGAGAAATCACAGCTGAGAATACCACAAGGGTCAAGGGGCACAGGCCCGCGGGCAGGACTAAAGAAGGAGGACACCCCAACAGAAGGCCCAGAAGCACTTTGTGGCTAACCAGGGATTTACAAGGAGAAGCTGAGCAAGTGGTTTTTCCATATCCCAAAGGGCCCAACAAACAGACTCTATGAAAGCAGGAGAGACAGTGGTTAGACTATGGGTGGACTTCGCTATCATCAGGGAGCAAAAAGCTGGAATGTGTGACTTAGCATGGAGATTCCAGGACATTCTCAGCCCCTTTACACTGGGGCCCTGACGTACCCTCCCAGCTCCAAACCAGATCACCACCCACCCAGCTCCTTATCCCGTCCCGGGTAATGGCGTCACCGGCCAGTCATCAGAACCAGAAACCCGGGGTCATCGTCCTCCGCTCCTTCATGTGCTCACTCAACACATATTGCATCCCGCCAGCGCGCCACGCTCGCCCCCACGTCCAGGCATCCAGCCCTGCTCTTTCTAACTACAACACATCCTCTTCACGCACCGTCTGCCTCTCCCTGCCCTCCACCCCCGCCTCACAGTAGGGCTTCTCTGGCCAGAACCCCCGCTCCAGCCTCCTGACTGACAGGTCTCCCTGACCCCACCGGGACCCCTCTGACGCATTTCTCCCCCGGCAGCCAGAGTGAACGTTCTAAGACATCTCGATGATAGCACCTCTCCTCTGTGCAAAATCCCTCCGGGGCTCCCTGTGTCCCACACCATCTGGTCCAGACGCTTTCGTCTGGCCTTCAATGTTCCGCACAGCGCGACCCCAGCCCGTGTCTGCAGTGTCACCTCCTGCAAACCTGTGCACCTCGTCATCACAAACGTCCCTGCCTGGATGCAGCGGCCCCTGACGGACCCATGGGTGTGCCCCAGGGCCCCCACTCACTGGGCGTCCTCGCCCTCCAGCAGGCGGCGGTAGGTGGCGATCTCCTGCTCCAGCCGCGTCTTCACGTCCAGCAGCACCTGGTACTCGTTGTTCTGACGCTCCATGTCACAGCGGAGCTCACACAGCTGCTGCTCGATGCTACTGATGAGCCCCTGCAACTGGGCCAGCTGGGCCCCATAGCGGGCCTCGGTCTCCGCCAGGCTGCCCTCCAGTGATGCTTTCTGCGGGCGAAGTACAGGTGACTGGGTGAGACCGAGCTGGGACCCTTCTCCTGGGCCAGCACCCAGAAGGGGGATGCATCCGTGTGGGTCTGTGGGTGCTGCCAGCGCCATGGGGCAGTAACAGGGGCAGAGAGGGACCCGTGTGAAGTGACGGGCTGGGTGGGGAATTCGAGTCCTCCGAGAGGCAGTCTACGAGGCTGGGCCCACCCTAGGGTGACAGGTACAGGCCAGTGAGGGGGTCGGAGACCTTACCATGCTGAGCTGGGACTGCAGCTCGATCTCCAGATTCTGCACGGAGCGGCGGAGCTCCGTGATCTCGGTCCTGCTGCTCTGCAGGGCCTCCGTGTTGGTGGCCACCTCACGGTTCAGCTCCTCCGTCTGGAAGGCAGGGTGCGCCGCAGGGGCTTGAGAAGGCTTGCAGAGGTGGGGCAGGGGACAGGGTCCACCCCCGAGCCCTGACCTCCCCGGCCTGCTCCCCCAGCCCCCCGCCCCCGGCTCTGTGGAGCTGCCAGCACACCCGCACACAGACACCCTCTGGGCCCGCCCTGGGACTTAGGGGATGCACCGTGCTTTGCATTCGATAGTCCTACTGAGCACTGCTCAAAGACGGGCACTAGCTTTTCTTCTCTTTGTGCCTGTTACGGTCCTGGGTGCTGTGGCTGCTCCATGTGTGTTTACTAAGGGCATGAGGTATTCATCCAAACACACACATACCCACAAATATGCTGGGAGAAGCCCTAGACAGGGATGACGGGACCTGGATCTGTTCCCCAGGTCGCACCGCGGCTTGTGTGAGCCCGAGGCCCCTCTGAGCCCCACAATCTGCATCTGGACATGAACAGTGGGTCCCGCTGGTTTGCAAAGGTGCTTCCAGCTGGGACAGCCTGTGGATCTGCAAGTTTCCCAGCCTATACTCAGGACCCAGCGCACGCATGGACACGTGTTCACACTTGCTCACGCAAGGCCACCCACCTTGCTGAAGAACCAGTCCTCGGCGTCCTTGCGGTTCTTCTCTGCCATCTTCTCGTACTGGTCGCGCATCTCGTTCAGGATGCGGCTCAGGTCCACGCCGGGGGCGGCGTCCATCTCCACACTGACGTCCCCGCCCACCTGGCCTCTCAGAGCGTTCATTTCCTGGGCAAGAGGAGAGTAGGAGCTCGACGGGGCCATCCCGGGGAGAGACCCGGGGCTGGCCTTCTCTCCCTCAGGGAAATGGGTACCGATGGCAGACAGTCACAGACAGACAGCCCAACGGCTCCTCCCCTTGAAGATGGAGGCGGATGTGATCGCGTCTCGAACGTGCGGGACTGCGAATATGGACCATCTCTCCCAACACTCACTCAGAGATGGACTCTGCCGGTTCCGATGTGTGTGGGGTGAGGAGAGATGGCAACTCCCCAACCCGTTGTGGGATGAGCCGGGACAGCCTCACTCATCGCCCTGACCGCCTGCCTCGTCCCCTGCCCCCAACCGTGGAGCCAGCACTCACTAGGGGATGTTCATCTCCTGGGGGGACACAGTCTGTATGACCAGCCTCAAAACCAAGTGGAGACGCTTTCTGGGCTCCTGCTACTCGAAGATTAGACACCCCTAGCGTGGGCCAGCCCAGAGGTCCGCTAAGAAGGAAGCTGGAGGCTCATTGGTTTCCCTGCAGGGTCTGGGATCCTCACCCTTGGGTTGAGCCTTAGGGTCCCTAGGACTCCTAGACTCTCTGAAGAAAGGGAGGTGGGAGAGGTGACAAAGTGCTGGCGTCAGACCTGGGTGTGGATATGGGTCAGACAGACCTGTGCAGCTTTGGATAAATGCCTTCACCTCTCTGAGCCTCAGTCTCTTCACCAGTGAAGGAAGGCAAGAGTACCCTTCTCCTGCGCCACTGTCAGTGTCAGCTGAGATAATTGCTGTGAATCACTTGTAATGTGCTGAGCAGATTCTGGTTGTTGTTATGACTATCACTATTACAATTAATTAGAGTAATTAGCATGCATGTTCTTAGACTGATTTGCTCATCAGATAGTTAACTGCCACTACTCAATAGGCCGTGCCTCGAGGGACAAGGGAAGTATCTGTGGGGGGTGAGGGTCTTCCAGGCGTCATGCAGGGGCCCCCTGAGGGTCTCCCAGGTTCAGGGCCAGGCTTCCCACCGTAGACGAGAACTAGACTGAGAGCATGGCCTGGGCCCAGGGAGATTTGGGAGCCCCAGGCTTGCTTGTTCCCAGGTGAGTTTCTCCGACATTTCCGGGCCAGCCTCACCTCCTCGTGGTTCTTCCGCAGGTAGGCCAGCTCCTCCTTGAGGTTCTCGATCTGCATCTCCAGGTCGGCTCTGGCCAGGGTCAGCTCGTCCAGCACCCTGCGCAGGCCGTTGGTGTCGGCCTCCACGCTCATGCGCAGGTTCAGCTCAGTCTCGTACCTGGAAAGGGCGGAAGCATGAGCCAAGGAGCGTCCCAGGACGCCCCCATGTACGCACAGAGAGCTCAGGTGTGTGCAGAGCCAGGCCCAACGCCAGCCCCGGAGACAGCCCTGGAGGCCCAGGCTCACTTGGTGCGGAAGTCATCTGCTGCCAGTCGGGCATTGTCGATCTGCAGCACCAAGCTGGCGTTGTCGATGGTGGCCGCCAGGATCTGGGGGGCAAAGGGGGCTGAGTGAGCAAGCACTCTGGGAAGGCCCTGCAATGCCCTTCTTGCAGCCCTTCGGAGAGTGGGCCGGAGAGGAGAGATGAGGGCCCCCCCAATTGCCCCCTCGGGGCCCCCTGCAGGAGGGCCCACAGAGTGGCGGGGGGGCCCAGTGCCTGGGCAAACCATGAGGTCAGGAGAGACCCACAATATTCCTGTGGACCTCACCCTCTCTTCCCCAACTAAGATCACCTCGAGGCTCAGTTGCCCCCTCCTCCAGGAAGCCCTCCTGGACGCCCCGTGTGGATCCCTCCTTCCCGTCACACCTCCTTCCTGCCCATCTCCTTCACAACACTTCTCCCAACTGTGATTTTCTCCCACTACTTTTTTGGTCATTTCTTCCACTGGACTCTGAGCTCCAGGGGGCATGGCCATATCTGTATCATTCTCTTCAGAGTCCCTAGCCCTGGACAAAGCACCTGGCCCGGAGTCAGCCCCCAAGAAACATTCGTTTAATTAAGCAATTAATTAATTAATAAGATTACGACCAACCCCACCTCAAACCTCGAGCAAAATTTTCTCCTCCCACAGGGTCACCTGAGAGGTTGAAATGAGAGCAGGGAAGGGGCTCCAGAAGGAGCAGAAGGTCAGTTATTATTACTGCTGCTGTCACTGTTATCGTGAGAAATGCTGAGAGTCCCTACTCCTGAGCCACATGGGCTGAAGGAGAGGGAGGCCCCTAAATCTGCCCGGAAGGAGGAGAAAGGAGGTCTCAGTGGAGGTGGCAGATGAGCTGGGAAGAATCTGGAAGTTTCTAAGACTGAGGGCTGATGTGCAGAAGATGCCAGAGGAGGCAGCCTCAGCAGCCAAAAGTAGCTCCAATAACCTCACTCTGGGCCTCAGAGTCCCCTTCTGGGTCTCGTGAAGTGACCCTGGGTCTCTGTTTCCGGAGCAAGCCCAAGGGCCAATTTGTTACCCATCCCTGGCCTCAGTGGCCTACAGGCCTGCCTCCGACCCCCCTCCCTGCTCAGGAGGCTGATTGGGCCTAGCAAGGGGCCCCTGTGAAAACCCAGAGGGGAGCAGTGACTCAGAGGGGCGGAGGCCTGACCGCTCGCGCACACGGGGTTGCGGTGAGGAGCTGGCTGACCCTGAAGCTTGGAACGCTGACTCACCAGGGCTCCCCTGGGTTCCCTGCTGCTCACACCAAGCCCCATATCTGATCTGGCGCTCTCAGTAGTCCTGCTTCCAGGGGGCAACTGCAGGAGTTCCCTTCCTGGCCGAGGTCCCGGGCAGGAGCAGGCAAAGCCCCTCACAGGGAGCACCAGACCTGGTTCTCCACCAGAAAAGAGCAGGCCCCAGCCTGGCCTCCCCTAAACATCTCCGCACATCTTTTAGCTCTCACCTGCCTCAGGATGGGTGGGGGGGAGGGCTGCAGCACCAAAGGGCCTTCAGGGGCAGGTCCCCTGCAGAAGACCCAGGCACCACGTTCACAGAATGCCAAGGCCATGCTCTTAGAGGTCACGACCCCACGAGCATGTGGGGATGTGCTGTGTTCTCCTTCAGACTCACTTAATCCCTTCCCTTGGGAGCTTTCGGTCTGAGCAGGAACACATAGCTCCTTCCCTCAGGGACCCCCAGAGCAACCCTCCAAGGTCATGCCAGACTCCATGAAATCAGCACAGTGAACAGGGCACAGGCTGAAGCTCAAAGCTTCGAAGGGACCCCAAGATCTGGGGATAAAAGGCAAGTGTCATTCCGGAGGGCTGCCAGGAGGAGGTGAGACAGGCAGAGGGCTAGACCCAGAGAGGAATGGAATAGTGAGGAGACCCCCCAGCCACGTCTCCCAGCAGACACACCAAACTCACCCGCCTCTGTGCCTTCGCCCCCGCTGTCCCCTATAGCTGGCCTGCCCTCTCCTGCCTTCAAGGTTCTGAAGCCTTCCCCCCCCACTCCTCCATCACTCACGCCAAATGCATCTCCCCCACAAAGAGAGAACTCCAGTCTCCCTAATGGGGTGCCTCCCCCCTAGGCCTGGGACCTGGGACTGGCACAGGGCTGGGTTCCAGAGCAAGTGAGAGAGTAAAGGCATAAAGGGACGAACGATGAACGATGGAGACCCAGGGCAGAGAAGAAAGGCTGGGAAAGGTCCAAAGTTGGGAGGGAGGGAGTCAGAAGCAGGTGGTAAGGACACAGGGCAGAGGCCAGGGAGCTGGCCCGCCCACACACCTTGCCCCGCAGGTCCTCGATGGTCTTGAAGTAGTGGCTGTAGTCGCGGGCGGGCCCCGGCCCCTGCTTCTGGTACCAGTCGCGGATCTTCACCTCCAGGTCGGCGTTGGCCTCCTCCAGGGCGCGCACCTTGTCCAGGTAGGAGGCCAGCCGGTCGTTGAGGTTCTGCATGGTCTCCTTCTCGCTGCCCCCCAGCAGGGCGTCCGCGGCCCCGAAGCTGGAGCCGAAGCCTGCACCGAGGCTGGAGCCGAAGCCCCCGCCCAGGCTGCAGGTGTAGCCCCCGCCGTAGCCGCCCCCCAAGCCGGCCGAGAAGCGAGATGAGGTGACCGACATGTTGCCACAGCTGCCGGCTCCCAGGAGGCTGGGGGCCCGGCAGGCGCCCCCAACACGAACCGAGGACACCCGAGAGAAACCCCCGCCCGGCGCACATAGGCCCTTGACGGAGCCGGAGGTTGAGAACTGGCGGATGCTGGTAGTGGTAGCAGCCATGGTGTCCACAGGTCAGGAGCAGGGTCTGGTCTGGACGGAGACCCCAGGCAGCCTTTTATAGCCAGGCTAAAACGGGGCCGGGCCCCCAGCCCTTGAAGTCAGAGCCAAAACCCCAGCCGTGTAATTTATTTCTGCCCCAGCCGCCCAGGGCCTGGGGCTCAGGCCAGACGTGCTGAGTGCATCCCCCGGGCCCCATCTGCTGCCCGTGCCTGGCCTGGGCAGGTGGCCTCTTAGCAGCCCATTGTCTGTTCGGAAACAAAGGTGGCGTTGGAGCCGCAGCCCCAGGGTAGGGTGAACCTCCATCCTCAGCCACAATTAGGCAGCTGAGCTCATTCTTGGGGGCAGTCCGGAGAACCCAGCCCTGGGAGCCAGACAGGGCCTGGAACAAGGTTCCACAGGCCTGGAGCCCGGAGGCTGGTCTGGCCCCCCAGCCAGCATTCCTGAGCCCTGGGGAGAGGGTGGAGAGATTTGGGAGGACGTCTTCTCCCAAGTACAAAGTGGGCCTGAGGCAGCCCCCCGCCCCAGGCTGAGGGGAGAGAATCAGCCTCTACCTGAGGAACGCCCCCAGCTGATCAGTCCAGGTCTGTGGGAGGGGACACAGCCCCTGGCCTGGGGGATCGGGATCTGAGGGGAATAGACACTGCCACTGGCCTGAGGAAGCTTCGGATCTGAGGTTCACAGGAAGTCACTTCACAAGCCTGTTTCCTCATTGGTAAAATGGGGGTAATTCCTGCCGCCCGCGGTCTTTGAGGGAATCTGGAGAGATGGTGGCATCAGTGAGGCCAGGGGTGGGGTCAGGGGTCTGAGAGCAGAGGGAGAAAAATGAAGCAGAGAGTTAGGGTAACCACTCCCGCTCATCCCCCCACCCACCCCACCCAGGCGCAAAGGAAAGCCACTCTGGAAGGGCCCCCTGGAGGAGGCGAAGCTGGATCCGTCTATGCAGCTGGGTGCGTCCGCGAGCGCTGCACCCAGGGGAAGGGCCGCCCCGGCGAGCGAGCAGAGCCATCCCACATCCTGGCAGCTGGCACCTCCCACCGCCCAACAAGAGATTACAGCCTAATCTCCTCGGCGCTAATGATTTAGGAGCTGCCAGGACACTGGCGTCTACACCGGGCCTGTCTGAATGGGAAGCTTCTGGGGGCGGCCAGGGCCTGAGGGACGGGCAGGTGAGGGCGAACCTGGCTCCCATGCGGGTGGCCTGGGCTCTCAGCCCACACACATGGGGACGCGGAGGGAGTCAGGTTTTCCATGCAGGCTGCAGCTCCTGGGCTGAGGTAGACTGCTGGAAGGACTTCCTGCTCAGAAAGTGGGTGGCCCCTCAGGCGAAGATGTCTCCTTGCTTGGGAAGTGGGGACAGCACAAGCTATCTGGGAGAGAAGGGATGAACCCCAGCCTAACCCTGCTCCGGCCCTGCCTCTGCGGTCTGGGGGTGCCCAGGGCTGCTAGAGGAGGATGGAGAGGGGGCTCAAAACCAAGCGAGGGAGCAAGGTCAGGCCACCGGTGTTCTCTCATGAGGTTAGACGTCAGGGAGGACTTCCTGGCAATCCAGGACGGTCTCTGGGGAGGACCTGGGGTCACCTGTGAGGGCCAGAGACAGGCCCTATCCCAGCCGATCACCCTGTCACAGAATGACACGCAGTGAGGACCCTCCCCATCCCTGCTGGAGCCACGCTCCCAGGACCCACCCCCCCAGGAGATGAGTGACTTCCTCCCTCCAGGCAGGCCCCACTGGGTTGTCTGCCTTCCACACTGAATCTGGGGCACATCCAGGGGCCATCAGTGCCTCTCCCTAGAGCCCCAGAGCCCAGCCCACCCCCTACCTCCAAAGCTCCCAGACCTCAGTCTTGAGGCCCAGCTTCTGGGGGCAGAGAGTTTACTAACCTTCCTTCCTCCCTCCAAAATCGCCAAGGCCTTGTCTACCATCACCACCATTCGACCCCCCTCAAGCTCCCCCACCCCTGACATCAGACGGCATGCCAAGGTCTGGGCTTGCTTCCCCACACTGGTGACTCCCAGGCCTTTTGCCTCTGCT
Source organism: Cryptoprocta ferox (assembly GCA_028646485.1). Taxonomy (NCBI): domain Eukaryota; kingdom Metazoa; phylum Chordata; class Mammalia; order Carnivora; family Eupleridae; genus Cryptoprocta; species Cryptoprocta ferox. The sequence continues at coordinate 37,312,219 of CM053565.1, forward strand.
CTTTGGAGACTCTACGGTCTGTGGATCCCCCTAGAGCACCCCAACCCAGAAGGGATTCACATGCTGAGGGATGGGCCCAGCCAGCCCGTCTCCCTGAGTGAAAGGGCAGAGGTAGACCCCAGGAAGGCTTCCCTGGCCCCCTGGAGTGCATGACTCTCCTTGGCCTAAGACCTAGACATTTCACTCACACAGCTCAGCCACGTCTTCCCAGCAGTGCTATGAGGAAACTGAGGCACATGGCACTCGAGTGGCGAGCACGCAGGCGGAGCAGGGCGGGGTGGCCCGGGATTAGCAGCAGAGCCGGGCCTGCGGCCAGGTCCCCAGCAGCTCCTGCTCTCCCTGAAAGGGGAGAGGAGGAAGGTCTGACAGGAGCCAGCCAGAGGGAGGGCTGCACAGAGGTCCTCTCGGCCATGACTCCTCCTGCCCGGGCCTGTCCTCCACCCCCGGCAGGGAGAGGCCCCTGGCAGCCGAACGGGCAGCACTGGGCTCGCAGCCCCCGCAGTCGGCAACAGCTTGGCCCACATGGAGGGTGAGAAGAAAAGGAGGAAGAGATCCAGCCCCAGAGGCTGCTGGGAGTCGAGCACAGTGGGGGAGGGGACCAGTGGACCCAGGGAATGACTGGGACAAGTCCCCTCGTCCCCCACTACCCTCACGCCAGCCCTAGGCTTGACTAACCCCACGGGCCCAGGGCCTCTTCGCCAGAGGTTGCTGACAAGCCAGCATGCTCAAGGGTGGAGTAGAGATAGGCCTTGCCTCAGATCTGAGTGGGACCAGGGTGTGGGGAGAGGGTCCCTGAAACCACACCCCCCGTGATGTTGATGGAAGGCTCAGAATGGAGAGTAACCTGGGAGGCCCCGGTATACAGTCTATGTTCAATAAATGCATATTAATAAGGAATGCAAAGGTGGCTCAGTCAGAAGAGTATGTAACTCTGATCTTGGGGTCATGAGTTCGAGCCCCAGGTGGGTGTCAAGATTCCTTAAATTAATAAATAAACTTAAAAAAATAGGTGCGTAGTAATACTGACAAAGGTCACGCCACATCTGCCCAGCTGCCCTTGGCTCCCCCAGGCTCCCCCAAGCATTAAGTGTCACCCCCTAGGACAGTGCCCGTGCTTCACCCCCACCCAGAACCCAGAGCCCAGCAGGTGCCTTCAAGTGCTTGTCGAATCGTTAGGGACATGGAGCCTGGGCCATGACTGGGATGGACACAGGAACCCAAATAGGAAACACATGGCCACCTACCCTCTCCATCAAGGAAAAGGGTCCAGATCAGGTGAGGTCGGGGAAGTGAGAGGTCCGGGAGTCCAAAGTGGGGGTGCACCCAGCCGGGACCTTGGCTTGGCTGATGAGCAGGGGACCCCATACCCTTCAGGGGTCCCAAAGACCTTCCCTCCACCTGCAGACACCTGCCACTGGGGTACCTGTCCACTCCTTTCCATACTCTACAGACATTGAGGCTTTGTCACCCCTCCTCTGGGGGAACCTTGCCTGGGATGGGATGGGCAGGGCCACCAAGGAGCTCACAGATCCCCCACCTGGCCAGCTTGTCCTCAGAAGTGCATACGCACCTAGCCACGCCTTTCTGGAATCCTCCTCTTCCTCTATTGTTTCCACAGCCTCAGTCCTGAGCCCCAAGGCCCCAGGACCACCCCCACCCAGATCCACCAACTGAGGGCTTTTGTCTAGCTCCAAAGGGAGCCCCACCCTCCACTCCCGGGGCTGTGGGAGATGTGGAACATTCGTGGGGCTCCTGAGAGTCTCCTCCCAGTTAAGAGAGTCAGAGGCAGGTGTCCCCCAGTGTCCCCTTACACACCAGGAGTCTCGGGGTGCTCTCTTGTCTCCCCAGGAACAAGCCACCTCCCTCTGACCTGTTTCCAGGAACCATCAGCCTGGGATGGCCCCGACACATGGGATACAGCACCCAGAGCACCTCACCCTTCCAGGCAGAGCCATCACAGCTGCCCGGGGCCCCTCCCCTAAAAGGACCCAAATGGGACCCAGGCAGGAAGACCAGGTCTGGGAGGGAGGGCGGGGCAGCAGTGGAAGTGGATGCAGAGGAAGTCTGGGGAGGGGAACCCAGGCCTGAGGGAGGCATGTGTGGGAACTCACTGCTTCCCACAGGCTAGAAGATTCCAGCCAGACAGGACCAACTTCTCTCCTCTGCCCTTCCCTCCTTCCTTCCCCTTTCCTCCCTTCCTCCCCACCCCTCCCCTTCTCCCTCCTTCTTTCCACTCCACCTTCCCTGGCCTGAGGGCAGCAGCCCAGGTAGGTTCCTCTTTCAGGCCTGGGGCTCACTCCACCACCCCACCTTGCCTGGCAAACTGGCTTGGGGACCCTAGGCCCCTGAAGGGGCTCCAGGCTCCTTCCTGCCTTCCAGACCCCATACTTCCAGGGCCCTCAGGCCCTGCCACACCTGCCCACTCTGCTCTTCACCTGAGAGGCCAGTCGCTCCCCGTTAACCCGCACCCATTTGTACCCGCTTTTCAATGTTCTAGAGTGATCGCCTCCAGGGGCAAGTGCAGCCCAGTCTCCTGGGGAGAGGCTTTATCTCTCCCCTCAGAGTAGACACTTCCTCACAGCGGCAGCTGTGTCTCGCCTGTCAGACAGGGAGCTCGCTTGGGGTGGGGGCTGTGTCTCCCCTCTGTGAGCCTGAGGAGGCTCTGAGCATAGCCTGCCTCCTTCTTCCTTCACCTACCACAGTCAGCAGGATGGCAGGGGGGGGGTGTCTCTTGGCTCTTTGTCTTGGTACTGACCACCCAGTCCACCACACCATGACCCTGACCAACAGGGAAGGAGGAGCAGTGGAGGGAGGAGCACGAAGATGGATGTTGAGGACTGGGGAGGGAGGATGGGGAAGGAGGACCACAGAGGAGGAGCAGGGAGGAGGAGGAGGACATGGCGGTCATGGAGGAGAAGAAGGAGGCCCAGGGGAGGGAGGAGGAGGGAAGGAGGACTAAGGGAGAGAAAAGCAGGGCAGGAGGAGCAGGAGAGAAAGGATTATGGATTGGCAGAGAGAAGGCAGGCAGGAGGAGGCAGAGGGGGCCTTCAATCCCACTCTTCCCAACTGAGGAGGTCCACATTGGAAAGGGAGGTCGCCTGTCCTTTCCAAGGGCAAAACAGGAGGACAGAGCAGGAGCACACCTGTGCAGAGGTCTGGGCTCCATGGAATACTCTGACCCCCCCCACCCCCCACCAACTCCTCCCATCAAGGCCTGCCTGGCTCTTGAAGGTGCCCCAACCTGCTGGCCGGAAGCCAGCTCCCTCTGTTAAACATCACAGCCCCCTTGTCCTGCAGCCTGGCCTCCGGCTCTGGGGGCCCTGGAGGCTTGTCATTTAACATCAGAGAGGAACCCTGTCATCAGGGAGGAACCACAGCTCCTAATCGGCAGACCCCCAGGGTCAGGTGCATATTATCTGTGATCAGAAGCCCAAGTCCAGGGGTGTCTGGGTGGCTCAGTCAGTTAAGTGTCCGACTCTTGGTTTCAGCTCAGGTCATAATCTCATGTTTCGTCGGTTCAAGCCCCTGGTCCAGCTCCATGCTGATAGTGTGGAGTCTGCTTGGGAATCTCTCTCCCCGCCCCCGGCCCCTCCCCACCAAAACTAAATAAATAAACATTAAAAAAAGAAGAAGGAGCCCAAGTCCAAGGGCCTGAGGTCAATGGAAACTCTGTAGCCTTTGGCAACTCACACCCCTTCTCTCAGCCTCAGCTCCCTCCCCCATCTGTCAAATGGGGCCACTGGACTTCCATGACAAATGCGTGAGGGAGGCTGAAACAAGACAGTTTGTCAAGGCAGCCGGCGCTGCGCCTTGTTCGTACCAGGGATCAGGTAAAGTTTCAATGACTCCAAAGTTGGATGGGTGAAACCTCCCGGCAGGGAGATGTAATCCATCCCTCCCTGTGCTAGGCAGAGTAACAAACCCCAAATACATTCACATCGTAGGCCCCAGAACCTGGGAATGTGCGCAGCACACGGTAAAGGGGCCTTTGCAGGTGTGGTTGAGAAACTTGCAATAGGGAGATGCTTCTGGATTATCTGGTTGAGCCACGATTAGCACAAGGGTCATTATAAAAGGGAGGCAGGAGGGTCAGAGTCAGAGGAGATGTGACAATAGGAGCAGCGGTCCAAGTGATGAGGCCGTGAGCCAGGAAACGGGGGCAGCCACCAACAGCCGAAAAAGGCAAGGAATAGGGAGCCTGGGTGCCTCAGTCAGTTAAGCTTCCAACTTCGGCTGAGGTCATGATCTCACAGTCTGTAGGCTCGAGCCCTGCATTGGGCTCTGTACTCACAGCTCAGAGCCTGGAGCCTGCTTCGGATTCTGTGTCTCTCTGACCCTCCCCCCGCTTATGCTCTGTCTCTCTCTCTCTCTCTCTCTCAAAAATAACATTTAAAAAAATTTTTTTAATTAAAAAAAAAGGGGCAAGGAACAGATTCTTCCCTAGAGCCTCCAGAAGGAGCACAGCCCTACCGACACCTCACAGAACCCATTTCCGACCTCTGACTTCCAGAACTGTGGGATAACAGATACGGTTCCTTTTTGTGGAAACCCCCCCCCCCCCAGGTTTTGGAAATTTGTTACAGCAGCACTGGGAAACTAATACACTCTCCCAGCCCACTGGAGCACCACGGAGTGCTAGCCACTCTCACTGATGCTAGAATTATTTGGAGGTGGACTTTTCTGGAATTAAAATCCTTTACAGCCAAAAGATGGCTTTCTGTTCATCTCTGGACCCAACACAAGGTCTAACTCAGCACTTTGTACACACAGTGGGTGCCCAGCTGATGCTTGCTGAGTGGACGCAGGCCATAAGAGCCCAAAGTTGGATTTCATTCAGCACGATTCATTGCATTCATTGTGTGGCAGTCAGCGGGCTGGGTGCTGAGAATTCAGTACTGAGTCAGCCAGCAAGCCCTGCCCTTAATGAGTGCAGGCCCGTGAGCGAGAGACATACAAACAGTCCGCCACAGCACAATGTTTTTTGTGCGGTGATAAAGGTATGTATGTACAAGCACCTTGGGAGGAGGAGGAGGAAGCGACTCATTCAGACGGGGCGCTGAAGACAGTTTCACGGGGAGGGACAAAAAGCTGGGTTTCGAAGCCGGGGCAGGGCTTTGCCAGGCAGAGAGGACAAGGGGAGGGATGGTCCAGGCACAGGTGGGGAATGCACCACGTGTGCTGGGGAACACCCAGAGGCCACAGCCGCCTCAGTATTTCCAGGAAGGTGCAATAAGAATGTTCAGGAAGATGCATCTCGTAAGGAAATGCCTTCATTCAGCTACTTTGACAGAGCACCTACTGGGTGAGGCACGTTGTCCCAGGTTCTGGCGATATGGTGATGAGCACAACAGACGACATCGTCGCTCATAGGGAACAGACCTAGCGAGAGAGATGGGCAACCATCAAATCAGAGAATGATATGTTCTCCAGGGAGACGCAAAAGAGATACGAGAGTTTCAGGGGGCCAAGGAGGGCCTCTTCTAGGTGACATTCAAGGAGGAAACTGAATTGAGGAAAGAGCCAGCCATGCACAGGAAGGGCATTCCCGGCCGAGGCAATAGCTAGTGCAGAAGCCCTGAGGCTGAACCAAGGTACACATCTTTAGGGACTAGAAGGAAAAAGTAGGGCCAGTGTGGCTATCATGGGGTGAGCAAAGGAGGGGGTGGAGCTACCTAAGGTCAAAAAGGGGCAGGACTGACCCTGCCGAGCAGTGGTTCTCATCCCAGAAACCCCAGAGCTGGGCCCGCTGGGCCTCATGAGAGACAGGTGGGCTGAGCGCCCAGTAGGCCACGGCAAGCTATGTCCTTGTCGGGTTTTGTTTGTTGGTTTTACGGCAAACTTCCCAGAGTCCTCGGCAAGCCGATGCGCATTGTGACTGTCCAAGGAGGGGATGAAATGCTAAGGGGGAGAGGCGTCGCGCTGGGTTCCGTGGAACCCACTTTGGGAATCTCTGGGCCAATTCATAGGGCGCGGAAGTGGCGAGAAATGGCTAAACAAAGGCTGGAAAGGGAAACCACATGAAAGACATGCGAAAAAGCTTGGACTTTATCCTGCAGCGCTAGAGAGTCTTCCAAGCTTTGCTGCGCTCTGTTGTATTTTTAATGCGTCTATTTAGAGAGACTGTAATTCTATAAAAGGGATAGTATCGATCCCGTGGATGCCTCAGTTTCCCAGTTAATCATATCTCTTGGAGAGCCACCTCATCCTGTTTAATGCATCATGACCATGAGCTGTAATGTATTTATTCCTGACCCTGCCAAGCACTTCTCCGGTCTCCAGAGTTCTTGCTTTTACCCACAACAGTGCAACAAGCCTCCAGGAACATACCACACGGTGAACGCCTCCATATATCTCTGTAGGACCAATCTTAGCAGTGGGATTACCCAGTTAAAGGGGAAGTCCAGGGACGCCGGGGTGGCTCGGTCTGTTGGGTGTGTGGCTCTTGATTTTGGCTCCGGTCATGATCTCACAGGCGGTGAGTTCGAGCCCCGCATCAGGCTCTGTGCTGGCAGTGGGGAGCCTGCTTGGGATTCTCTCTCTCTCTCTCTCTCTGCCCCTCCCCTACTCGCTCACTCTCTCTCTCTCTCAAAAGGAATAAATTAACTTTAAAAAATAAGTTTAAAAAAAAGGGAGGGGCGTCTGTGTGGCTCAGTCGGTTAAGCATCCAACTTCGGCTCAGGTCATGATCTCATGTCTCATGGGTTCGAGCCCCGCGTCGGGCTCTGTGCTGAGAGCTCAGAGCCTGCTTCAGATTCTGCGGCTCCCTCTCTCTCTGCCCCTCCCCCACTCACACTCTGTCTCTCAAAAATGAATAAACATTTTTAAAAAATTTAAGGGTAAATCCATTGTTCACTTTGATAGCTACTGCCAAATTCTCTTCCAGCGTGAACTGAAATGACAGAGAGAGAGTTTGCTTGAAGAACTCTAGTCTCCTCCATGATGGACGGTGGCAGGAGAAAGAAGGGACTAGAGTAACAGCACGTGGACCATTAGCACACCAGGCAATGGACACGCGGCACTTTGTTTCGATATTCTTCCTACTTTTCTGTATATTTCAAATTTTTCACAGTAAAACAAAAAGTGTCCTTGGGAAACTCTATACATTCTCACCTGCCCCACCAGCACCGGGTCTCACCAAGGTTGGAAGCTTTGTGTGGTGCTGTTGTTTTCTGAGTTTTGTCTTTTTGACGGTTGGAATCCCCCCACTTCACGCTCCCTTTCTTTCATCACAACTAAGAGTGGACACGCCCCCCTCCCCATGTTTCTTGGTCCCTCCTTATCCTTCTTTCTTATGAACCTACTGTTCCCATCCTTTACCTAGTTTTCCCATTGGGGTCTATTCCTTCCCAATTTGTGTGAGCTTTTGGCAAATATGGGAAGGAGGCCGTTGGCACATGGGTTACAAATGGGTTTCCCCAGTTGGCTATCGGTCTTTCAACTTTGTTGACAGTATCTCTTTCCAAACAGATGATCTCCCTCAGATCACAGTTGATCATTGTTTCTCAAATGCATCGAGGCACCAGGCACACTGCAGGGGCGGTGTGAAATCTGGACGGGGCGAGGGCCGGCGCTGGGGCTGAAGTGATGGCCCCGGGAGAGAGATGGTGACGGGGAGGACAGGACACAGTGGCCAACCGGGAGGCCTGAGCGGAGGAGGCAGCAAGGTGACTCAGCATTTTCTGGGTTGAACAGGTGGGCGGGTAATGATGCCACTGACTGGGACAGTCAGTCAGAGGGAAACGCAAGGAGGAAGAAAACAATCCTCTACTCTCAAAGCACTTACCACCCTATGTGGTCACACCTATTTACCTGTCTCCTCCTCTAGATGAGGGCAGAGACCCTCCCCTGCCTCCTTTTCTCAGTCCCCAGAAATGGAAAGCGCAGCTTGATAACTCTAGAACTTAACAAATGAATGACCGAGTGCAGAGTTTCTCTGACAGAGCAGAGGTGTCAGGAAGTGAAAGGAGCCATCCACAACTCAAGGGACTGTCTCTTCCATAATGCCTCCCTCCCAAGGACTTGATGGGGTTGGCCACACCTTGTTTGAGCCAGCCAGACCTGGCCCACCAACCCATGCCAAAAGACAAAGGGCTGCCAGTGGTCCTGAGAACTCTAGAATCCACAGTCTCCTTGGATAGGACAGGCTGAGGGGCCTCTCTGGACACCAAGCCAGGAAGTCCTCCACCTAGAGGTGAACAAGGGAAGCAGGAAACCAGTGAGGTCACTACAGAGACTGCAGAGGCAGAGCACTGGGGCTAGAACCTTGGAGAACCTTCTAGAAAGGCTGGCTGGCCCTGACAGACCCCAGTGGCCCAGGGGAAGACCTCCAGGGCAGATGAGGCCGGCCAGTCCCACTTCTGGGGGTGGTTTCAAGCCCACCACCTGGAGACACTGGTGAGGGGCTGGGAACCCTGGCAGTCCCTGATCAGGGAGCAGAGGGAGGGGAGAAAGAGCACACTATGGGGTTCCCACCTCATGAAGCCATCTCATCTCACCCTTACGCTTGGAACTCCCAAAGGAGAAGACACAATGCTTCCATCAGAACTCCAGGCCTTGCGCTTTCCAAGAACCTCCGGGATTAAACGCGGACTCCCTAGCGCGCTGGCTGGAGCCTCAAATCTGTGCCTGGAGCGCCCTCTGCTGGCCGCTCTGGGTCGCGCGCCTCTGCTCCGCCGTCCTCCACCTGCGCTTCACGCCCCTTCTCACCGTCTTCGGCTCCTGCGTCTCTAGTCCCCCGACCTCCCAGTGTGCATATCTGTGCCCAGGCGCGCCCCGGGCGCGTGGCACAGGGAGTGGGCACCCCCCCCCTCCGGGGTCTCTGCAGGCGCCCAGGCTGGGCCATTGTGTCCAGTCCCCTGCCCCTAGACCAATGGACACGAAATTCCTTTCTGCAGCCGACCTGTACATTACGTCCTGCCCATCTCTCCGTTCTCCATCTCAAAACACTCTGCCCTGAATCTGGCCCAAAGCCCTCGGCCCCACCCCCAGTTTAGGTGGTTCTACTATACCGCTTACCCCAAAGTCAGTATTCCTACCCAGCGTCCCCCAGCCCCGAGTGTGAGGGTCTCTAAGGTAGGCCACGCTCCACTCTCGCGCCCCCTACCTGCGGCCAGCTCCCTAGGGACAGCAGCCGTCCTTGGCTCGCCCTCATCCGAATACCCCACACGGAGTATGGCCCTTACTCCGTTCACAAAAGATGGAACGCGTCTACGTGCAAACCGTTGTGAATGCCCAGTGTGCATATCTGTGCCCAGGCGCGCCCCGGGCGCGTGGCACAGGGAGTGGGCACCCCCCCCCCCGGGGTCTCTGCAGGGGACCTGGGTGGGGCCGCTCCCCCCGCTGCTGGCTGGCTCAGAGCGGGAAGAAGCTGGCGTCCCGTGCCAGCAGAGGGCAGCACCGAGCCGCTCTGGCCCCGCCGGGTACCTGGTCTGGAGGAGTCCCGGCCTCACCCGCCAAGGATGGCTTCAGATCTACAAAGAAAGCGAGGAAACAGTGCGGGGCCACAGGATGGCACGGGAAGGGGCACCTGGCAACGTTTCCAGAATTGAGTGGCAGGTTCACAGGTGTTGAATCTTAATTTTTAAACCCTGCCCCTATGTTGTAGCTGTCATTTGGAATCTATTCAGAAGTACTTTTTCTTTTTTTTAATAATCACCTTCGGGCTCTCTCTAGGACGGGGAAAGACCCCTCACTCCTCTGGGTAAGCCCGCTCAGGGCAAAAGTCCAGCCCCCTGGGACTCCCCAGAAAGCCTACTAAGGCTCTGAGTTGCCCTGGGCTTGACCATGACCTTGGGGGAGGGGAGAGCAAAGCTTCTCCTACTGCCCTGGGGTCCACCAGCCCACATTTACACACAGCTCACACACACATCCACACACTCACACTCACGACACCCACAGCTCATACACACATAGTCAAGTGTTCACAGGCCGGCCTATTCACTCAGGCTCTTGCACACTCATCAATTCACACTCGCGCATTTACACACAGCCCACACTCATTCACTTTCCTTCTCGCACAAATCACACTCACTAACTCATACACACATGCATTCACAGACACCCACCCAGACGCCCACATGCACTTACAGCTCTAATATACTCACACTCATAATCACACACTCATAATCACAGACACATACACTCACAGATTCATACACATCTCCACACCTTATGTACACACTTACAGACTCCCATACTCATACTTCCAGCCAGCTTGCACACCCATTCACACAGACTCACATGGGTTCTCACTCACGGACACACACTCTCAGGCTCACAAACCCTACACACACACACACACGCTCATATCCACATGCACATATTCAGGCAGGCTCTCACAGCCTTATACACCCATACATATTCACAGACTCCCACGCTCACATTTTCACACACTCGGGGACATATCTGTGCACTGTCACATGTGTGCACACTCAGCCTCTTGCTGCTTGTGCTTTACACACTCATTCACACACTCACACAAACCAGCCGGTTGCCACTCACACCCTGGCCTGGTGACCTTGAGTCATCATAGGCAGAGAGAAGGAGCCGGGTCTCAAGAGAGAGTTCTGGAATCTTCCCAGGAGGCCCAGTCCCAAGTTAAAGAGATGTTTCTCCTCAGACTGAAGAACGCAGTTCAGGTGACAGCCCTTTACAAGTCCACGTTCCCTCAGAGGGAGTCCCCAAACTTCCTGCACCCATTCATTAGTTCATTCTCTCGCTCCCTGACATACATGAGGGAGAGCCCGGGCACATAGCACCAGACATATAGCGAGCCCCAATCTTGGGGAGCTCTGTCTCCAGGGGAGGTGCCTGGACCCCACAGGCTGACTGAGCAGGGCATCATGGGGGCCTGAGCAGGTGGAGCTGTGGAAGCACCTAGGAGGAGCCCCTGTCCCCACGCAAGGGGCAGGACAGTTGGAGGAGGGGTCTGAGCCGGACCTGTGCACATAGGGATCACAGGTAGACGCCGGCCTCCCAGGCAGGGGCCGGGCACCCTCGGGAAAGAACGAGACGTCCTGGATGAGGGGAGTTAGCCAGGGAGTCAGAGATAGGGGCTGGGCCCGGAGAGGCTGGAGGGGCCGCCTGTGGAAGGCGTGTGGCCTTTCGCTTAAAGGCCACAGGGAGCCCCGATCAACTGTGCAGAACAGGAGAGGACAAAGTGCTCCACGGAGGCTGACGGTGCGTGTCCAGGACTGGCAAGTGTCCTCAGCCCCCATCCCAGATACAGAGCTGGCTCAGAGAGCATATCCACTGGTCCATGGAACACCCACAGATGCTTCCCTAACTTGTCAGAATGAGTGCCCATGAGGGACCGAGGGTCTGTCTGCACAAAGGGTCAGAAACAAACACACAGCACCGAGAACCCGGCGATCTTCAGGAAACGTTGCCGGCTTCTCCCAAAAAGCCCACCCCCACCAGGGGGCTGGCTCTAGCCCAGCCAGAATGGAGGGGGTGCGGGGGCACCCCACAGCAGGGGACAGGGTCCGGGAGGCCTGGCAAAGCAGAGGTGGGGACAGCTTGGGAGGGCGCTGTGCCTGGGTCCCCAGCCAGGACCCATTCCTGCATGGGGGAGGGCGGGGCTGCTCCAACCCACACATTCCAGCTGCTGCCACACCCTTCCAGCCTGTTCTCATCTGTTCCCACGGTTTCCCAGGCTGCCCTGGGCCCGGCTCTCGGTGCCAGCTCCCAGAATCCCTCAGGGCTCAGAATCCAACTACAGGGGCTTTGGTCTAAATGTCCAGAAGCCCATTTCCACTGGGCCAACTGCCTCCCCACCAAAACATACACACCCATGCACACATGCACACAGACTGGCGCGCACGCAGACACACACACACACACACACACACACACACTGAACCATCCTCAGCCCCAGGACACAAGCAGGGCTTTCAGGGAGTTGAGGGACTACTTCCCACTGCAAACAGCACCATCCCCTGGGACAGAGTGCTGCCCTCTTACCACAAGGCCCTGGACAGAGGAGGACACACAGCAGCCAAAGTCCCTGGAGGGTCCCCAAGAACAAAGTCACCCACAACACCAGCCCAAGGGCTCAGCCGAAGGCAGGCTACGGAGAGGGGTGCCAAGGGGCCCCTACCCCAGCCTGACACATCCCAGGCCAGTCCCGCCCACCACTGCCCAGTGCCAAGCTAGCCGGAGCCGGGGCTGCACCTCCCTTACACCCCCTCTGCCCGACCCAGGTCCCCTGGCTGCCTGGAGCTCCCTGTCGCTCTTCACAGGTGCCGACATGACATCCCTGCTCATCCCCCCCTCCTCCTCCCATAGCCCTGGGGTCACCGTTCCTGACTTTGCATGCAGGACAGAATTCCCACGCCCCCCCTCCCCGGGCCCAGGGCCAGGGCCCAACTCTTCCCACCAGAGCCTGGGAAGTGACTTCTGCAGCCCGAGCTGCCCTGGGTCCTCCCAAGAAATAACCAGGCCCTGCCTGCTGCAGGGGGCTGACGGAGGAGAGCGGCCCAGGCCTCACAGGCTGAGCTCAAAGCTGCTGAGGCTGCAGAACAGGGTGACAGGCAGGCAAGGGGTGCCCTTCAGCCTCTCGGTGGGGTTTGAAATGCTATCTTCACCAGCAGACGTCAGAGGAAGAGGGTAAACAGCGGGCAGAGGCCCCAGAGCCCAGACTTGAGGTCCCCCCCACCCCCATCAGGAGCCCGGCCTGACCTGCAGGGGCTAATGGGGAAGTCGCAGAGCTGACCTGGGCTGGGCTGGGCCTGCAGGGCTGGGCTGGGATCCCAGCAGGGTTTCCCTGCCTCCCCCCCTCCACCCGTGGGAAAGAGATGGGATCCCAGCAGAGCCCACCTCAGGTCCCAAAGCACTTCCTCAGTCCCAAGGTCAACTTCCATCCACCAAGAGGCCAAGGGCTGTGTGCTCCTTTAACAGGAAGGGAAAGTCAGGTCCAGAGAGAGGAAGTGGTTTGTGGGCAGAATTTCATCCCAAGTGAGTGGTGGGGACTGACCTCGACGGACACCCCCCCACATGTCTCTCTCCCTGCCCCAGATGCCAAAGCAGGAGTGTGAAGGAAGCAGGGCCCCCCACAGGCAAGGGACCCCCTCAGAGCCTCTGCTCCAGGCCCCCAGAGCTCCAAGCTGGTGAGGACAAAGTCTTCTCTGAGAAACTGGGGACAAAAACAAAGAGAACGTGACCCAGCTGCTTTGTGGGGCCCTTGCCACCCCGGCTTTCAGACACCCTTCACTGTTCCACCAGCGTTTGCTGAGCGACCAGCAAGACTAAGGCCCAAACCACAGACGGTCTGACACCTCAGCCTCCGCTCTCCGAGTACAGGGGACATGAGTAGGGGGCACTCCGACAGCCCAGGCCATCATGGGGGCTGGGCCTTAGCAGGCCGCCCCTGCCAGGCTGCACCCCACCCAGCAAGAACATGCAAGGCAAGTGGTTCCCATACCCCCATTCCAAGTGGGTGCCAGACACGTTCCTTACAAGGCCGGCTCAGGCAGGCGGGGGCCCGGGAGGGGCCCAGAACACCTGCTTGGCCAAGCCCAGACGCACCCCACTGGTGAGGAATGTGGACGCCGCCTGGGCCGGCCCTGGGAAAGCTGCCACCCCCCTGGCTCCCAGCCGGCCCTGACTCAGCCTGGGTGGGCCGAGAAGCTGCAGCCTCAGCAGGACCCAAGTCTCTCCCACCCCACCCTCGCTGCTGGCCCCCTGGGCACCGAAGCTGGAGGATGGGGCCTGAGAGAGGGGCCAAGAGCCAAGACAGCACCCACCGGGCCTCAGGATGTGGAGGGAAGGCAGGGACCCCATCAGACCTGCCCCTCTCCTGCACTGCCCGGGGATCTGCCCACTTCAGACTCCCCCAAAGGTCAGGAGAGCCAGACGCTCTAAACGCAGTGGTCTGCGCCTGTGTCATTCTAGCATTAGACTTGTCATTGTTCTGAGCCTCAATTTCCTCATCTGTAAAAGGGGCCAGTGATGGCTCCTCCCCAGAATGCAGGGCTGAGGTGGTGGGGAAGCTACGGCTGAACTTGGAAGCATCTGGTGAGCAGTGGCAAATTAACCAGGACTTTGACCTGGCCTGGGAACTTGGGGGAGGGCCTGCCAGCTCTGGGAGGGCAATTCCACTCTCGAGGAGGAGAAGCAGAAAGACCCCCAGGGCTTCACCTCCCCCTAAGTCACAGAAGCATCTGCAGAGCTCCTGGGGAGCTTGATTAGGTCAGTGCTCCCAGCACAGCTGAGTGATTCCACGGGTCCTCGGTCCCCATCATCCGCTGTGGGTATGCCGCACTCCCCAGGACACAGGCTGTGTCTGTCCCTCAGCTAGGAGATCCCCCACGCCTGCGGCCACCTTTCTCCCTCACACAGGGGATCCCCAGGGACTGAGACCCTGTCTGCCTTTCTCTGTCTCCCCACATTCTCTGACCTGCACCACAGAAACCAGAGGCCAGTGAAGACCCCAAACCCTGTCCTTCCCCACCTGGTGCTGCCTCCACTTCCCCAGGCCCTGACAATTCCTTGGCTGGTCCACCAACCAGGTCCCAAACACCATGCTGGGCCTGCCTTTGCCCCAGCCGAGGGGCCGGCCAACCTCCTGTGCGGGAGAGGAGGCCACATGTCCCCAGCCAGGACAGACGGATACTTCTCTCCTGTGACTCAGGCACAGTCGCTGTCCCCTAACCATTCTCCCACACCCTGCTAAGTCCAGGGCTGGCAGCAGGGGCTGGAGTTGGGGACCACACAGTCAAAGGCTGCTCAGGCAACAGTCGTGGCCAGCCCAAGTTTGGGAAGGGAGGGGAGGGGTCTCCAGACCCATGCCCTCCTCCCCTCTCCTTCATCCCCAGGCAGGCTTCGGCCAGGCGCGCAGGCCCAGGTTGGGGTGTGGCGTTGGCAGGACAAACAGTCTCTGGTGTGGGGTGTTGTGCCTCGGTTACCAAGGAGGGAGGCTGGCTCCCTGCCGTGTTTGGGCCCCAGGCTGAATGCGTGGGTGGGGAAGGAAAGCAGAGGATTTGGGGTGTGGAGCCCTCACTTTCCGCTCCCAGGGCCCATGGGCAGGGAGGGCCCGCTGAGACTCGCAGCTGGCAGGGCAGACTCAGACTTGCTCCCGCCCTCCCTTTCTGCTGGCTCTGGGGCACGCCAGGCCAGGTGAGGCCTGCTCGGGGGAGGAAAGCCCTTCTGCCGCTCAGATTTGGGGCTGGTGGGGGGCTGGAGCCCCAACAGGGAAAGCACTGCAATGTCCTGACCCCTAGGACTGACCACACCACAGTCTGGCTCAGGCAACCCAGGAGAGGGTCCCAAGAACTGGCCAAGTCACTTAGGCCTCAGTTTCCCCACTTGTAAAGTGTCAGGAACTAGCTTGGGTAGTCCCCGAGGGGCCTGCCCAGCTCTGCTCTTCCTTCATGAGCTGAGAGGCTGGGGAGTCAGGCTATGGGCTAGAAGCCCCTGGCCCTGAGTGCTCCTCCCATATCTGTGCAGGCCCACTGCCCAGGCCGGGGCTGGCACCTGTGAGTGCCAAGGGGTGGCCAAGCACAGGAGCCCAGGGCTGTGGCCAAGAACGGTGTTAGAGAGGAGGAGGGGTCCTCCCTCTCTGCTGGCCCTGAGGGTAGGGGCTGATCTTTCTCCCTCTCCCAGTAATGGCCGACCTATAGCCAAAAGAATCTGGGCCTGATCCCCAGTGACTTGTTATCTGCTCCCTGTCACAGCCTCGGGCCCCTGCCTGCGTACCTGCCTCTCTGCTGGACGCTAGGGAGGCAGGACCAAGGCCCCATCCCAGTGCTGGGGACACAGCCTGGTGCAGGAGGCCATGGACAGCAGCCAGGCAGGCCCCAAGAAGACAGCGCAGGGAAGGTTTTCAGGGGAGTGAAGAAGCTGGCGGGGGGTCGGTGGGGGGCGGGGGGAGGAGGGGTTACCAGGGGAAGAAGGGGAAGGGATTCAAGCATGCCACAAAAAAACACAATGAAAGTGGGCATTTGGGGGTGGGAGCCTGGAGGTAAGGCCAAGACGGGCAATGAGCTAGTCCAGAAGGGCCTTGCAGCCAGGATGAGACACCGGAAATAGGGTTCCTCACAGGGGGAGGGGAAGGACGTGACCCCAGGTGGGAGAAAGCCATCTCCCCACCAGCAGACACTGTCACTTGCCTCCGACTGAGGCTTTGGGTTCCGTCCTCCACCCCACCCCCCTGGCCCCGGGGAAGTCCCAAGACCTAGGCCTCTGCTTTGGATAAACACATGAGCTAATAATGCCAATCCCATCCAGACCTGTCCTCCAAGCCCTTCAGTTGGCAAAACAAAAGAGAAAAGAGGCCTGTCTGCGCAAGTGCTGGGCTGGGCCGCTGGGGAGGGGGGCGTGCACGGGACTGGCAGGGCTGGGAGCTGACGGTCCTGGGCAGGAATGGCCCCCAGTGTGCGGCCTCCCGGGGGGCATGAGGCCCCTTCCTAAGGAGCCGCCCCAGTTTGTGCCTGCAAATGTGGGAATCCCAAAACATCCAGGTCTCATTTGTACTCAGGACGATGGGACTCTGGATTGGACTGGGAAACCCCTCCATCTTTATGATTTAGAAACTGATTCCAAAATAACACCCACGCAGGCCAAACACAACATGGAAGTAAGACAGCCTCCGAGCTCATGGGGGGCTTGAGGGCAAACAGCCTCCTTGACAAAAGAGTAAACTGAGGCCCAGAGGGGGAACAGGCCTGCAGACAGGGTCAAGTCAGACCCAACCTTAGGCCCCTGACTCTCCTATGCTCCACCCAGCACCCCACTACCCCCCGGGGAACTCCCAGAACAGCCGCACTCGCCCCCACGCACTCTCCCGCCCCCACCATGCAGGGCACAGGCCGTGTGGCCCCCTCACTGCCCACCCTCCCTCCCCAACAGGCCTTTGCCCCCCACACGTATGGGTCCCAAGTTCTCCCACGCCCCCCAACCTATCTGACCTCACAGCAGCCAGAATTGTTCGCCCACTCTACAGAAAAGGGAAACCAAGGCCAGAAAGGCCAGGCCATGGCCCAGTCTTTCTATGACAAGTTCTAGAACGTGAGGAGGGGGCTCCGTGCCTGCTGGCAGGTCCCTGTAACTCAGACAGCAGCAGGGAGGCCCCAGCTTGCAAGGCAGGGAGGGCATCGCTGAGTCAGGCACATGACCGGGCAGGTTCAGAGCAGCTCCAGCACAGAGCCAAGTCCAGAAAAGCCAAGCCTCAGCCTCCCCGTCCCTGAGTCGGAAGCAGGGGCCCAGAGGGCCTCAGGGTCAGGGGTGAACACAACCAGGCAAAAAGGAGCGGCATCGAGTGACCAGGGTGCTGAAGCCTCAGAATGTCAGCGGCCCCCACACCCAGGCCCACCCAGGGACCCCTGAGTCTCACCCCTCTCTCTCTGGCACATTCTGCTGTCCTATCCCTTAGTCCACTCATAGCTCTAGGCCACAGCTAGGTGTTTTAACGCCAGCCTTGGGGGTGAGGGGGTCACATAGTAAGAAGGAGCACCCCCTTTCCAGGTTGGCTGCTGCCCCAGAGCCTCTTGGGCTACCCAGAGCTGTTTGAGGAGTCAGCCATGTTTTCAGCTCTGTGCCAATCCCATCAGGGGACACAGGATCACAGCCCAGTGGGAGAGGAGGGGGAGGGCTAGTCAGGAGCAGCCAGGGCCTTAGTATCAGCAAAGGGTGGGCAGGAGTGAGGGGAGCATCCTGGGAGCGTCTCCTAGCAGCGGAATGTGCATTGGATTCTTCTCGAAATTTAAGTCTGGTCTTTTTTTTTAACTTTTTATATATATACAGAAGAATGCACAAATAATTCACAACTATACAACTCAATGACTCTTCACAGAGCGAACACACCCGTGTAACCAGCACCTGGATCACAAAACAATTTGAGCGGCCTCCCCTGGGGTGCCCCCTTCCAGGGGGTGACTATTATTTCTGGCAGCATAGATTCATTTGGCACAGTTTGTGCTTTATATAACTAGCTCATATCATGTGGCTTCTTTTGGGTCTTCTTGCTCACTCTTACAGCAGCAAGGTTCTCTCCCTGCTGTAGAAAATCCTGCCAAGCGACTAGCACATTCCAGACATAGAAACCTGGGGAGCCCAGCCCACCCTTGCTCCCATAGCAAGTGTCCAGAGCTTGGAGGACCTAGCAGCCCTCCTCCACATCCAAAAAGAGTCAGGGCTTAACTTCAGACCCGCTCCCAGGATGGGCATCAGCAAGGAGCTGGGCCTGGCTCTGTGGCCCAAGGCCTCCAACAACACCCCGAGTCTTCTGTCCTGTCCGCCCCACTCCCCAAATCCAGCCTGCTCCTCCCCCATCAGAAAGGCATCAGAGAGATATGCTAGTGATATGTAAATTATATGCAAATAGACCCAGGCTCCTTGAGTCGACCTGGACATTGGCCAGACTGAGTGGAGACCCAGACCTCCAGATGCCAGGTGGAGAGATCACCCTCCTGCTCGCTCCTGACCTCAGTCCTCCCACTAGTCCCTGAGATACACAGCGCCCCCCTCCCAAAACTTCACCCTGCGTGCTAGCCTCCTGCTCTTACTAATCCAACTTATAGGGGCTGCAGGGTGGAGGTCCTGAGGTGGTCTCAGCCCCTGACCTCCTGGAACACACAGTCTGGCAGGGAAGGGCACACAAATGCCGCCACCACTCCCCCCTAAGACGGATGGGACCTGGGGCTCAGTGGTTCTGGGTGTGGCTCGAGCCTGCATTTCTGGCCAGCTCCCAGGGCATGCTGGGATACTCCTGATCCCAGGCCACCCTGCCGGTAGTGCAGAGGACAGGCAGTGTGCGCACAGTGACCTGGGAACATGAAGGGAGCTGGGGTGTGCCAGGCAGGAGAGGGGTTAGAGATGCACTTGCAAGCCAGCAGGCCACAGGATCAAATCCCTGCTCTGCCCTTTACTTGTGGTGGGTGCATGTCTTCCCATCCCAGAGCTTGGGGTCCTGAACTGAGAGGCGCCCACCAATTACAATTGCCCTCCCGCAACCAGGTTCTGGAGACTTCTGTGAGTCAGAACTTGTCAAGCACCCCCATGAAGCCTGGCACAGTGATAATTGGGAGACTTTTTTTAAAGCCAACATTGATTAGGAAAGGGCACAAGGGAAGTTTTGGGGATGAAGGAAATGTCTTCTATCTTGACTGAAGTGGTGGTTCCTTGGACATATTTGTCAAACCCATGAACTCCACACTTAGGTGAATACCTCAATACCTCAATACAGTTGAATTTTTACAAAGTGACCCATGAGGGGGCACCTGGGTGGCTCAGTCCGTTGAGCATCTGACTTCGGCTCAGGTCATGATCTCGTGGTTCTTGGGTTTGAGCCCCGCGTCCAGCTCTGTGCTGGCAGCAAGCTCAGAGCCAGGAGCCTGCTTCAGATTCTGTGTCTCCCTCTCTCTCTGACCCTCCCCTGCTCGCACTGTCTCTCTCCGTCTCTCAAATAAATAAATAAATAAATAATCTGTCAAATATGATTAAAAAAAAACAAACCAAAGTGACCCATGAGATTGGGCACTGTGAAATGAAAAGGACTGGGGTGTCATTAGGAGGACAGAAATGCCAAGGCAGAGGCATAAGTGGGACAGTGCAGCTGGTGTATTCATTGCCAAGGAAGAGAGGTTACAGGTACTGTTCTCTGAGTGCTTCTGTGAGGCACGGAGGAGATTCAGGGACTGAAACTGGAAGGAGAGGGCCCTGCCCCACTCCGAGGGTTGCTGGACACAGGGGTTCACGGAGCCCCTACTGACTGCTCCTGGATGGCTGACACCAGTTCGCACTAACTGAGCACCTACTATATGCGAGGCACTGGTTTGGGACTTTACCTAGACAAGCGGTGACCCCACCAAAGGGCAAAGAATGGTTTTTACTTAAAAGTAAACAATAAATCTTTTTTTATTTATTAAAAAATAAAAAAAGAACAATATTTTGCGACACATGAAAACTGCATGAAATTCAAATTTCAATGTCCATAAAGATTTATCGGACCATGGCCACACCCATTTGTCCATGAATTGTTTCACCCTTCAAGGACAGAGTTGAGGATTGGCAACAAAGACCAACAAAAGCTAAAATACTTGCCATCTGGCTCTTTCCAAATCAAGTTTGCCTGCAAAGCCCATAAAGCAGAGATTAAGAATGCACTGTACAAAAAATGAGGAAGAATGAGGCTGCCCCACAGCCTTCCTCCAGGGCTGCGGTTTGGACCCCTGCCTGCGTCTCCCAGCGGGCAACCTGGCCGACCTCAGCCGCGCGCTTGGCCGAGCAGCAGCGCCCCCTGCCGGCGGTCCGGGGCTGGCCGGCATGCGCTGAGCCCCGACTCCTAGCATCTGCCGCCATCTGGTGGCCTCCTCCGGAAGCGCATCCAGGAGCGCCGACGGCGTGGGGTCCGAGAGAGCGCGGGGCCCATGTGGCAATTTCCCAGACACATGTGCAAACTATCCCAGGCCAGGATTGAAGCCGGCAAGGCAGTGTCCGCTGAAAACGTTTCCCTTGTCCCCGCTTATTTGATGGCGGAGAATACAGGTGACCGTGCCCCGCGGGGGGCCTAGATGCTTAACAAATGTTTGCTGACTGTGGCTCTGAATCTCCAGCCCCTGGGGAGTTGAACATAGAACTTGAGCTGCCGCCATAGGGTGATAGCAGAGGCCTTGAAGGTCTGCTGACCCAACTCCCCCTGCCTATGCATTTGCCTTTGCATGCTTCCTTCATTCTTTCTTACCTTCATTAAGTATTCATTCTTTTTATTTTTTAATTTCTATTTTTGAGAGAGAGAGAGCGAGCGCGAGTGGAGGAGGCGCAAAGAGGGGGACAGAGGATCCGAAACGGGCTCCACGCCAACAGCATCGAGCCAGACGTGGGGCTCCAACTCACAAACAAGAGGTCATGACCTGAACCAAAGTCTGACACTTAACTGATTGAGCCACCCAGGCGCCCCTCGTTATTCATTCTTTCTTTCAACAAGCTTTTCTTGAGCACGGAGGGAGTCACTTTGCGGGACTGCTGGACGCTGGAGAAACAACTGAGAACAAAACAGTGTGGCCCCTGACACGTGGAGCTGACAGTCTGGCAGAAGAGACCAGTAATTTCAGTATGATGTAACAAGGCACATTGGGGGGGGGGGGGGGGGCAGAAAAGTCTATATGAGCAGCACATAAGGTGGCCCGACCTTGTAGGGTGTCAAGAAAGTTTCCAGTGCCTGCAGAACGGGTGAGCTTGCCAGACAGAGAGAGGGATATGCATGTGCAAGGGCCCAGAGGTGAGGAATATGCCCAGCAAGTTGCCAAAAAAAGCCTGAGAGGCAGGAACACAGAGGGGAATGAGGACAGGGGGCAAGAGGAGGCTGGAGGGAGAAAGGGACTGTGCCGGCAGAACTTCCACACTGAGTGAATGCCAGGTTCAACAGGGAGCCACTGCAACATCTGGGCAGAGGCAAGTCACTTCTGCTCCCGGACCTCATCCATTCTACGACTGGGCAGCAATGATTGCTGGAAAGTTCTCCCTCATTCTGGGATGCAATCGGCCACCCCAGAACCTCCCCTGCCCACAAGCCCCTGTCCTGCAGCCCCGCTCCCCACCCCCCCACCGCCGCCACAGATAGAGTAGGCTCCCTGCCCCCAGGCCAGCCCTTCCCCCATCACAGCCTCACCAGCCACATTCCCCGGCAGAGGCAAGGGGGAGGGCAAGGGGGAGGGCTGGATCGGGGCTCTGGGTGCAGTCCCGCTCATCCCTTTACCGGCTGTGTGGCCTTGGGCTGCTTCCATAACCTGTCTGAACCCCGATTCTCTCCTCTGTAAAAGAGGTGGAACCCTGCTCAGCTCAGAGATGATGCCGGTGAGCAGGATGGAGGTGGGAAGCGCTACACCCCTCCTCGGTGCTCCCCGGCGCCCTGGGCTGACCGCTGCCACCTGGAGCATGGGAGCTGGTGATCAGGGCGCGCGATTTATTTGCAGGTTTACTCGCCCTACAGGGCCCGTTACTTGGAAGGCGCTCGACAGCGTTCGCTAAATGCACGAGTGATTACTGCGATGATTGCAAGCAAGCCCGCAATCGCCACTAGGCACACGAGCCAACAATTACAAACGGTGACGATACCCACAGCTCCCCAAGTTGGCCAGCAGTACCCTCACCCCATCGCTTCCGAAGCGAACGTGTAGACCCCCCTTAACTCAGGAAGACGAATCCACTCGAATGAGGAGAGGGAGGAAACCCAAGACGGGGCCCGGCGTGCTCGCTGCGCCCTCTGCTGGGCGGGCCTGCCGCCGCCTCTCCCTCTCTTCCTCACTTTCGCCGCAGCACCCCCTTCCCCACACGCCTAGGGAAGCCCCAAACCATCCCCGACCCTCCAAGGACACTTCTGTCCTTCCTTTCTTCTCTCTCCTGCTCTGCAGCAAACATAGTTCAGGCATCCCTAAATCCCCACCATCCTTCCCCTGCTATCTCGGTCTTAGTCCAATGTTGGAGGAGAAAGGACATTTTATTTTTATTTTTATTATACTGCTATTATTATTTTATTGCTATTACTATTATTACTATTAATTGCAGCTACCATTGACTACACACTTGTAATTTGCCAGGCCCGGTCACTCACAACCTTCCACCATCCAGGAAGTGCAAGAGGTGGGCAGCTGCAGCCGTTGGCATGAAACGGCTTACTCAAACTCAAGATCGCAGCGCAAGAATTTTAAGAAGTCTGGTGTCTTGGGGGACACCTGGGTGGCTGAATCCGTTAAGCGTGGGACTCCTGATTTCGGTTTCGGTCATGATCTCCAGTTCGTGGGATGAGCCCCACGTGGGGCTCCGCACTGAGTGCTCAGAGCTGGCTTGGGATTCTCTGTCCCTCCCCCACTTGCGTTCTCTCCCTCTCTCTCTTTCTCTCTCTCTCTCTCTCAAATAAGTAAACTTTAAAACTAAAAGAAACCTGGCGGTTTTCATCAACCTGGGTGGGGCTCCTCCTACCTCAGTGAGGGGATAAGTGGGCCTTGAGACGGGGCAGGGCCCTCTGGGACCCCATGAACCTCACCTTGCCCGTTATCCGGGCGATAATGAATCCCAGGAAGGGATACAATGTGGTGAATGTCCCATCATTAGTGCAACCTTCGGGAAAACTGCAGGGAGGCTGGGAGAGAATAGAAAAAGAAGCTTTATGGGCATTTGGACTCTGTGATCGACTCTTTCCTGGTACACAGACGACGCTTGCCCAAAGCTGCGATGCAGGACCAGGACCCAAACCTGCCGACTCCCTGCCCAGTGCTCCTTCCAACCCATCAGGGTATCTCCCGGAAAAAGAACCACAGAGTAAACCTTGGGAGGGGCCGGCACAGGAAACATACGTGCTCACTCACTACAAACCACCAGCTGGTGCCCCCACCTCAGGCCTACCTCTCCAGGCCCTAGAGAGAGGACCCTCCTCCAGAGCCTCAAGGGGACCGGATCACCCGTTAGGAATTTGGCCCCTGGGAAGATGAGGAGGAACTTGGGGCATCGCCTCTGTCTCGAAGCCCGGTCTATGCTGCCATCTTGTGACCATTTCAGGTAGTGCGCCCGTTCCGCCTCTGCGTTCCACCCTATATTGGAGGTAACACGCGTTACAGCGAAACTGGGACATTGTTCTGGGACTTCGTGGCCTGTAGAATGGAACAAAGCACAGCCTGTGCCCTGAAAAAGCTCCCGGCCTGTCAGAGGGGCCTCCAAATGACTTGTCCCAAACCGAACTCAGCGCCAGATCCCCACCAGAATAGGTCATGCGTAAGGTTCCAAAAGACAGAGGGAGCTCGCCCTAGAGGAGGCATCCTGGGGGGCTTAGGCAGCAAGTAGGATCTGACACCAGCAGATGTGAGGGAGGCACTGCAGGTGGAGGAACCCGGCTGAGCAAAGTCACGGAGGCAGGAAAACATCTGTCCTAAGGAATCCAGTCTGTCCCAAGCCTAGATCAGATGTGGAGAGGAGAGGGAAAGTCATTTGGGAGCTGAATGGACCAGTCTTTGGACATGAGTCTAGGGACTTTGTACTTAAATAAATCCTTAGGCGCTGGGGAGCCAACAAAGGTCTTAGAGCAAGGGTGGAGCTTGAGCAGGGGTCTCTTCAGGAAAAAAAAGAAAACAAAATAGCTGCAGGGGACAGGAGGGCACAGGTGAAATGTGAGACGCTTCCGGGCAACTGAGAAGGTGCTGGGAAAAGAGCGGGGAGGACGGTCAGTGCTAACGATGATACTACTGACAGCTAGAGCAGGAGAGGCGGGCACTTCGCTTTGAGTTGCTATCAGGAATCCCAGTGAAGACGTCTGCAGGCAACTAGAAATAATACACGAATAAAAGTGGAAGCAATAGCAACTGCTCACATGTGCTCAGACTGAACAGTTAAGAAAGCACTTTAGCTCGTACATGTCTTGACTAGTATTTACTGAGCCCCTACTATGTGCAGGGCCCTGTGCTACGTGGTTTGAGATATGTCAGTAAATGGGGTTAGATTCCAGTGGGGGAGACAGACATTAACTAATAGCCTTAATGGATAAGTATAGTGCATGGTGTACTAGAAGGTGTGACAGAGAGAAGGAGGAAGGATGAGGGGTAAGGAGTGTGGGAGGGCGGGGCGGAGGGCTGCAGTCTAAAGCAGGGCAGTCAGGGCGCCTGGGTGGTTCAGTCAGTTAAGTATCTGACTTCGCCTCAGGTCATGATCTCACAGTTTGTGAGTTCGAGCCCCGCATAGGGCTCTGTGCTGACAGCTCAGGGCTTGAAGCCTGCTTTGGAGTCTGTCTCTCCCTTGCTCATGTTCTGTCTCTCCCTCTCTCTCAAATATAAGTAAATATTTTTTTAATTTTAATAAATAAATAAAGCAGGGCAATCAGGAAGAACCCCAGTACAAAGGAGACTTTCAAGCAAAACCTGGAGACTGAAGGACAGCAGGATGCGCTCATCCAAAACGTGGGGCTTTGCTGTAGTGATTATTTTGAGCTGTCGGCGCTTGAAAAGCAGTAAATGCAGGCATAGGCTCTTTTCTAAACTCCTCTTATCTGTCTAAAGACAGATTCTCCCTAAGGGACTTAAGCGTCATCAGTCCCCTCCCCCCGGGGGCAGGGGAGTCATCGATCCAGGAAGATTGACTCCTGTCACTGGAGAAGAGACTAGAAGTAGACACCACACCCAGACACACTTGTCATGATTGTCACACACACCCAGCTGTTCTGTGGGCCCCATTCGGCTTTCCTGAAAATCATTTGCTTTCCCCTAAAAGGCCTACACACACCCCGCACCCCATCCCTTTCCCTACTAAGCCGATATATAAGCTCGCATTCGAAGCCACCTTGGGGAGTATGTGTTTTTCCCGGGGATCCATGAAATGTACATGTTAATAAACTTCTGTTTGTTTTTCTCTTGTTAACCTGTCTTTTATCACAGGGGTCTCAGCCAAGAACTTAGAAGGAAGGGTAAAGGGAAAATATGTTTTCCTCCCCTGTCAGACTTTGGGAAAGGAAGCCATACGAATATCCGGGGAGAAGCCTCTAGACCCCATGGTGGGAGCATTTCTGGCATGTTCTAGACCCAGCAAAAAAGCTGGTGTAGCCAGAGTGGGGGTGCAGGATAGTGTATTGAAATGAGCTGAAAGAGGTAACAAGGATTGAGATTGAATCACAGAAGCCCCAGGAGAGAAGCATTTGAGAGGTTGCTGAGAGAGAGAGGTAAGGACCTCCCTCTTGTGGGGTGCTGGAGGGAATGTGAACAAATTGTCTCAGGAGGGTAATTTTGCAAACACCTTAAAGATATTCTTCTCTGGGCCGCCTGGGTGGGTCAGTCAGTTATGCATCCGACATCGGCTCATGTCATGATCTCGCAGTTTGTGAACTCAAGCCCCGCATCCAGCTCTGTGCTGACAGTTAGGAACCTGGAGCCTGCTTCAGGTTTTGTGTCTCCCTCTCTCTCTCTTCCCCTCCCCCCCTCAAAAATAAACAGAAAAATTTTTTAAAGATATGCTTTTCTATTGACCCAGAAAATCCACTTAGAGGAATTTAACCTAAGAAATACTGAAAGATGTGCATGTTGAATTATCCACAAGAATGTTCCTCCAGTGCCAATGAGAACAGAGGATTGGAGACAATTTAGATGCTCAAGCAAAGAGGACGGGTTATGCTATTTATGCTACATCCGAAGAAAAGTTATGTAGCCATTAAAAATGTTGTGGTACAATTCTGTTTATCAACACGGAAAGAGACTCGAGATATACTTGTCACTGTTTTATTATTATTTTTTTAATAATTATATATTATTATTATTATTATTTATTATTACTGGAAATTTTGAAACATGCCCCAAAGTAGAAAAAAAATGATATACCCCCATTCTCGAAGTCATCAATTCTCAATTCACTGACAGTCTTTTTTTTCTCTTATGTTTTATTTACTTTTTTGAGAGACAGAGCACGAGCAGGGGTGGGGCAGAGAAAGAGAGAGACACAGATTCCGAAGCAGGCTCCAGGCTCTGAGCTGTCAGATACAGGGCTCGAACCCAAGAACGCAAGATCATGACTGGAGCCAAAGTTGATGCTCAACCAACTAAGCCACCCAGGCGCCCCAACTCAGTGACAGTCTTGATCTATAGCCCCACCCTCTCCCCCTCCTCCCACATCATTTTCAAACAAATCCCAAACCATAGCATTTCATTCATAAATATTTCGTATGTAGCTAGCAGATAAGAGCTTTTTTCTTTAACATAACCACATACGGTTATCCGTAATAATTCCTTAATGAAGGAAAACCATCTGCTCACCATACTTCTGATACCAAATGTGTTGGTTTTCTGCACCAAGCAATTCTGATGCTAACTACCCCAGGTTAGCACAGACCACGCCACACAGGCTAAGGGCTCAGTCCCACACGTCCCACTGCCCCCCAATTCAGTCAGTCCCAAGCAGTGGGCCCTGAGGTTATCGCAGAGGCCACTTGTAGGTGACAAGGTTGAGCAATGGAAACGTGAGGAAGGTAAAAGGTAAAAGGACCCACAGCAACCACACAGTGCAAACAGGTTCATGAAGCCACCTACCTGGAAACAGCCATAGTCCCTAACGGACACAGTTAGGCACAGTTCCTAAGATTACCAAAAAAGGGAACATTCCATACATCCCTATACCCTCCCCCACTACACCCTATAACTGTGGCCCCTCACCACCGATTCCTCATCGCAGTCTCTCCTCTGCCTCCCTGTCGCTGCTCCCGTGTGTGTATTCGATGAACTTCTATCTCTTGTTCTTTCATGAGTGAATTCTTCCACTGACCACACCACCGGCCCTCGCCGGATTGGGACGCCCCACCATCTGACTGGAGCACCCCACAGTTACCCCCAGGTCTGTCCCACCTGGTTACATACAAGTCAGGGGTTCTCACAACCCCCTTCTTGGGTTCGATAATTTGCTATAATGGCTCACAGAACTCAAGAAAACACTTCAGTATTACGCTTATTATAAAGGACATAGATGAACAGCGAGATGAAGAGGCACATAGTGCACAGTCTGGAAGTGTCCCCAAGCCCAGGAGTTTCTGCCCCCATGGAATTGGGCTACACCTCCCTCCCAGCATGTCTCCACCAATCGGGAAGCTCCCCACACTCCATTGTTTAAAAAGTTTGTAGGGAAGTTCCATTTGTAGCTGTTAAGGATGAACTCATTGGCTGCCCAAGGGGGGGGGGGGCGGTGAGGGCAAGCCTGAAAGTTCCTCTGGCAACCAGCCCTGTCCCTGAGCTCTCTAGGGGCTCCCAGCCACCAGTCATCTCACAAAAAGATACCATTACCACCCCTTCTAAGGGTCTTAGAAGCTCTTGTGTCACAAACCAGGGACTATGACCAAGTATTCTAATAAAAGATGCTCCAATCACCCTTATCACTCAGGGAAATTCAGGGATTTTAGGATCTCTGTGCCAGGAACCAGGGGCAGAGATCAACTATGTATTTCTCTTCTATCACAGTATCACACCTAATATACTCAAATAGCTGGTCAGTGTTTAGATTTCTAAGTCTCATAAATGACAATTTGTTTTTTAATTTGGAAGCCCCATAAAGCCCACACAAAGCAACTGGCTGTAGGTAGCTTGAGTCTTTCAAACTGCAGCTGCCCCCCTCCCGCTCTTCTCTTGGCCCCTCCCCATTTACTTGTTGTAGGAAACTTGATTTGTCCTGTAGAGTTTCCCATCTGGACTTGACTGATTGCATTCCCATGAGGCAGTCTGACATGTCCTCTACCTCTGCATTGCCCAAAACTTGCCAGTTAGACCTAAAGTCTATATCAGATTCAGGGCTTCCTCCTCCTTCCCAGCAGGGGCGGGAGGTGCTGTGTTGTTTTTCCTTTGGTGGCTTTGGAGTTTGATACTCAACGCCCAGATCCATTCACCAATTAGGGTTTGCAAAATGGTAGTGCGCTAATTAGAGCACGTTCCCTTCATTTACTACCTGGAATGCTTCTTCTGTAAAAAGATTCGTGCCCTCCCCCCTTTCCTCTACAGTTTGGTTCCACTTTGCAAGAAAGGTATGGTTCTTACAGGCGAGGCAAGGTAAATCGTTCCCTTTTAATTATTTTTAAGCTTATTTATTTATATAAGTGAGCTCTACATCCAACATGGGCTTGAACTTACAACCCCGAGATCAGGAGTCACATGCTCTTCTGACTGAGGCATCCTGATAATTTTTTTATTTCCCAGTCTTTAAAGTAATAAGATGACTCCACTGCATCCTCTGAGTTGGCTAAATAAGAATTTTCTTTCATCGTTACAAACTTGTGGATTCAAATATATTTGAAATAAGCATATTTGATATGTTTTGATCTACTGCTCTTGCTATCCTTATAATTATATAAGATATTTTCATGGTTCCAAAATCAAATTTCCAAGATAGTATAAAGTCAAGGAAATCCACCTTCTATCCCCATTCCCTCCACCTTCCACCCCTCCTTCTCTCGGTGGGGGCGGGGGATCAAAACACAAGAATACACATATTTCCCTTTTCTCTTTTTGTAAGTCTCTTTATTAATTTTGAGAGAGAGAGAGAGAGAGACAGAGGGAGAGAGAGAATCCCAAGCAGGCTCCACACTGCCACCACAGAGTCCGACAAGGGGTTAGAATGAGAAACCCAAGGGACACCTGGGTGGCTCAGTCGGTTGGGTGTCCGACTTCGGCTCAGGTCATGATCTCACAGTTCGTGGGTTCAAGCCCCACATCGGGCTCTGTGCTGACAGCTCAGAGCCTGGAGCCTGCTTCGGATTCTGTGTCTCCCTCTCTCTCTCTCTGATCACACTGTCTCTCTCTGTCTCTCAAAAATTAATAAAATGTTTAAAAAAAAAGAAAAACAAACCGTAAAATCATGACCTGAGCTGGAATCAAGAGTCAGATGCTCAACCCACTGAGCCATCCAGGCGCCCCCATGTTACCCTTTTCTTATGTAAATAGTAACATACCTCATTATCTATAACATTATGAAAAGCAAGTCACAAGACAGCTCGTAGAGTTGGATCCCAAATAAAAATACATTTTGCTTAAATGTATAATAACGGAAACAACATTTCAATGTCTCTAACTGCATCTGTGCTCTAGCGGGTCCTACAAGCCTGCCCGCCCCTTGCTTGGCCAAGTGGAGACTGGTCTCGGCAGCACAAGTTTGCTGGCAGGGATGGGGCAGAGCTGAATTGCAAAACTGAGATGCGAAGAGGTGAAGGTCTGGAGCTGGGACAGAATCAAAGGAGGAGATGAAGAGTTGGCAGAGAAAGATCCTGGAGAGAAAGAGAAAGGAACACCATTAGAAGGGCACTTGAGGGGCTCAGTCATTTAAGCATCCAACTTCAGCTCAGGTCATGATCTTGTGTTTCACGAGCTCCAGCCCCACATAGGGCTCTGTGCTGACAGCTGGGAGCCTGGAGCCTGCTTCGGATTCTGTGTCTCCTTCTCTCTCTGCCTCTCCCCTGTTCTTGCTCTGTTTCTCTCTCTCTCTCTCTCAAAAATAAATAAGCATTAAAAAAAAGTTTTTAAGAAAGAAAGGGACACCATTAGAAAGATCAGGAAGGGTCCCCACAAGGTAAGACTTTGGAGCCATGTTGCAGGGGGAGTGTGAATACCCTCCCCCACCATATCCAGAAGTCACTGAGTAAAGCTTACATTGTTCACTAGTGTTTTATTTTCTTTTAATGTTTATTTTTAAGAGAGAGACAGAGTGCAAGCAGGGCAAGAACAGAGAAAGAGAGGGAGACACAGAATCTGAAACAGGCTCCAGGCTCCGAGCTGTCAGCACAGAGCCTGACTCAGAGCTCAAACCCACAAACCACGAGACCATGACCTGAGCCTAAGTCACACACTTAACCCACTGACCCACCCAGGCACCCTGTTCACTAGTGTTTTAAATGAGAATGGATTCATTGGCAGAGAATTTGAAGACGTGCAAAGGGTGCCAAGGGCTAACATGGCACAAAGCAGGGGACACTCAGAGCAGTTGACAGCTTTATAAATACCCACATAAAAAGAGATGGTAACATGCCAAAATGCATCTTGGTCTTTCTCAGGTGGTAACTGACTTAACAGCTGATTTTTTGCCACTTTTCTACTTTTAAAATTTTTATGCAATAAGAATATATATTTTAAAGTAATATATGATAATGCATAAGAAATTATACATATATAATTATAGATAATATATGAAATAATATATAATATTTTTAAAATAATATGTTCTTATTGCATACAAATTTTCAAAAGTAAAAAACAAAAACAAAGGAATACAGTATTTTATAATAGAAAAATATGATCATTATTTTTTTTTTAATTTTTTTTACATTTATTTATTTTTGAGAGACAGAGAGAGACAGAGCGTGAACAGGGGAGGAGCAGAGAGAGAAAGAGACAGAATCTGAAGGAGGCTCCAGGCTCTGAGCTAGCGGTCAGCACAGAGCCCGATGTGGGGCTCGAACCCACGAACTGAGAGACCATGACCTGAGCCGAAGTTGGACGCTCAACCGACTGAGCCACCCAGCCGCCGCTGATCATTATTTTTAAACAAAATAAAACACAGAGATACGGAAAGAATCGAAGGAAGTGAGTTCACTCGAGGGCCACGCCAGGCCACCCTGCGGTGGGCGAAGGGCCAGCCCTCCAGGGCAGGGGCACCTTCACGGTCAAGGTCACAGACTCCGGGCCTGAAGCCAGCCCTGCAACTTACTAGCTGCGATCTTGCAAAAACAACTTCACCATTCTGAACTTCAGTGCCCTCATCTGTAAGAGGGAACAGCTCCTCTGGCTTGCTGGCGTGTCCGAAGGATTCAACGAGGCAATAAATATAAAGTGTGTAATGCCAGGCACTTGGAAGCAGGTAAGAAAGCAGGAGGTCTGCAATGAGCCAGGACTCCCTATTACCTACCCAAGGTGTCACGAGCTTCCCCCACCCACAGCCCAGGCCGGTGTTGAAGCAGAACCCAAAACCTCACTCTGTCCCCAAGAGAAAATCCTCTCTGCAAAAGAACCAGTGAGCTGTGGAGTTTACCAAAGAGTCTGGAGGGACAGACTCTGTGGATGCAGCAGGCGGAACACTGGGCACCGGGCTTCCTCCTCAAGGCCCCCCAAAAGCTGTCATCTCTCCCAGCCCCTCCCCCTCCCCCTGCCCCACCCCCAGAGGTTCACTTCATTGACCCCAGCCTCCCTGCCTGCACCTCCTCATCCCCTCAAGCCTCCCCTGGGGTGCCCATCCTCCACCCAGCATCTTAGCTACATTCAGCCTCCCCCATCTGACAAGGAAGACCCCCAGGGCACCTGGAGCGGATCTCCTTAGAAGGTGAGCTGTTGGTATAGTTAATAAGTCCAGTGGGGTTTTTTTCCTGATACATACAGGAAAAGACACAGGCTCAGAGAGGTTATGCAAGTCACCTGAGGACACAGAGCAGGCAGGTAACAGGACAACATCTCAAATAGTCCCCTGATTCAAAATCCCCATCATGCCAGCAAGACCTCCTTATAAGGACTGGGATCCCTCCCCTGGCCCTGACTGTCCCCAGGGAGCCTTCAGATCCTCCTGAGCATCTGGGAAGGAAGAAAGGACCACACACACACACACACACACACACACACACACACACACACGCTCCCACTGGCGCAGATACGCAAACATGCACGCCCGGGCGCTCACACACAGGCAGTGTGCACATACGCACTCACTCCCGTATAGTCACACCGCCCACACATCCGCACACTCACACACACGTGCCTCTGTTCCCACAGCACCCACCGGTCTCTGAACAACAATTGAACTCTGTCGTCTCCCTGACTCCTCATGGGGCCGGCGTGCACCCACCTCAGTGCCGGTCAGAGTGGGAGCTTGGGCGGTCGTTTAAAGAACAAAATTCAGTAACCATTTTTTAAAAATCCTAGTCTGTGTGTGGCAATGGCTGCCCGTCCGCAGCACCACTGGTCAGACTCACTTCTCAAATGGGTCATCACACCCCACAGCTCTGGCGGAGAAGTGGTGTGCGCTCCCAAGTGCTGGCCCCATGAAGGGCATGGCTAACCTAACCCCCTTCCAAGGGCAGAAGCAACCCAGAGATTCCTCCTGGGAACCCAGCCCCTCTGAGTGGCTGTGCAGCCCAGCAGAAAGGCCACTGCCACCCCAGCCTGTGTCCTTGTCCAAGCCCAAGCACCTTACCTGCAGAAGGGCAATGACATCTGCTTCGTTAGGATTCCATGGGATGGGAGTGGGAGACGCTCTACACAGCACCCAGAATGTAAGCGGGTACTTGGCTTTAAAAAATTGTTTTAGGGGCGCCTGGGTGGTTCAGTGGGTTAAGCGTGCGACTTTGGCTCAGGTCATGACCTCACAGTTCATGAGTTCGAGCCCCGCGTTGGGCTCTGTGCTGACAGCTCAGAGCCTGGAGTCCGCTTCGGGTTTTGTGTCTCCCTCTCTCTCTGCCCCTTCCCCACTTGCTCTCTCTCAAAAATAAATAACGTTTCAAAAAAACTTTCCTAATAACCACATTTGTTAAAAAGTAAAAAGAGACAGGTGTCATTTTGATATATTTTATTTAACCCAATATGTCCAGAATATTATTATTTCAATAAGGAATGGAGACAAGAACTCCTGAGATATTTTACAATTGTTTTTTTTTTTGCTAAGTCTTCAAAACTCCGCGTGTGTTTTACACTTGCGGCACACCTGTGTTCAGACTAGCCTCATTGCCAGGGCTCGTGAGTTACATGTGGCCCGTGGCTGCTGAGGCCCTTTGGGAGCTGGGTTTCATTCAGGGAAGGTGGGCGAGTACAGGGAAGAGTGGAGGCCACCTAGAGAGGGCCAGGCACCCCCAGGTGACACACTGAGAAGAGCTGGATGCTGGGGACAGGGGGCAGAGGTGTGGTGGAAAGGGGCCAAGTGACTGGGAGGGGTGGGGACACCCTACTGTGGTTTGTCAGGCCTGCGTTTCCTCCCCGGATCCTCAGTACAAACCACCCTGCTCTCCCCCAGTTGATAAGAGAGTTCTCTGAGCCCATTGACGTGGGGAGCCTTGCTGCTAGGTGAACACAGAGACCTGTCTGGAGATGATCCTTATGTGAGTTCCATTAACTTTAAAAATAATAAAAATAAAACAGAGGTGCCTG
Organism: Cryptoprocta ferox; assembly: GCA_028646485.1. NCBI lineage: Eukaryota > Metazoa > Chordata > Mammalia > Carnivora > Eupleridae > Cryptoprocta > Cryptoprocta ferox. The sequence continues at coordinate 37,345,776 of CM053565.1, forward strand.
TGTGGCTCAGTTGGTTGAGCGTCTGACTCTTGATTTCCATTCGGGTCATGATCCCAGGGTCATGAGATCGAGCCTCACGTCAGGCTCCATGCTGAGCCTGGAGCCTGCTCAAGATTCTCTCTCTTGCTAAAATTAAAAAAAAAAAAACAAACTTTTTTTTTTTTTTAATAGAAAGAGGTTGGAGGAGCTGAGATCTCAGGGGAAGCCAGGTCTGTGCTGATTTCCATTCCAACACATCTAAAGCTCTTCCTTTGATCCAGATCATCCACCCTACTGCACCTCCCACCCCACCTAGGGGACTCCTACTCCAGTGCTCCATCAGAATGCAGGATCTGTGCACCTGTGCCTGGCATTTCCAGCTTCTGAAGCCTGGGCTATCAGCTCCTTGAGGACAAGTGCCAGGTGTGGCCCTTCACTCCCTCTAGGAGCCCAGGTTCACTTTATCCTCCCCACCAGAGTCACCTGAGTCTGCAGTTTGGCCACCCAGGTGACCCTGCCCAGAGGAGGGGAACCAGGGGCTCTGGCCTGTATCCCCCTGCCAAAGCAAGGCCACCTCTCCCTCATCCCATCTACGGGGGACTCCCCATAGAAGGAGGAGGAGGAGCAGAAGCCAGGGTAGAGAGGGCAGATGCTCTGAGCAAAGAGGCAAACAGGAAGTGAGTGGGGTTCCTGCCTTGGGTTGGCAGCAATGAGTCCCTGGCAAGGGGAGGAAACACCAGAGCAAGAAAGCCAGGCTGGGGTGGGGAGTGGGGGGTAAAGCAGACCTGTCATATATACGAAAGCACGTTAGCTCTAAGAGTCCAGCTTGATGAGTTTTTACCACCTGGATCAAGATGGAGGTCATTTCCAGCACCCCATAAGGTTCCCTCGTGTCTCTTCCCAGTTATCACCGTAGGGGCGAGGGGGAGAGGGGGCAGGAGGGAGAGAAGATATATTGTCAGCAGAACCCCCAGCTTACTCCTACCATGCACATCTTAACAATAATCGCGTGTGATTCAGGTGGGAGCCACAGCAAGCCCAACTCGGCCTCCTTTCCCAAGTGGTAACAATAGCAGACTACATTCACTGGGAGGGGTGGGTGGGGACGCCATTCCAGCCATCCACGTGCATGGGCGGTGGCTCTCAAATAAGGAATGCAAGAAATATCACATTTATTTGACCTTCTTTAAATCAAGTTAAATCCCGTGCCAGTTAACATCCCACCAGCTGCCCAGAAAACCGGTCCTGGATGTGACAAGGGGTCCAGCCTGTCCCAGGGTTCTCTCTAGGTCACAGGGTTTCCTGTAGCACCAGAGCTACAGGAAGTCCCCTTGGACCAGATCATCTGTCCGCCCTAGTTATCAGGAAGACACCTATTTCCCCAGAGGATGCGACCCATTCCTGACGGGAGGTTCTGCCACTTCCGTGCCAAGTTTGGGGCCCCAGGGAATTCTTATGGAGGCCGAGGGTCCCCGGGTGTCCCACACAGCCATGCCCTTGCCACACGGCCTAAGGAGATCCCCATCAAGAGGCACTCACCTCTGTCCTGCCCCCATTCTGAGGGACTTACACCTGTCCCCTCCGGCTCCCAGCGCTTCTCTCTCCCCTTTCACCTCTGGGAATCTGGCATAAACTGTCCAGTGATTTATTTAATAACGCTACATGTAAAAAAAATTTAACGTTTTTATTCATTTTTGAGAGACAGAGCAAGCGGGGGAGGGGCAGAGAGAGAAGGAGACACAGAATCTGAAGCAGGCTCCAGGCTCTGAGCTGTCAGCACAGAGCCTGATGCGGGCCTCGAACCTACGAACCACGAGATCATGACCAGAGCTGAAGTGGGACGCTTAACCGACTGAGCCACTCAGGCACCCCAAGAACGCTCATTTTTATCCCACCACACGGAGACATCCTCTTGAAACCCCCTCGAAATCCTTTCAAACGCCTAAGAGAAAGGCATCATTATCCCTTTGTACAGATAAGGAAGCGGAGGCTAGGAGAGAGTGAGTCACCTGGCAGGAAGAGGTGGAGGTGATACTCGGGTTTGGGCACTTCGGAGCCTATATGCCACCCGGGCCAGGGCCTCAGAAGTAGGAGCACAGGAATGAATAAACCAGCATTCACAGTAGGCACTTGTCACTTCCTGACAAGTCTGTCCTGGCCCCATCGTTACTCCACAAGCTCCGCGACCTGCAGTGACCTCCGCACTGGACCGTGGACTCTTTCAGACCCTCCTTGGAAATGCTCCCAACCTGGAAACACAGAGCTTCAGACTTTAGTCCTGGCAAAAGCCTTAGAAATTACCCATTCCTCCTCTTAGGGGGATAAAATGGAAGCCCTGAGAGGTAAACAGGATCACCCGGGAAACCGGTCATAATCGAGAACTGGGTCTCCTGCTTCCCTGACCCCCCCCCCCGCCCCAGACCTGCTCTTTGAACTGCCCCCCCCAGACCTGCTCTTTGAACTGCCTCCCCCCCCCCAGACCTGCTCTTTGAACTGCCTCCCGGGCAAAGCGACACATGTT